>VIRR01000494.1:0-243161 GCA_008638375.1 Nyssa sinensis | reverse complement strand
GACCATAGCGAGTGCGGAAGGCCGTCTTCGCTATGTCCTCCTCCCTGACCCTCAACTGGTGGTAACCCGATCTGAGATCAATCTTCGAGAAGCATCTCGAACCTCTCAGCTGATCAAACAAATCGTCAATCCTCAGCAACGGGTACTTATTCTTGATAGTAACCCGGTTCAGCCTCCTGTAGTCTACGCATAATCGTAGCGTCCCGTCCTTCTTCTTCGCGAACAGTGCCGAGGCACCCCACGGAGAAGTGCTAGGACGGATAAACCCCTTCCGCTGTAGATCAGTCAACTGCTCCCTCAGCTCTCTCAACTCAGCTGGAGCCATGCGGTAAGGTGGTATGGAAATGGGTGTAGTACCAGGAATGAGCTCGATAGTGAACTCGATCTCTCGTCTAGGGGGTAGACAAGTCAAGTCACTCGGGAAGACGTCGGGGAACTCATCCACGACTGGGGGTAACACAATCTCTGCAGCCTCAAAATCACCCGCAATCAGACTAGCCAACATATAACTGTGGCCTCCCCAGCTCCTAGAATCACGTACTGGTGGAATCAAGAAATCCCCCCGATCCCCTGTGAAATAAAAGCAATCTCCCTCCGGAGTGCATACAGTCACCCTCCCCCTGTAACAGTCTATACTCGCCCGATAGGTGAACAACCAATCCATCCCCAGAATCACATCAAACCCAGACATATCAAGTACAATAAGATCAAAATGGAGCATACGATCAGCTATCTCTATCGAGCAATCTCTACAGATCCTCGTCAGTACTACAACACCCCCAACTGGCGTACCCACATGCAACGGGGGGTCCAACCAAGCTATATCCAGACCCAATGACATGGCAAGTGCAGTAGAAATGAATGAATGTGATGCTCCTGAATCTATCAATACACTGGCCCATGAACTGGATATGAGAAATGTACCTCGGACTACTGACGGTCCGGCAGCAGAGGTCTCCGGGGTGGCCACTGCGTAGACTCGGCCCTGTATGGTCTGGCCCTGTCTGCCTCCCCCTCTCTGTGTCTGCTGACCTCCTCCCCTAGGTGCTGGAGCTCTGACGCTCTGTGCGGAGGGTGTAGGCTGATGATAGGGTGCTGGGAGTCCCTGAACTGACGGTGGCTGTGGCAGAGGCACCTGTGTATGCTGATAATAGTGTGACCTCGGCGCACTCTGCGAAGTCTGCCCCTGAGGGCAGTTGGCCCTAACATGGCCAGGCTGCTGACAAGTGAAACAAATCGGCGGGGCCCTCTGACTCGGTGCCGGTAGAGGTAGTGGAAATGACCCCTGACTGGATCCGACACCCTGTGCACTGCTGGGTCCCCTCAAGGGACAGTCGGCCCTCCTATGGCCAGGCTGCCCGCAGGTATAACATGTGCTAGGTCGCTGTGACCCTCCTCCCCTAGGAGTAGATGGCAAGGCAGGACGAGGAGCTATCGAATGAAGGGGTCCGGCTGGTGGCTGTGAGGAAGAAGTACTGGCTCGGTACCTCTTCGGCTGTCTATATGTCGGGGCAGGTGTAGAGGTCTGTACTGTGGGTGCCCTGCCCTGTGCTCTAGTCTCTCTGATCCCTCTAAGATCAGCCAGCTCTCTCTCCACCTTAGAGGCCCTGATCACTGCCTCCTCGTAGGTCTCTATAATATGCCCAGCCAGTCTGTCCCTGATAGAGGTCTTCAACCCCTTGAGGAAATTGTACACCCTCAAATCCTCATGTGCAATAATGTGTGGGGCGAACCTCCCCAAAGCAGTAAACCGTGACTCATACTGAGCCACTCTTAATGTAGGTCTCTTGAGATAGGTTAAGTAGCCTCTTTGATCGATCTCTTAGGATCTTCACTCCTAAAATATTATGTGCTTCACCCATGTCCTTCATCTCAAAAGTAGAGGATAACCACTCTTTAGCGGCGACTATCTCCTTTAAGTTATTCCCAGTAAGTAAAATGTCGTCAACATACAATGTAAGGATAATGAAACTTCCTTTGGACCATTATACATATACACAGTGGTCTTCTTCTATCATCTCAAAACCATGAAATATAATGGTTTTATGAAACCTCACATACCACTATCTAGAAGATTGTTTGAGACCATAAATAGAACGTTTGAGACGGCAGACTTTGCGCTCTTGTCGTTTGACTTCAAAACCCTCTGGTTGGGTCATATAGATCTCTTCTTCCAGTTCTCCATTGAGAAATGCAGTCTTAACGTCCATTTGGAAAAGTTCTAAATCCATATGCACGACAATTACTAGGATAAGGCGAATAGAGGCAAACCTCACCACTGGGGAGAATGTCTCTTCATAATCTATACCCTCTTTTTGGGTATAACCTTTCGCCACAAGACGCGCCTTATACCTGTCAATTGATCCATCTGCCTTGCGCTTTATCTTCAAGACCCACTTGTTTCTAATGGCCTTGCGCCCTGCAGGAAGATCAACTAAATCCCAAACATGATTCTTATCCATAGAACTCATCTCTTCCTCCATAGCAATCATCCATTCATTACAAGCATGTGAAGATAGCGCTTCATTGAAAGAAGCAGGCTCACTTGAATCTAGTGAAATAGCCATAAGTGCATCCCTCTCAATCTCAAAACGACGACGAGGGATAACACCACGCTACTCCTATCCTCATTGGCGATTTCAGGATGACAAACCAATTCCCCACCATCGCCAAGAGTAGCCAGGTTATCTTTAAAATCTACTACTTCATAGAGTTCAAGTTCGTTTTGGCTTCACCAATGCTCGAAAAATCATTCTCAATAAAATCCACATCGCGGGACTCAAACGTAGTCATTCCTCTATCAGGTTACTTACCAAGCATCACATAGCCTTTCGAGCTTTCAGAGTAACGAATAAAAATATTCTTATTAACTCTCGGGCCCAACTTCCCATACTGATGAGAAGCATTGTGAACATAACCTGCCGACCCCCATGGTCGTAAATGCCCAAATCTGGCTTCCGCCTATGCCAAAGCTCATAAGGGGTTTTTGGAACTGACTTGGAAGGCACACGATTAAGAATGTAGGCAGTAGTCAATAAAGCATCCCCCCAAAAGCTGATTGGGAGGTTAGCTTGCGCCATCATTGATCTAACCATGTCTAATAATGTACGATTTTGTCGCTTAGTAACACCATTTTGTTGCGGCGTTCCAAAAATCGTCAATTGCCTGCGTATCCCATTTTCCTTACATAGTTCCTTAAACTGATCTGATAGATACTCGCGTCCACGGTCAGTGTGAAAGACCTTAAGTCTCCGCTCGATTTGATTCTCAACCTCAGCTAGAAAGCGTTTGAAGCAATCCAATGCTTCATATCGGTGAGAAATCAAATAAACATAACCATATCGCGTAAAGTCATCTATAAAAGTAAGGAAATAAGAGGCGTCATTGCATGCCTTCACATTCATTGGTCTACAAATGTCTAAATGGACTAATTCTAGAGGATGAGTAGCCTTAGTAGCCTCTCCAAAAGGCTTACGGCAACTCTTTCCAGCCAAACAAGACTCACATGTAGGTAGGCTTACTTTAGCGAGAGACCTTAATAGGCCTTCTCTAGCTAATCTAGCCATCCTTTCTTATCCAATATGGCCAAGTCTAGCATGCCATTTAACAGAATCATCTATATAATCATCACATGCCAAACATATAGATGAAGAATTATAATCTAATACATCCAACTGATAAAGATTATTTGAAAGAAAATCATGTCCAAAACAATCACCATCCAAAAAACATAACCATTTGTCTACCATCAATGCTGAAAGAAAAACCAAGTTCAACTAGTGCTGAAATAGAAACTAGATTAAATCGGACACTAGGTGCATAAAGCACATCATGAAGAATCAGTGTACACCCTGAGTGCAATCTGAGCTGATAAGCACCAACTCCAAGAACTTCTGCACTCGCACTGTTTCCCATAAAATTGCTATGGCTACCTACTGGTATTCGATGGTACTCCACGAAACCTACTATTTCCTGTGCGCATGTTTGGTTGCTCTTGTATCCAATATCCACAAAGGAGATGAATAAGAAACTAATACATGCGAACAAACAAGTGAAAAAGAAGAGTACTGGTTAGTGGATACCTTCTTTGGCTCAGTGCAATCACGAGCAAAGTGTCCCAGCTTCTGACAGTTATAGCACTTCACTTTGGCCAAATTTCTTTTGCCGCCACGCTTGCCTCTTTGGCGCTTAGCTACTCTGCTTGCCTTTAGAGTCAAGTTATTTGCTCCGCCTTGCTTCTTCTTACCTTCTCATCTCTTTTGATTAGGCCCACGGGCCTTATCATAGCCACCTTGGGCGACAACAACAGTAGAGCGATTCGCCTTTTGGCGCTCCGCCTCTAACTCCAAATGATGCGATATATCAACAAAATTTTTGATATTCTCATTATGGGTCAGAATTTGCTTCATTTGGTTCCATGTTTCTGGCAGGGAGCGAATAATTGCTAAGATCTGTTGCTCATCAGTAAGATCATTTCCAGCAGCCTTAAGATCACGGATCATGGCTGACATCACCCTTAAGTGCTTAACCATAGTGTGCTTTGAATCCATCTTGTATCCCTAAAATTTGAGGGTCAAGGCACGTAGCCTTGTGGCAATAGTTCCTCCAAAAGAAATTTTTAGCCTATTTCACATATCATAGGTTGTGGGAGAACTTTCAAACTTCCCAATAAGATCATTATGCATGCTGCTTAACAAAGTAAAGCGCGAGCATCGATCTTTCTTTATCCAGTCTTGGTAGACTTCCATGTTTCGACGGTGTTGGGCATTATTGCCCTTCTCAGGTGGGGTCATGACATTAGTCAAGGTCTCTAGAGTCTCTTGCTCATTTAGCAGGTATTGAATTTTCCTATGCCATATGTCATAGTTGGTACCATCAACTTTTTCACCCTTAGTTAGGTCAGCAATCACATTCTTAGAGGCCATCTACATTCAATTTGCGCAAGGTGACATTTAGCATACATTTTATATTTTATTATTTTGCTACCAAAACTCAATTAAAAATATTATTCTATATTTACACTATAAGATAGAAAATTTCGCTTGGCTCATAATCATATCTCATTTATGTAAAATAGAAGTATATTTTTAGCTAATTTTGAGCAAAATAAATTTGAATTAAAACTAATTTAATTCATCCACATAATAATAATAATTGCCAATATAAAATGGACTTCAATTGAGTCTAATTGGTATTCTAGTACAACATGCCAAAGATAATTTCTGGATATATGAGTCTGCTGCGAAAACACATCCTCTTACAAGGCTTTCCAAAAATTAATACATCATTTCTCAAAAAAAAAAAAATGATTACATAGCTTGAATCAACCTACTACATCAATCTACTAGTAATAATTAAATAAATAGGGATGCCGAACCAAAAACTCATATATCTCAAAATTATCTTTGTAAATTCCAAACATCACATAACACGTGTACTAAAATATCAATTCTATTAAGTAGATCCAAACACAACATACATAACAATATAATGGGCTTTGTTGGATGACTTTACCACACCTCACCACAATGGGAGTGGGCATTTGGGTCTCACAATTAATGGGGATTAATATCAAATAAATAAAAATGCAACAAGTAATTACCCACATGATAATTAATGCATAAATAATCCAATATGACCCAAAAAATATAATCCACACATAATACAATTGTTCCTAATTTTCAGAACCTTTCCAAGAATTTTTCACATTTAAAATAAATTTTCTAGAATTTTTTTACCAATTTTTGGGATAAAAAACTAATTTTTTTTAAAGCCCCCAAAATATCAAAAAATAGTAAAAAATTCTCCAAAAATAATTTTGACCCCAACAGTATACTAAATACTAATTGTAATTTTAATCTCAAATATAGCTCCTGGAATTTTTTTTTAAAAAATATTTAAATAGATTTTTTTGACACCTTTTTGTAATAAAAGTTAATTTAAACTAATTTTCAGAAGCTAAAAAATTACAAAAAATATATCACGGGGTCACAAATTCAGTGAGTGAAGCTCACTCTCTGGAGGTGTCAAAAAATAGGCCCCGAAAGATGATGCATGCGCTCCCACGCACCCTGCCGAGAGTGGGGGTCGCATTTCTCTGCAATTCATCTTCTTCAAAAATAAATTTTGGCCATGACTTGCTGTCATACTTTGGGACCTTATATCTCATTCATTTTTTGACGAAAAATTATGTTCTATATATCGTTGGAAAGCTCTCGCGACAAGGAAAAATTCAATATAAGTTTCATGCATAATAATTAAGGTTTTATAGATCGTATTAAAACCCAAAAAATCATATTAAAGTTGTATTTTCTTAAAAATTCAAAACTTTAAACTTAGATTTTTCACTAACTCAACGGTGGATCGTCATGAAATTTTAAGGGCTACCTATTAGGAATATTAAGAACATATCTACCGTGGCGGATCGTTCAAAATGTATTCAAATAATTATTATTCAAATAACAGTCTATTAAAACCCAAAAAATTCATGTGTTTTCTTAAAAAATCAGAACTTTAAACTCAGATCTCTCATTGATCCAACGGTGGATCGTCATGAAATTTTAAGGACTACGTTCTGGGGATATTAAGAACATATCCACCGTAGCAGATCGTTCAAAAGGTATTCTAACAATTACCGTTTAAAAAACAGTCAAGTGAATAAACCTTTTGATTTAAGTTATATATGATCTAAACAATACTAATTATATATTCATGCATAATATCATCAAATTAGTGAACACAAGTAAAAAGGCTCTGATACCAATGAAGGAAATATATGTAAAAACGGGTGTGAACCCGGTTACCTCTTTCAATCGGGTTCGCGGAAGCGGAAGATGTTTAGCTTGTGTTACGGCTTTCTGATGACCACTGGATCCCCACAGATGGAACTCTCTCGTCAATAGAATGGCTACAATACGAGTCGTCTATGTCTTTCCACAATCCAAGTCCAGAGGCGTAGATGGTAGCCTCAGAAGAATCTCAGAGAGAACTTGGGAGCTAGAAGAGTTTCTCGATAACCCAAAAACTCTTTCCACACTTATCCCACAACTATATCGTAGGATAAATAGTTGTTTTGGTTTAAATCCAAAACCAACTAGATAATGATAAGAGTTTTAATCTTATCATAACTCTCATTCAAACTTTGTGGATGCCCCCAATGGCTCTGGACTCGGGTCCAACCCGACCCAATATCCAAGATTATCAATCATCATCGATGACATCACCACTGATTTGTCACCAAATACATCCGTAATCAAAGATACATACCGTTCATTGTCACAGTTACTATAGTAATCAAAGATTTATTATTTTATTTGGTATTTGTTCAAATGATACATACCATTCACTATTAAATAAAAATAGATAACTATTAAAGAATTTGTTCTCTAAAATTTTTATGTTAAAATTCAGTTACCTTTTTTTTAAGTCAGTGTTTATATGAAACGTTATCTTAACTTTAATCAGACTCTCTACTAATAAATGGTGGGATTGATTTTTCAAATTAATCAATCTAAAAAATCGAATATCAAGTCCTAAAAAAAAATATAATTTAGACAACAAAACATTATCGTATTGAATACATTATTGAGTACACGATGTGATTGAAAGGGATGCTCAAACTGAGTAAAGAATATCTTAGATGAGTTAATTAGTCATACTTTATTAGTCTAAAGTACACAACAATTCATTTTTAAGTTAAAGGACAACTAATTAAAAGATTTTTTTGTTAGAGGTCCTAAAGAGTGAGGAGGCACTTTCTAATTTCTTATTATTGACTATAATACTCCCTACATATGATTTATTTTTTTATCCAATCAACGATCAATTTTTTCAAACCTAAAATCATCACTCATTCCTTCCAACACCTTCGACGGGCTCGCTTCCTTCCACTTTGCCGCAACACCTGTTCCTATGATCTTAGGGATCCAACACCTTCGACGGGTTCCCTTCCTTCTACTTTGCCACAACACCCGTTCCTGCGATCTCAGGGATCCAACACCTTCGACGGGCTCCTTTCCTTCCACTTTGCTGCCATTCCCAACAATGATTGTGTGGCATTCATGTCACTATTCTGCTCAACAAAACTCTCGACACCTCCATCTGTCCCTATCTCTCAAAAATCATCGATGTCTTAATGTGTTTTAGTTTGTCCTGGCCTACTAAGACAAAATTCTAATTCCGTCCCTGCACACATATATTGTTGCGCACATATATTTTCATTCATTATCGCTGTTGTGAGATTTTATTTCACATTAATTAATTTGTTTTGGGTCTGTAAGGACATGGTAATTGAAATTGAGAATTTACAAATAATGTTGTGATTAGTGTGTTTGTTGTAGAAAATTGCAGACTTCTGCTCAACCATTGAGCGTCTGTATTCTCGACATGCGTATTGAGAGAGAGTATTTTAAAGGTATTTTATTTTATAAATTTTTTATATAACTAGTCCATTAATTTTGTTAATTCAAATGAAACTTCAAATGTTGCAGTGTAAAGCTAGAAACAGAAGATGTATATATATATATATATATATATATATATATATATAATATTATCATAAATTTAAAAAAATCAGGATCAATGATATATATATATATATAATTATCATAAATTTAAAAAAATCAGTATCATTTATCATTGATCTTTATTAAATCATCATCCATGACATCACCACTGATTTGTCACCAAATACATTAGCAGTTGCCTCGTCATTTTATTGTCACAGTTGCTATAGTTATCAAAGATTTATTATTTTATCTGGTATTTGTTCAAATGATCCATACCATTCACTGTTAAATAAAAACAAACAATAATTAAGAAATTTATCTCTTAAAATTATCATGTCAAAATTCAGTAGGTGTTACTTTTTTTTTTTTTTTTTTTAAGTTAGTGTTTATATGTGATATTGTCCTGACTTTAATCAGGCTCTCCGCTAATAAATAGTGGGTTTGATATTTTGAATTTGTCGATCTAAAAGATCGAATATCAAGTCCTAAAAAAAATACAATTTAGACAACAGAACATTATCATATTGAATACATTATTGAGTACACAATGTGATTGAAAGGGATGCTCAAACCGAGCGAAGAATATTTTAGATGAGTTAATTAGTCACAAGTCTCTCAAAAAGCTACTTTATTAGTCTAAAATACACAACGGTTCATTTTTAAGTTAAAGGACTGCTAATTAATTTTTTTTTTTTAGAGGTCCTAAAGAATGATGTGGCACTTTTTAATTTCTTATTATTGACTATAATACCCCTATATATGATTTATCTTTTTATCCAATCAACATTCATTTTTTCAAACGTAAAATCATCACTCATTCTTTTCATTTTGCTGCAACACCCGTTCTTGCCATCTTAGGAATCCAACACCTTCGATGACCTTCCGTCCTTCCACTTTGCCACCATTCCCAACAGTGGTTGTGCGGCATCCATCTCACTATTCTTCTCAAAAAAGCCCTCGACACCTCCGTCTGTCCCTACCTCTCAAAAATCATCTGAGCATATTGTCATCTTCATGAATAATCTCATCGTCGAGAACAACACCTTGTGTTTAAATCTCAAACGTTTTAGCAAATCGTCTTTTGTTCTTGGATCATGTAAGTTTGGTTTGGTTACTTCACATGTTCAAGCTATATCTTCACCTCTAAATATCTATCACTATCAATCCTTCTTCATCTATCAAACAATTCCTAATTCGACTTTTGCTGAGGTCAAAATCCATTGCGGCAACAAGAGTCTCTACTTGGTTTACAAGCATGATCTGGAAGTTTAAGCATTAGGAGATGAAAAACTTCAAAATCAGTTTAAAGATGGAAGTAACCTGTAAACTTTTCTTGCAACTTCTTTAACTCTGAAAATTGGGGAAAATCTAGCACCTTAGGCAAGATGGGACCTAAATTCACATTATTAGAAATCAAGTGGCCCACCTCTTACAAAGGAGTATTGGGCAACTTTGCAATTGAAAACATTGGAATCACCTTCTTGCTTGTGGTTGCATCATCTTTGATGCAGTCCTTGCTTGTGACATCTATCTATCTATCTATCTATCTATATATATATATATATTACACATGTATGAGTGTCTCTATATTAATTTATGAATAATATTATTAACATAATATAGTGTATAAACTTCATTAAATAAATATTTATTTAATTTTCAAAATATAGAAATGTATTGAAATATTATTTATGAGAAATGTTACGTGGCAAAAGATGAAAACTCGTAATTTGATTGACGTGGGTAAGACACGTGCGTGTGACATTAACATATGATCGCACGTAATATTAGCGTGTAAATTACACATGCCAATCAAATCGTGAGTTTCTTTTCTTCGTGACTTAATCGAATAAAAGGCCTGGATATATTATTATATTTCATTCCTATGTTTGAATGCCTACTGAATATAAGGTTCGGATATAAAGTTCGGTCTTCAAAAATAATTTTTGTGAAAGTCATTTTATTTTTCAAATATATGCATACGAGATATCTAAAATTAACATTTTATTTACAAATCAATTGTAAAATCTAATAATCATAGTCATAATATTTTAGAATATAATTGTGCAAATATCATTCAAAATATATAATTTCTCATTTTTGAAGTGACTCAAAAAAATTTATGATTCATATTACTAAGAATCATCCAAATCAATGAATACATGCATGTGCACACACACACATATATTTTTATTTCAGTAAAATGGAATAACTTTAATAGCACTACTCTTTAAGATAAAGTTATATCCTACCCAAGTAAAATATAAATAATTCACATAATATAAATATACAATATAATAAAAATATCTAATAGAAAATAAGATAATATTTAACTTATTCAATCATCATATTCCATCATCATAGTATAATCGGATACAAATCTGGCCAAGGCGTAAACGTAGAAAGAGGAAGAGCCATTTATATCGTAAAGGACTAATAGGCATGTAGCCATGGTGAATGATTGGCTCTTAACAGTCCACGAAAATTAGTAACATTACTAGCATATGGCAAAAGCAGTTTAATTGGCCGACAATTGTTTAGGTGGAGCCTCCTGTTATAATCACGTCGTGTTTTTGCTGTCTGACGATAAATGGTATTTTTGTTTTTTTTGGGATAGAAAAGAAAGTAACAGTTCGTTAAAATGACTTGTGGTAAAATAAATAAAAAAAACATAAAAAGTATTTATATTTTATGATAATTTGATATCTTTTAAAAGAATTTAAGTCTAATTAACATTATTAAAAATTCTCTTTCTTCTCACATAATTTGTACTACAAAATGATAGCTTATTAAAATGACTTAAGATAAAAAGTAGGAAAAAATATATATAATTTTCAATAATTTAATATTTTTTTAAAAAAATATGAAGGCCTCTCTCCTCCACATGGTTTTTATTAAAAAAACAAAGTCAATTGAATGTCAATCAAACCGACTAAATCACCTTTTCGGAAGAAAAAGTAGGTAGTTGTGTGACTTACTGCGAATCAAATTTGAATAGAAAAAGGATTCAAATTTGAATAGAAAAAGGATTGAGAGAACGTGGAGCAAAGAAAGGAGATAAAGTCTTCTTATCAGAAGAAAAAGTAGGTAGTTGTGTGACTTAATGCGAGTTAAATTTGAATAGAAAAAGGACTGAGAGAACGTGTGTGACTTAATGCGATTTAAATTTGAATAGAAAAGGATCGAGTGGACGTGGTGCAAAGAAAGGAGATAAGTCTTCTTAAAGGGATTGTACGTTGGGGGAGAAAAAGGTTTATCGGGTAGAGAATAAAAGGAGAGATTGGGCTTGAACTTTGGAGTGAGAGAGGTTTGAGGGGGTAGGTTAAGTCAGGTAAAGAGAGAAGACACAATTAGGGACGGAGATCAAAGAGGCACAACATTCAGCAGCTACTTTTTGGGCTTTGTTAGCCTTTTCCGTTTCAGGTAAACATCCAGTCTTTCTCTTTTCTTATTTATTTTATTTTTATTTTTTAAATTTGAGGATTTTGATTCTTTTGAATTCCCGATGATGCTACTTTATCCGGCCTCACTAATCATGTGTAATAAGTTTAACCTTAATTATGAATACAAATATAAATTTATTGGACAGCTTTTCCATCAAAAGATATGAAATAAAATTACACCGATCGTCTTATCTTTTTTAACAATTACACTAACCGTATTTGATATTTCTAAAATTATACTGATATGTCAATTTTATTTTTAAAAAAATAAAATTGTCTTTCTATGTTTTTTTTTTTACATTTTTAAATTTTCAAATAAATATTGATTAAAATTTTTTTATATAAAATAAAAATAAGTTATTTATCTTAAATTTATTTTTTAGATAAAAAAATTTAAAAAAAATGATGAAAATTAAAAAAAAAATAGCTCTATCATTTTGAAAAAGTATTCATTTGAAGGAATGAATAGAGTATCCACTGGACATAGTAAAATATTCATTTGAAGGAATTACGTGTCCTAGTGAATTCAAAATTTTAGTCCAATAAAATATGCAGATTAAATAACTAAAGAACTCAGGATATTAATGACAAGAAACAAATTTTCTTCTTGTTATCAAAAGGACAAATTTTCTTCTGTATTTATGTTGGAATTGGCCACCGATGCATAGGTACAATATCGGAAATCAAAATTTCGAATGGCTCAATTCTTGGCGAGTTTTATGTTTGGTTATAAATTAAAAACAGATTTTTCTAAATCATATTTTAAAAACTTGTTTGTTTTGTAAACAAAAAAATAAAATCCAAAACTTAATCTTAAATTCAAATAATAATTCAAATTCCAAGAAATTAAATCCAAACAATGGTTCAAATTTCAAGAAATTAATTATCAAATTAAATTTTATTTGATTTGACAATGATATTAATATATATTATATTTATAAAATATTATATTATAATTTATATTATACATATAAAATAGTATTTTATAATATGCCAAACTTATGATATATAACTTTAATTTTAAAAAATATTATATAATTTAATAATTAATATATGTTATATTAATTAATCGAATTTGTTAAATCTTGTTATTTTTATTAAATTAATTATTAAATTTGAAAAAAATCTTGTTATTTTTACCAGTATATAATAATAATTTTGAAAAAAAAAAAAAGAATTTGAATGGCTTGTCAATGGATCAATGTTGGATATTTACCTGACAGTAATTTAGATAAAATTTTTTGAAAAATATTTTAAAAAATTTTGTAATTAATTTTTTAAAAATTATAAAAATGTATTTCGATATGATAATCTAAATTTAAAAAAAAAATTAATTTCAAACACATATCCTGTAATTTGAAATTAAAAATCTTATTTTAAAAACATAACCAAACATAACCCCTTTTTTTTTTTTTTTATCATTTTTCAAATTAATCAATCCAAACAATGGTTCAAATTCCAACAAATTATTTAAAAACACTTCTCAAAAAATTTCTTACAACTCTAACTCTCAAAAACTATCCAAACAATGGTTCAAATTCTAAGAAATTACTTAAAAATACTTCTCAAAAAATTTCTTAAAACTCTAACTCTAAAAAACTATCCAAACATAGTCTTAGTTTCTCTCCACTCAAACAAAATCCTTATTCTGTCCTTGCACATACACATACGATGTCATTCATACTACTTATTGTAAGATTTTATTTCACATTAATTAACTTTTTTGGGTCGGTGAGATGAGAGACATGTTAATTGAAGTTAAAAATTAACAAATAGTGATGTGATTGGTGTGCTTGTTGTGGAAAATTTTTGACTTTAGCTCAACAATTGAGACATGGGTAGAGAGAGAGAGAGAGTATTTCATCCATGACATCACTACTGATTTGTAACCAAATACATCAGCAGCATCGTCATTTCACTGTCACGGTTGCTATAGTTATCAAAGATTATGTATTATTATTATTATTATTATTATTATTATTATTTTATCTATGTTAAAATGGTCCCAGATGATTTAATAGTGACGCTTTTCTCGTCCAGTTTAGTGACACATGCTCAATGACATATTACATAAATAAAAATACATAAATAAAATTACAATAATCATAAACAGTTTGATTGAAAGGGATGCTCAAACCGAGTGAAGAATATCTTAGATCTACAGAGTTGGCTGTGACTCATTTATACAACTCACATCCTAACTAAATCTAACCAAAACTAATTGGGATATGTTTGTCAACACTTCTCTGGTATTTTTCTTTCTTGTTTTCTCCATTGAGAATATACATATAAATAGGAAAAAAATGCAATCCTATTTTGATTATACACAAATCATGGCAAAGTTCTTGCCATTTTGTTTGGGCTGATTCTATGGCTACAGCTGTGCCTTTCCTAAGGTGGTTTCTAACAGCTCACGCCAACACTTTCCCTCAAGTTGATGCATACAAATCTTTAATGCGCAACTTGTTAAGTAAGTTGTGAAACTCTTTGCTTGACACCGCTTTTGTGAGTATGTTTGCTAGTTGATCTTCAGACTTCACAAATGGAAATTGGATTACTTTTGCTTCCAGGTTTTTCTTGATAAAATGTCGATCCACTTCCACATGTTTTGTACGGTTAAGTTGGACTGGTCATGAGATATTGCAATAATAGCTTTGTTGTCACAAAAGAGATCCATTTTTGAAGTAGAGGTGAAGACTAGTTCAGTAAGTAGTCTCTTGATCCAGAGTAGTTCACAAAGTCCTTTTTCCTTTCCACGAAATTCTACTTCGGCATTGGAAAGTGCTACCACCTTTTGCTTTTTGCTTCTCTATGTAACAAGATTCCCACCAACAAACACAAAATAACCTGAAGTAGATCTTCTGTCTGAGATATTTCCAGCCCAGTCTGCATCTGTATAGCCATTAATTCTTAAATGCCCATTCTTTGAAAACATAAGTCCCTTTCCAAGTGAGGACTTCAAGTATCTTAGTATCTGGATTACAGCATCCATGTGGTCCTCACTAGGGTTATGCATGAATTGACTAACTACGCTTACAGCGTACGCAATGTCTGGATGAGTATGTGATAGGTATATAAGCTTGCCAACTATCCTTTGGTACCTTCCCTTATCCGTTGGTGCTTGATCTGGGCATTCTCCAAGTCTATGATTTTGAACAATTGGAGTATCCACTGGTTTGCACTCCAACATTCCCACCTCAGTTAATATATCCAACACATACTTCATTTGGGAAAGAAATATTCCTTGTCTGGACCTGGCAACTTTAATTCCTAGAAAGTATTTGAGGCCTCCCAAGTTCTTCATTTCAAATTCTGTGGCCAACTCCTTTTGTAGTTTGGATATTTCTTCTTTATCATCTCCTGTGATAATCATGTCATCCACATAGATTATCAGTATAGGTATCTTGCCCAATTTGTGCTTCAGGAACAATGTATGGTCTAAGTTGCTTTGTTTGAACCCATATTTCCTCATTGCAAAACTAAACCGTCCAAACCATGCTCGAGGTTATTGCTTCAATCCATACAGTGCTCGTTGTAGCTTGCACACAACCTTGGTTTCGGTAGATGCTGTGTAGCTTAGAGAAAGGTCCATGTACACTTCTTCTTTAAGGTTACCGTGTAGAAAGGCATTTTTTACGTCAAATGGATGTAATGGCCAGTCAAGGTTAGCCGCAAGAGATAACAATATTATTACAGTGCTCAGTTTTGTGACTGGTGAGAATGTTTTTTGGTAGTCTACCCCATACGTCTATGTATAGCCTTTTGCCACCAATCTTGCTTTGTACCTTTCGACTGATCCATCTGCCTTGTGTTTGATGGAAAATACCCATTTGCAACCTACTGCTTTCTTCCCTTTAGATAACAGAACTATGGTCCATGTGTCGTTCTTTAGTAGTGCCTCCATTTCTTCCTTTATTGCCCGAGTCCATTTCGGATCCGACAAGGCTTCATGAACTCCAGTTGGAACTTAATTTGAGGAAAGTACGTGCACAAATGCTCGGAGGGGTTTGGATAATCTCTTGGTAGACACTTAGTTGGCATTTAGGTACTTTGATCTTCGCTCTTCGATATTAGGAGAGTATCAATTCGGTGTCTTGCCACAATTGTCCCTAAAAGGTAATGTATATCCAGCAGGAGTATTGAAGTTACTTACAGGTTGGGGCAAGTTGAGAGTGCTTACCTCAGGGATATTCTCAGGAGATGGGTCTGCATGTACTAAGGAAGGGGGGGAGCTTGGTTCAGTTGACGAAGGCATATTATTTTCTAAAGGTGTATTTTGCTTTGTAGGTTTATCCGGCCCTGTGGACTCAACTGTATCCGGCCTTTTGGGCTTAACTAGCCCTGGGCTTGGTACTTCATCTGCCATTGTTTCACTATTTGGCCAGTCAAAGTGTAACCAATTCTCCCAATTCTGTTCTTCATCTTGTGTCTCCCCTTGAAGAGAAGAAGTGAGGGCTGGAAAAAAAGGGTCGGACTCCAAGAAGGTGACATCCATGGTCACGTAGGTTCGACGGGTAGAGGGATCATAGCATCTATAGCTTGTCTAGTGCACAGCGTATCCCAAAAAGAGGCAGCGGAGAGCACACGGGTCCAGTTTGGTTCGTTGATTTTTGTGAAGATGCATATAAGCGACACACTCAAATACTTGAGGAGGGAGCATAAGAGCGGTGGGTAGGGGAACATGGGATGCCAGAACCTGGAGCGGAGTCTTAAATTGTAAGACTTTGGAGGGTATTCGGTTGAGTAAATGTACATCAGTGGACACTGCATCAGACCAGTATCGGGTCAGCACATGAGTTCCATGTAGTAAGGCCCGTGTAGTTTCGAGAATATGGCGGTTCTTCCACTCAGCTACACCATTTTGTTGAGGGGTCTGAGGACACGATGTTTCATGAATGAGGTCATAGTGTTCGAAATAGTTGGAAAGAGCTGATTAACATACTTACTGCCATTATCAGAACAGAGAACTTGCAGCTTGGCTAAAAACTGAGTTTGGATCATAGTATAGAATGATTGAAATACGTGTAACACTTTATCTTTATGTTTCATCAAGTACAGCCAGGTCGTACGGGTACAATCATCAACGAAAATGACAAACCAGTGGACACCAGAACCAATAGAGATAAGAGAGGGACCCCACACATCAGAGTGAACTAAAGCAAAGGGAATAGTGCTTTTATTCATTCTTAACGGATAAGAAATACGGTGACTCTTGGCTAAAATGCAGGTAGTACATTTAAAGTTAGACAACACTTTATTAGAAAAAAGATCCGGTAGTAAATGCTTCAGATAACCAAAATTTAGATGCCTCAAACGTTGATGCCATAGCCAGATTTATCGGTCCCTCCCATCACTTTGTATGTGATGAGCATGTCCAATGCTGACATTTTCCATGAAGTATAGGCCCCCCCTTTTAGTACCACGCCCAATGATCTCCTTGGTGAGAATATCCTGAGGAAGACAGAAGGCAGGATAAATTAGGACATCACAATTTAATTTTTCCTTATTTTCAAAAAAAAAATTGATATTATGTGAGAGAGTGTCACACAATGACTGTGATGTGATGATTTTATGGGATAATTACTCTAAACAGACACCACTAAATTATCTTTCAAAAAATAAAGGAAAAATTATTAAAAAATTCTTAAAATAAATATTTCAATCAAAAAAATTCATAATACATTTTTTCTATTTAAAAAATTCAAAAAAAGAAACTTTTAATATAAAAAATTTAATTGTTAACTTCTATCTTAATATCGTTAAAATAACCTTCAACATATATTTTTGAAGAAGATGAATTGCAAAGGTATGCGACTTCCACTCTCGGCGGGGTGCGTGGGAGCGCATGCATCATCTTTCGAGGCCTATTTTTGACATCTCCAGAGAGTGAGCCTTATTCACTGAATTTGTGACCCCGTGATATATTTTTTGTAATTTTTTAGCTTCTGAAAATTAGTTTAAATTAATTTTTATTACGAAAAAAGTGTCAAAAATCTATTTAAATATTTTTTTTAAAAAAATCCAGGATCTATATTTGAGATTAAAATTACAATCAGTATTTAGTATACTGTTGGGGGTCAGAATTATTTTTTTGGAGAATTTTTTACCTATTTTTGGGGTTTTTTTTTTTTAAAAAAAAAACAAAAATTAGTTTTTTATCCCAAAAATTGGTAAAAAAATTCTAGAAGATTTATTTTAAATGTGAAAAATTCTTGGAAAGGCTCTGAAAATTAGGAACAATTGTATTATCTATGGATTATATTTTTGGGTCATACTGGATTATTTATGCATTAATTATCATGTGGGTAATTACTTGTTGCATTTTTATTTATTTGATATTAATCCCCATTAATTGTGAGACCCAAATACCCACTTCCATTGTGGTGAGGTGTGGTAAAGTTACTAGGACTGGAGAAAAAAAGATCGATGCGTGCACTTTACTATGTTAAGCAGCATGCATAATGATCTTATTAAGGAGTTTGGAAGTTCTCCCACAGCCTATGATATGTGGAATAAGCTGAAAATTTCTTTTGGCGGAACTACTACCATAAGACTACGTGCCTTGACTCTCAAATTTGAGGGATACAAGATGGATTCCAAGCACATTATGGTTGAGCACTTAAGGGTGATGCCAGCCATGATCCGTGATCTTAAGGCAGCTGAAAATGATCTTACTGATAAGCAGCAGATCTTAGCAGTTATTCGCTCCTTGCCAGAAACATGGAACCAAATGAAGCAAATTCTGACCCATAATGAGAATATCAAAAATTTTGTTGATATATCGCGTCATTTGGAGTTAGAGGCGGAGCGCCAAGAGGTGAATCACTCTACTGTCCTTGTCGCCCAAGGTGGCTATGATAAGGCCCGTGGGCCTAATCAAAGGAGACAAGGAGGTAATAAGAAGCAGGGCGGAGCAAATAACTTGGCTCCAAAGGCAGGTAGAGTAGCCAAGCGCCAAAGAGGCCAACATGGCGACAAAAGAAATTTGGCCAAAGTGAAGTGCTATGGGACACTTTGCTCGTGATTGCACTAAGCCAAAGAAGGTATCCACTAACCAGTACTCTTCTTTTTCACTTGTTTGTTCGCATGTATTAGTTGCTTATTCATCTCCTTTGTGGATATTGGATACAAGAGCAACCAAACATGTCACACGGGAAATAGTAGGTTTCGTGGAGTACCATCGGATACCAGTAGGTAGCCAAAACATTTTTATGGGAAACAGTGCAAGTATAGAAGTTCTTGGAGTTGGTGCTTATTAGCTCAGATTGCGCTCAGGGCGTACACTGATTCTTCATAATGTGCTTTATGCACCTAGTGTCCGATTTAATCTAGTTTCTATTTCAGCACTAGTTGAACTTGGTTTTTCTTTCAGCATTGATGGTAGACAAATGGTTATGTTTTTTGGATGGTGATTGTTTTAGACATGGTTTTCTTTCAAATAATCTTTAACAATTGGATGTATTAGATTATAATTTTTCATCTGTATGTTTAGCATGTGATGATTATATAGATGATTCTGTTAAATGGCATGCTAGACTTGGCCATATTGGACAAGAAAGGATGGCTAGATTAGCTAGAGAAGGCCTATTGGGGTCTCTCGCTAAAGTAAGCCTACCTATATGTGAGTCTTGTTTGGTTAGGAAGAGCTGCCGTAAGCCTTTTGGAAAGGCTACTAGGGCTACTCATCCTCTAGAATTAGTCCATTCAGACATTTATGGACCAATGAATGTGAAGGCATGCAATGACGCCTCTTATTTCCTTACTTTTATAGATGACTTTACGCGATATGGTTATGTTTATTTGATTTCTCACCGATATGAAGCATTGGATTGCTTCAAACGCTTTCTAGCTGAGGTTGAGAATCAAATCGAGCGAAGAGTTAAGCTCTTTCGCACTGACCGTGGACGCGAGTATCTATCAGATCAGTTTAAGGAACGATGTGAGGAAAAGGGGATACGCAGGCAATTGACGATTTCTGGAACGCCGCAACAAAATGGTGTTGTTGAGTGACGAAATCGTACATTATTAGACATGGTTAGATCAATGATGGCGCAAGCTAACCTCCCGATTAGCTTCCAAGGGGATGCTTTATTGACTGCTGCCTACATTCTTAATCGTGTACCTTCCAAATCAGTTCCCAAAAACTCCTTATAAGCTTTGTCATAGGCGGAAGCCAGATTTGGGGCATTGACGACCATGGGGGTCGGCAGGTTATGTTCACAATGCTTCTCATCGGTATGGGAAGTTGGGCCCGAGAGCTAATAAGAATATTTTTATTTGTTACTCTGAAAGCTCGAAAGGCTATGTGATGCTTAGTAAGCAACCTGATAGAGGAATGACTACGTTTGAGTCACGCAATGTGGATTTTATTGAGAATGATTTTTCGAGCATTGGTGAAGCCAAAACGAACCTTGAACTCTATGAAGTAGAAGATTTTGAAGATAACCTGACTCCTCTTGGCGATGGTGGGGAATTAGTTTCTCATCCTAAAATCGCCAATGAGGATAGGAGTAATCTTCAATCTAGTGGGAGTTTTGAGTTAGATTCTCAAGAGAGTCAAGTTCGTAAGAGTAAGCGTGGTTTTATCCCTCCTCGTCGTTTTGAGACTGAGGGGATGCACTTATGGCTATTTCACTAAATTCAAAAGAGTCTGCTTCTTTCAGTGAAGCACTATCTTCTCATGCTTGTAATGAATGGATGATTGCTATGGAGGAAGAGATGAGTTTTATGGATAAAAATCATGTTTGGGATTTAGTTGATCTTTCCGCTGGGTGCAAGGCCATTGGAAACAAGTGGGTCTTGAAGATAAAGCGCAAGGTAGATGGATCAATTGATAGGTATAAGACGCGTCTTGTGGCAAAAGGTTATACCCAAAAAGAGGGTATAGACTATGAAGAGACATTCTCTCCAGTGGTAAGGTTTGCCTTTATTCGCCTTATCCTAGCAATTATCCCGCATATGGATTTGGAACTTTGCCAAATGGACGTTAAGACTGCATTTCTCAATGGAGAACTGGAAGAAGAGATCTATATGACTCAACCAGAGGGTTTTGAAGTCAAAGGACAAGAGCGCAAAGTCTGCCGTCTCAAATGTTCTATTTATGGTCTCAAACAATCTTCCAGACAGTGGTATGTGAGGTTTCATAAAACCATTATATTTTATGGTTTTGAGATGATAGAAAAAGACCACTGTGTATATGTAAAATGGTCCAAAGAAAGTTTCATTATCCTTACATTGTATGTTGATGACATTTTACTTGCTGGGAATAACTTAAAGGAGATAGTCGCCACTAAAGAGTAGTTGTCCTCTACTTTTGAGATAAAGGACATGGGCGAAGCACACAATATTTTAGGAGTGAAGATCCTAAGAGATCGATCAAAGAGGCTACTTAGCCTATCTCAAGAGACCTACGTTAAGAGAGTCCTTGAGCGTTTCCATATGAATCACTCCAAGCCCATAGACACTCCTATAGAGAAAGGATGCGACTTACATCTTGGTCAATGCCCAAAGACAGTTGAAGAAAAGAACCAGATGTCTAAAGTACCTTATGTGAATGCAGTTGGTTTGGAGTCTAAGTATGTAGCTTGTTCGTTAGCAGTATAGGAGGCAGTTTGGTTGAGGAAATTCTTACAGCGCCTTGATATAGTGCCATGTGGGCAAGATGCTGTGGTCATTTATTGTAATAGTATGACAGCTTTGGCATATGCAAAGGATCCCAAGTACCATGGGAAGACCAAGCACATTGATATACGTTTTCACTACATTCGAGATATGGTTGCGCAATGGGAGGTGGTCTTAAGGCATATATCTACAGTCAATATGGTTGCAGACCCATTGACCAAACCTATCCCTAAAAATGTTTTTACATCACATGTTAGGAGTTTGGGTTTAGTTAGGATATGATGTATTGGACACCATTTTGACATTGTCTTATATATATGATTTTTGATTCATATTGTGGTTTTATTCATGTTGAGATGAATATTATGCAAGCATACATTTCTAAAAGATGTCAACAAGCTTTGATTGGCTCTCTCACACGAGCAATTGCCTTGGCGTTGGAATAATGAGCAGGATGAGACATTGAATTTTTGGCTTGTGGGATAATTCATTTTATCATATATGTCGCCTTAACTGAGTCAAGATGAGATTCCTTTTAAAGAATCGAGCATGAAGGTTGACCACACACCTCATGTAGCTTGAAGGAAGCCGAATGTGAACCTTCAGACGGGTGCTTGGACAGCGACTAGGTTGGAGTGTTCGGGTTAGGCGCAAAGATAGTGACGAGGGGCGCTGAGATAGCGACGAGTGCTAGATAGCTACTAGACTAAGATTCGTATGACATTTATTATTATGATATTGAGATTGACAAGTCCAATTGAGTGGGAGATCCGTCGTAGCATACATTACATACTGTATGTGCTGTTAATGTAACCTTTAATAAAGAGAGTGACTGAATGTATCCCTGTTTCGTCACTGTGTGAACTTTGTGAACCATTTTGAGTTCCATTGTGCCCTTTATGACCTAAGACTACGTTATGAAAAGAGAGCTTGATGTTGCTACTTTAGCATGTTGCTAAAGGATCATGATTGATGCGGTCCGGTGGGGCATGTCTAGGAAAGCAGTTGAGTTCGATTGGATTAACGTGAGTAGTTAGGGAAGACAGTTCTATAATACACTATTGTGTTGTGACTCATTGCCCGGGCGATCGTGTCGGTTTCTCTGTCTATCAATATGATCATGAGTACAATACAGATTAGATGGTCCATGCATCGCGCTGAGATTAGTTCTTGCGAGGGATAACGGATGCTGAATCTAGTGTAACAGAATAGTCTAGGGCATAGACGAGATCTTTTATTTGTTTGTAGTGAGGTACTATATTGGTGTGATGGTAGCTTGATTTAGTACTCCTACCCCGATCTTTCTCGTTTGGTCGCACGATCCATTTCCTGTATGTCGAAGGTGATGTAAAGGACTTAGCATTCACCCTTTGTGGATGAGTGGGAGCTGTTGGATATTGGGTCGGGTTGGACCCGAGCCCATAGCCATTGGGCATTCACAAAGTTTGAATGAGAGTTGTGATAAGATTAAAACTCTTATCATTATCTAGTTGGTTTTGGATTTGAACCAAGGCAACTATTTATCCTACGATATAGTTATGGGATAAATGTGGAAAGAGTTTTTGGTTATCGTGAAACTCTCCTGACTCCCAAGTTCTCTATGAGATTCTTCTGAAGCTACCATCTACGCCTCTGGACTTGTATTGTGGAAAGACATAGAAGACTTGTATTGTAGCCATTCTATTGATGAGAGAGTTCCATCCGTAGGGATCCTGTGGTCATCAGAAAGCCGTAACACAAGTAAAGATCTTCCGCTTTCACGAACTTGATTGAAAAAGGTAACCGGGTTCACACCCGTTTTTATATATATATTTCCTTCATATCTAAAAAAATAACCTTCTCAATTTTGCTTATTAAAATGTAGTTAATAAAAGGCTTTACTAAACAGACATTTGTTTTGTTGTTCTATTTTTTCAGCTCAGCTGTGTTGCGGGTTTTTTAACTCTCTTTGTTTTGTTGGATGGTCTCTTGGTTGTTGCCATTCCTCCACCCAAGTTTTAAAGTTTTGACTTTCACCTTATTTTTTTATAAAAATTTAAAATAAAATTAAGAATTGCCCTACCCACAAATTTTCATATTTTTACAAAACATCCTCTTAAATTTAAACTTTTGTAACATTCTCCACCCCCTCCAAAAAACAAAAATTTAAGGTCTACCACCGCTAGTGGATCTTTGTTTTGTAATTCCTGTGCGCTGCCCCTTGTATATGTGTACATCTTGTTCTTTATATATATATATATATATATATAGAGAGAGAGAGAGAGAGAGAGAGAGAGAGAGAGACTAGACGTACCTGTCTCCATGGTACATGTAAAATAACTTGATATTCCACAATTTACAACAAATGCACTGGGAAATGCCTTGCTAGTCTCTTTTCTTACTTTGTGGCTACTAAGTTTAACGAGGAAACTATAACTGAAGCAAGAAAAAGGACTAAGCCCTGTATTTATAACCAAGCATTCCAAACAGACCCCAAGCATATTAAGAAAAAATGTATACTTAACAACTTCAGAAATTGCTTGCGAATAAAATGAATTGGCTACCAACTCCAAGCTCCATTCTGCGGCTGTGGTTTCTCCTAACCTTTCTTCAGCAATTTCAGAGACTTGCACTTGCTACGCCTACCTACACTGCAAAGCGGAAACCTCCCTCCCTCTTCACCAGTCAGTCATACTCCCTCTTACTAGCTCAAAATGCTATTGCCCCCATCTGTTGGGTTTTGTTTGTTACAACTATCTCGCATCAATAGGTTAATCCGAATTAAGTTTGAATAGAAAAAGGTATGAGAGGACGAGTTGCAAAGAAAGGAGATAAGGTTTGTACGTTGGGACTTTGGGAGAGAAAGAGGTTTATTGGGTAGAGGATAAAAGGAGAGATTGGGTTTGAAGTTGAAGTAGGGGAGGTTTGAAGGGGGAATAGACAGAGAACACACAGTTAGGGAGGGGGTGGTGAAAGGAGTAAGGGCGGAACCAGAAAAAGAAATGACGGAGTTTAAAAATATTTTAGAAATTTTTTTGAATTAAGTTAAAATTTAAGATTAAAAATGAGAGAGATAATAGATTAAAATTAGATTAAACCAAAATTTTTAGAAGTACGATTGGAAGAGTACCGAGTACAACTAACTTTGAGGCATGAGCCACACACTAGTCATTCCATTGGTTTAAACTTTATATTTGACGAGCTTGGCGCAATGTCTTAAATTTCTCAATAAACTTAACGGCGGAGTCTAACCCTAAGATGATGATTCATGGGAGGTAAAGAAGATTATGATCGAGTAGGGGTGATTTAGGTTTCTTTAATGGCATAGTCTAACCCGGAGATGATTAGCCTATACTATACTAGAGTTCGGATAATCAAGTCTTCAGCGATACAATTTGACGAACGATGTAAGCTGTAACAAAGACTCAATTTATTTTTAACAATTACAGACTCAATCTAAATCTTAGAATGAATTGCTAATACATACATAATTACAAAAATTTTTTACAAACATTATAGCTTAAATTTCGTGACACACTCAATCCAAACATCATCAATGGAGACTATCCAAATTGCTTTCAATGAAATGGCCTACTTTTTTAATTTTATTAGACCAAGTATACAAGTATTCCCTTGCATTCATATCCATTAGGTTGTAGTCATGGGAGAATTACACAAAATCCCTTATAGTTCCTTTATCCACACGAGTCCTCCCTACCCTTACCCTTTCCACCTAGTTCATCACTATGTCAAAGTCCCCATTAAAATCCATTGTCTCTGGTTAAAAAAGGAGTGTGAAGCTTTTAAGATGGCTCCATCGCCTTTTCCTTTGACTATGGTTATTGTTATCATATATAAATGAAAAAAAAGGATTTGTGTTCAGAATATCCACTCAGCAAGTTATTGCCTGATCCCACATGCTAATCTAATCCATCTTGTCAAAGTTAGGATTCCATCCCACAACGATTCTACACACCATAGTCAATTCTGAATAATGCTCATAGCACCAATTTTTCATTAACATAATCATTCATCTCTGCATTATGCTTATAGCTAGGTTGATCTCACTTACTTATCAACATTAGTACGTCTAAATTTAGTTTCCACTACACCTGAAATTTCTAATTTATGATTATTTATCAGAAGTCTACATTTCTTTTGTTTGATGGGCTGATTAGTACCCTAATGTTCCAAGCACCTACTTTTATCATCGGAAGGTGTTGAGAAAGATCTTACTATTGAACTCTTAAGAGCTTCGACATTCCCATTGCCACTATGCTTCTTTTAATTCTTCTTCTTTCCTTTTGAGCTTTCTCCACTTGTGGTGTAGAAGGATTCAGTAGTCCTAATATTAGCCTCTGGCAAATTTACAAGCTTAGCAAATGAATTCTTAAAGAGATTTTGTTTACCTTTAGATATTTGAATTCCTGAGTTCATGCGTTTCTCTGTTTCTACTAGAGTGGGCCTAATGACTTTTTCTTTCCTTTTTAAGTTGTTTCACAGCAGAGCAGTGATCTCCTTCCCTTTAACTTTTTTATCCTTTCTTTTTACAGTGATATTTGCTTCTAGTGTAGTCTCTGCAATACCTTGGTTATTTGATTACCCAATTTTTCTTTAATTGAATGTTGCTGCACCCTTTCTTTTCCATTTCCAAACACTCTACATTCTTCACATTGTTTAGGGCCATTCACACTCAATTTTCTACTATCTAGCGCCCCCTACCATCTTCAAGGGGATTTGTGATGGTAATTTGGTAAAGGATGGTCCACATCCACCTCTACACCCACTTGAGCAAAGGATATAGGCTCTCATTTGTTGGAGTGACTCTATTTGTGAATAATGGTGGACCAACCAAACTCGTAATTTAACGGATCATGCCTTTAATCCTTTTAATTTGTTTAAGATCAGGTAACCTTATCTCAACAGAAACTTTACTAACTCTTTTATGGTTTTGGTCTTGTTTTCGAAGTTTTAGGAGAAATGGCTTATTGTTGAGGACCAGGAGCCTAGCTCAAGGGCATTATGGTTGTCCTCTTTATTAATAAAAAAGAAAATTACATTAACTTATTCTAAAATTTTTATAATTACATTGATTTCTTTTAAATTTTTTAAAATTACACTAACTTGACTTTACTTGACAAACTACAAATATCCCATCTAACCATTTTTTTAAAAGAAAATGACAAAACTACCCTCCATTTTTTTTTTTTTTTACATTTTTTCAATTTTGACCTTTTTAGAAATAAAATTTCATTTTCAAATAAATATTGATTAAAACCTTAAATTTATTTTTATATAAAATGAAAATAACTTATTTATCATAAATTTATTTTTATATAAAATAAAAAAATTATAAAAAAAGGTCAAAATTGAAAAAATGAAAAAAGAAATTAAAGGGTAGTTTTGTCATTTTTTAAAAAAAATTTGATTAATATGTGATATTTTTAGTTTGTCAATAAAATAAGAAAATATCAGTATAATTTTAAAAATCTCAAAAGATAAATTGTCCAAAACCTCAAGAAAGACCAGTAAAATTTACCCTCAATTAAAAAAGAATAAACAATTTTGCCAAAGTTCCTCCATTTCCTAGCCAGTGTTGAATCCAAGGGGGGTTTGGCCCCCGAAACATATCCAAACTAAGCTATTCTTCCACTTTTGTAATTTCACTTTTGCTTTGCTGACTTCATAGACTACAAGTTTCTCACCATTCTTCATTAATTGTTGGTTCCACAAATTCCAATTAGACGTTAATGTTAACACGACTGGCCATATTCTTTCATGGCCCGCTATTTGGTTGTAGTACCACTGTTGACCACCCACCTATGGTAGATGCAAGAATTTCTTTTCCAAGTAATATAGCTAGCAATAAGATTTCATTAATGCTCTTGAATCACCTTAATGTTCACCTTAATGTTATTTTTGATACAATAATATAGCAAAATTATTATTAATAACAAAATTGAAGATAAATTAGAAGAAAGAAGAGAATAAAATAAGTGATATATGTACGTTCTTGGTTACTTTTGTTATTAATCAAATACTAAGCCATTATATACAAAGAAATTCAAATAAGACCTTTGGAGTACAAAGATAGCCCAATTAAATCGCCCACTAAATTTTGCGTCATATTTCACACAAAATAGCGCCTTACTATTATGCATAATAAATAGTTGTTTGTAATTAACCTTATACTCAATTAACCAAGTAATTATGCACCATTATATGTGTATGTGTAACCACAAAAAAAATAAGAAAATAAAATCTTCAAACATAACTAGAATTAACAGTGTTCTTTCTAGCAGTTCACCATTACGTACTCTTTCAACTACTCATACGAGACTGCGTTGGAGACAAGATTGTCGATTCATGAAGAAACAAAAGCGAAAAAGAAAAAAGAATAATACAAAAATTCAATCCTGAGTACGCTTAATTAATTTCAATACGTAGCTATATGAAGTTTTACTGAAACCTACTGTAAGCCATTCCAACTTCACTGCCCAATATAAATTCATAGTGTTTTTATTGAATTTTATGGATATCTTGTGCAGACTTCTTCTATATCGGCAATTTTAGGCATGGTTTGACTGATGATTTCGATGAAGCAGTTGCAACAAGAGACGAAGCACGTTGGAAAAGAAGACAATCAAGTTGGCAGATCCATGGAGGAGCTGCAGCAAGAGAAGAAGCCAGTTGGAAAAGATGTTGATCCAGCTAGTGGAGTCAGCCAGCATGCTATCAGTATAGCTACTCACGACGAGGATGATAGAGGTAATGCTGGTTCGTTTATGTAGAGACGTGGGTTACTGTTAATTTGCCCATGTCGATCAATACTTTGAATGTAACACTCTAAATTTGTTGTCCCAAATTAATAGTAGCAAGATTTGTAGTGCCTTAGATACTAATTAATATATAGGATCGGAGTATCATATTTTCCACCTAACCACACATCCTCAGTAGGTTAACCCAAGTTTCTCCTAATTGCCTATTAAACAAACTCTATAACGGTATCTTTAGAACCACATGTACTCGTGCGGTTAATTCAAATCTCTCCTAAGTGCTTAGAATGATCACAAATATTTCTTCTGTACAACCAACACTCTTTTCTTTTAGAGAGTTAACTTTACATAGGCGTTGAGTGACTGAATCATCAATTGCAACACTAAGGCCTTGACCCATCGAATTCTTGGTCCATCTGACAATAATCAAGCACAAAATGCCATGAATGGATATTAAGAAACTCATAGGTTAACAATAATCTTTACAATTTAAAACATTTCAAAAGGTAATTTCATATGGATACTACATATCTAAGGTTTCTCAGCCTTCCCGAGTTCATCGCACAGGCCATATTCTACCATTCAATTTAAATACATATCTGAAACTGAAATGAATGATATTTTTTTTGCTAAATCAAAGGTGAATGTTTCTACAAACAAGGAAAATCTAGTGAAACAAAAATCCCAAGAAAAATCTCCTAAAGAAAAATGATAGTATTCCAAACCCCCAACACCTACCATTCAAACCTCATCAACACATAGCAAACATACTTGAGTTGTTCCAACAACGCTCAGTGAAACAAAAAAAATTGACGAGCTTCTTATAGAAGACCTTGACGAATAACAGCCGTAACCGGATATGAATTAACAGAAGCCATTTTTTCAGAATGGTTTACAGATTCGGGAAGTCAGAGAGAGAGAACTAGACGAGAGAGAAGACTGGAGAGACATGTAGACAGGAGAGAGACTTAATTGACAGAGAGAAGCGTAGACTACAGGGAGAGAGATAGAAAGAGAGAGAGAGAGGAGCGGAAGAGAGAGAGAGAGAGAGAGGCGGTGCCGTGAAAAGATGAGAAAAAAGAGCCATAGAAGTTAACTCTTGAGAGTGACAGAGACACATTTAGAGGCTGGGGGCAATATTTAAAATAATTTATTTATTGGGCGCAAAATATAAAAAAAATTTAAATTATAAACTAACCCCTTTTATTTTTGGAATTTCAGTGGGGACACCTGCCCCCAGGCCCCCATTGCAAATCTGCCCTTAAATTCCGGCTCGAGAAAGAAAAAAACAACACTTGAAAATCAAATAGTTGTGTATATGCATTTTTTTCCAATTGATTTTATTGAATTCCATAAATCCATGCTTTGTTCGAAATTTCCTAACAGTGAAGTGGGAGGAGTGGCTCAATGCAATACGCTCACGTGCCGACGAGCAGAAGATTACAGATCAACCTCAGCATCGTGACCTGCCAAAGATACCCAAGGTTCCAAACAAGCTTCGAGATAAAATGGGTTTCACGAGTTACTATGAACCTAGTGTGGTTTCAATCGGTCCTTATCACCATAAAAATCTCAATCCCAAAATCCGTGAAATGGAGGCTGTGAAGGAGAGGGCGGTAATATTGTTCTTCAATCTAAACGAGGGTAAGAGGATTACGCTAGATGGCCAATTAATTACCGATTTTGCAAAGAAGATCAAAGAATTTAGGAACTGGTATGAGAAGGATTCGACGAAGGAAATGAATGAAATGGAGTTCATAAAGATGATGCTCCTTGATGGGTGTTTCATTATCATGTTCATTCATTGCATCATTTTTTCTACGATGGAGAAGTTGGGGATGACAAAAGACACTGTAAAATCGGTGCAACAGGACATATTAATACTGGAAAATCAGCTCCCTTTTCAAGTCCTCGAGAAGTTGTACGAAGAGAAAGGGTTCAACAAAATTTATGTCAAGTTTATTCTTACTCTTTATATTGGTTATTGTACAAAAGGAATCGGTCCATCCTTCGAACCGCTTGATTCATTTTTGGTGTTTGAATTTTATCCAAACCCTCTACATCTTCTTGATCTACAACGAAAACAATGGATAGGCAAATCACGTTGCAATCTCAACAAGAAACGGAATTGCTGGTTTAAGAGCCGAAAAAAGGAAGAGAATATCTCCTTGGTCCGCAGCGTGAAGGAGCTCACAGCCGGCCCCACTGAAATTTCTTTGAGGCCCAGCATCTTTGGTCGGTTGAGTGACATTCATTTCAGTTGCTTCCTGTATGGAAGGCTGACACTTCCTCCACTAATCTTCAATGATTTAACAAAGACCTTTTTTATAAACGCAATTGCACAGAAGCGTGTACGGAAAATGAATTTGAATTTAGCTCTTATGTAAAGTTTCTTGATTTACTCATTGACAATGTGGATGATGTAAAGGTCGTGCAGTCCGCAGGCATCCTAAAAAACATCCAGGGAAATGAGGATCAATTGGCCAACTTCATCAATAAAATAGGTGCTGCGGTGGAGCCTCAGCCTGATGATTACAAAGATGTCAAATGGGAAATGGGGAACTACATTGCATCTAAGTGGAGGCCTAGGTTAAAAGCATGGTTGAACGAAGTGATTCGCGACTATTTGAGGAGTCCCTGGACTATCATCGCCTTTTTGGCTGGGATTTTTTTACTTTTTCTGACTGCCGTCCAGACCTACTTCGCAGCCTTCCCACATCCGGGTAACGGTAATTGAGAGGTTAGTCCACTCATTGTCACATATGAATTTGATCGCCTCAGACTCATCTTTTTCATTTTTTTCAATATGTTATTTTTATCCGTTTGCACTGTCCTATGTGTAGCAAGTGACAAATAACATATCTTGGGTAGACTTGTATTACTCTATATATTTATGTTTATTTTTTTATTAGTACTAAATGTTGAGAGCCAGGTCAAATTTTTAAGGATGCTATCTCCGCCATTGCAGCCCAGCTTCGAAATGGAGGAGTATTTGAGAATAACTCTTTTCAAAACAGGGAATTTAGCATGACTCTGGCCTAACAGAGTATATTTCAAGTGTAAACGAGTGCTGGTTGTGTGTGGCTCTGTTCTTTGATTTTTGTTTTGGTTTAAGCTTTCCCTGGTGGGAGGTTGCTTCCTTCCTTGTGTGGCTGGCTATCTTTTGGTTCATGTTGCGCTGCACCTTTTGTTAGCTTTGGCTACTCCGTTTTAAGTTTGTACTGTATTCGTTGGTGCTGCCTGGAGTGCGTCCAATTCTTTTTAGGACACTGCTTGGCTCCAACAAGATAGTTAGAATCTCTTACCTGTCATAATTTAATGTGTCATATGTGTAAATATATACATATTATTTAACTATATAGTTTTAATTAAAAAATAAAAAATAAACAAAATTTAAAAGCACATGTACATTTCATGTGTGATAGATTGTTGTAGGCATGTTTGGATAAACAGTTACATTTTTGAAATGGGCATTTTGGAGTTTAAATTGGGATTTTTGATATTTGGGTAACATAACAACTTGGATTAATTTATATGAACCAATCAAAATTAGTCAAAAATTGGCTTTAATAATAAATAGTCTCTCAAATTTTCACGCAATTAAGTACAGATGGTTGCTGAAAAATACTATTCTAATATTAGAAAATATATGAATGTACATTACCAATCAATCAAAAATGCAGGTTAAATAAGAATAAGATTTTTTTACCATTATAATTTTTAATGATTGTTCTAATCTTAAGTGTGGTGGGAAAAATGACACGTTATTTGAAAAGGTTAAAGGTCGAACACAAAAATTGTCCAACAAAAAATTACTATATATATATATATATATATTGAATTTACTAAAATTCATTTTATTTAAAATTTGGGTGCTACAAAAGAATGCATAAAACCAGAATCAAGTAATGTATATGCAAGGATACCACAAAGAGTAAGTGTACCTACAACTACTGTGTTGGCTGTGGAGGTTTCCCTTGGAGTCAATGCGAATACTCTCCTAGACCTAGTCTGGGTTTCCTTTCCCATGTTCTAGTCTACGACCGGAGTAACAACCGGTTTCTTCCTAAAGGATTGGCAAGGGCTGAACCATGAATAGGTAGGGCTTGGTTGTCTTTGGAACAGTTCACAACTATGTGGCATTCCTTTCCACAGTGATAGCACCATCTTCTGGTTTCTGTTTCGGAAGGATCTCGTTATGCGTTTCTTCATTGCATAAGTCCTTGTAACCTTCTTGAAGCTCTCGCCGAATCTCCTCTTGGTTTGCTCTCGACCTTGTCTTACTTCATTAAGCTCATTTTCAATGAGCAGTGCCTTTTTTAGAGTTTCAAAGTAATTGGGTAAGTTAAATGCTGATACACGGGTGTGGAGACCGGGACACAGTCCTTGTTCAAACCTCCTGGCCATCTTTCCTTCCAGCTTCACTATATGTGGAGAAAATCTGGATAGTTGAGTGAATTGGGCGGCATATTGGGTTACTGACACATCACTCTATTTCAAATCTAAAAACTCTCTCTCTTTTTGTTCCTTAAACAGGGCAAGGAAATAGAGTTCATAGAACATTTCTACCCATAGTTATCAGAATCGGACCGAATCAGTCGGTTTCAACCGGTTGAATTGGGAACCGGGAATTAAACCGGTTTAGTTTGACTAATATACCATTTTTGCTAAAGAACTGGAAAAAACCAAGTGAACCGACGTATTTTTTAAAAAACTGAGTGAACCGGCCTATTTTTTAAAAGAGTCAGTTGAACCACCTTTGGTTTTTTTATCACTTACAATTTTTTTTTTCTCACAAAACTTCTTATATTTGATGATTAAATGATGAAATTTGGTATAAAATGAGATATTGTTGCATGTATTTTTGTTATGTATACAAATATATTAAACTTATACATTAAGATAATTTCAATGATTATGCTTATATTTTGTTATTTATCACTAAATAATCAAAAAAAATTCTTGTTATTTTCTTAATTTTTAATATATTTATGTATATTTTTAATATATTAATTATAAAATCGGTTGAACCATGAATGAGCCCCTTTACCGGTTCATCGTTCGATCCGATTTTGATAACTATGCTTCTACCAACCTATCCCATGTCATGTCGGGTTTTTCACTTCTTGTCATCAACCACCATTGGCGAGCCTCACTTTGCAGCATGAAAGTGGCTAGCTTGACTTTTTGTTGCTCATTGCAGTTGAGCATTTCAAAGACTTTTTTCCATTGATAGGATCTATTCCTCGGCAACCATCAGATCTGTAACTGTGCTGAATGACCATGTTCTCATCTTGTGAAAGTGATTGATTATGTCACGACCTGAAACTCACCTTATGCGGATCTCGTGTCGTGAGGCCGGCCCAATGACCGTTCCTACTTTTTTCATTCTTTTACCAATGATAACAATAAACAATGTAACCATAACATTAAAGTAAGGAAGCCTTATTACAACATTGTTCAAAAACTGAAAATAAGTTTGACATAACCCAACATAAACCAAGCATAAACCACTTTTAGGTGGTGAGTGCATGGGAGAAACTAGTGTATTCTATTGTGCTCCTCAACCGTCTCTCTACGCTCTGAATCTCCTATTGTGGTTCCGTAGCATTCTCACCTGAAAAATATAATAAAGGGGTAAGCTAACAAAGCTCAGTAAGTAAAAGCCTATCTCCAATATGGGTTAGGGATTACATAGAAAAAATAACTCAAGGGAAACATGATAGCCAGTCATGACAACGGTTGCAGTTAACTATAAAATGCCACAATGGCCAATGAATGATAAGGTACAATAACAATCATGAGTAACAGTGTAGCATGAATATAGAATAGGCCCAATGATCGCAATCAACATAAATACTGCCACAGTAAAACGGTCACAGTCAAGTACAATTAATGAGAGAACTGTCAATGCATATAAAATAGCCTCATAACTCTATATGTAAGAAAATTCCCATCACCATATGTCCGATTACGGATTCGACCCGTAGGTCCTGTCAATTGGCCCATAGATCCTGTCAATTGACTCGAAGGTCCAGTCAATCGATAAAAACACCTCCATCACCATTTTTCCATTCACAATCTCGACATTTAATTATAAATCAAGATTCTCTCGTGTATAAGGTATGAAATAACATGACATAAGCATACAATGATAGGTATCATTACAATGAATCAAATCATGAGATATCAATCAATAGGCCTCCACCAGATAGGACAATATCAATGGTGGGAACAATCACAGTGGGTACATATATGCGTACAAGTTTTGGCAGTAACAGAAAGAGCGTAGCTTGGAAAACCACGTATAAGAGATAAAAGTTTACTTACCTTATGTAAAGATCCAAAAATTTTGGAATGAATTTTTTTTTTGATAAGTGCGTAAATATAAAATGTGTAGATATATATATATATATATATGTATATATTGTGCATGTGTGATATGTATGTTGTCCATGTGTATGTGTGTATATATATATACATGTTTAATGTATTGTATGTATGTATATGTAGTGAATTATATATATATATATACATATACATAAAAGGGAGTGGGGGACAGCAGTGTGTGTGTACTATTGTGTGTGTGCAGTATGTGTGTGCTGTGAGGATGGCTGGATGTGTGTGTGTGCAAGTGGGTGTGTGTGTGATATAATATATATATATATATGTAATCCAAAAGCACAAGCCACATTAAATGCAAGGCTGTGATGGACAGGAAGGAAGGTCAGAAAGGGATGTGGGAAGAGAGAAAAAAAGGGGGTTGTAGCTGACTTGCGTGTGGGGTGGTGCTTATATCTGTGTGTATAGGTTGAGTGTATGTATGGGTTAGAGGGAAAACAGAGGGAAAGAGATCAAGTGAGAGACTGAGAAAAAAGCTCTGATATCCAGAAGTGGAGAAGAAAGGAAACAGAAGAGGAAGGGAGAGACTGCACCTGAAAAACTCAGAAAATAAGTGAGTGGTTCATTTCTGTTTTTAATTTTTTTAGAGCATGAATAGTAAGTTTGATTCTAGGGCTTGGTAGAGCTTGAAATATGAAACCTAATGCAAAAAGAACCAACTAAAATGGTTGAAAAATCAGTGAGAAAAAGTGAGTTACAGGTCTTATAGGATAATTTAGTTTTAGAATTTTTTGCTTTAAAAACTTATTCAAATGAAGAAGAACTAATCCTCTACCATGCAGGAAGAATTTAGGGAAAGAAATGAAAGAAAACAGTCAAAGAATATGAGCAAAAATTCAAAAACTTAGGCCGGAGCTACAGTCTTCCTCAGATTCGTGGATATTTAATGAACCAAATTGAAAACCAAGTTTGGATAGGTAATCTCCATGAGAAACTAAAGAAAATTCCATTGAAATAGAGTCAAAATCTAATCGGAAGTGGTCGCCGTTGCCGGAGATAGCGACGGAACCCTAGGGTAGTCTACCAGAAAATCGGGTGAGGGAGATGACCTTGTTGGGCTGGACTTTGGCTCGGGTCGGGTCAAAACCTGACCAAACACAAAACTGTACTGCAGCTACGCCGTTTTGAGGGAATGTGTTTTAATAATATAGGGCTGACGTCAGCATGACGTCAGCATGACATGTTGAATCGGTCAGACCTGTTGGTTCAGTGAGACTATGGACCGATTCACTTAAAACTAAAACAAAACAAACCCTCTGGTTTACTATTTAAAATTTAAAGAATTAAACCAGAACTTTAATTATTTACGGTTTGACCCCATCAGTTCTACAAAATTATATTCTGGCCTAATTTTTGAAATTTTTATGCAAATGCACTTCTGAAAAATAATAAAATAAAAATAATTTATTTAATTATTTTATTAATTGGGTAAAATGACTATTTTACCCTTAGACATTAAATAAGTCAAACGAAGTCCAAAATAAATAAATGAATAGTATATTTCTACTAATTCGGGCATTCCGGACTCAATGGTGGGGTCCGATTTGGGAAATTAAGTCCCAAAAAATAAAGACACGCAAATGATAAATAACGGTAATACTCCTAACGATACCCAGGGTCAAAGAGACATAAAAGATAGTCCATTTTAATCATCTCGGACATTCTGGACTCAACGGTGGAGTCCATACTAGCAAACGAAGCACCGAACAATGCGAAGCATGAAAGAGTAAAAGACCAAAATGCCTTTGAGTTAAAATGCAGTCAAACGAACTCCGATTAAAGTAAACAAATAGTGAAATTTTATTATCTCAACCATTCTGGACTCAACCGTAGAGTCCAATTTGCTAAAAGAGGCCTCGGGATGTAAGGACCTGTAAAAGTGCAAAATGACCGTTTTGCCTTTTTTAGCTCGGATGTCCAAATTCAATTTTGCGAAAGTCTAAATTGACTTTTTTTGAAGTTTCAGACTCAATAGTAGATTTTATTTTGGCAAAATAGAAACTTATAAATGAAGACATAAAATTTGATGAATAGCATAATTCAAGTAGCAAATGAACTGAGTTATATTTCATGATTTTAGGAACACTGAAAGGCAAAAGAAGGGTGGTCTAACCTTCTGCATTCTTACTGTTAGTTCCGCTACACTACGAGTATGACTTCTTGGGTTGAGACAAACCCGTAAGGTATGATATATTGTGCTAAGTAAGAAATATGATTAAGTTTAGGAGTAATTACCATGTTGACTTGATGATTCACATATTTGTTTGATTGCTTATGTACTTATGTGTTTCTTGTTATCGTTTTGAAATTTTGGTGAAGTGATGGATGTGGAGCATGACTATATGTATATTCCATGTGTTAGCATAATGTGTGAATTATATTTTCGAGAATTGTTGAGATTATGAAATATGTGACTTAAAGCATGTGTTTAAATGGACTATGTATGGCATGTACCCTTGATGAAGGGATTTTGTGATTGGAATGTTATTGTGTAATGAATTATCTAAAACACGGTTCATGTGTGGGTAAGATGCTTTATTGAAATTACATTATGGCATGGTGGAATCAGAACACTTGGCATAGTGTGATTCCTTGGAACATAGTGTGGGTTGAGCACGTGGTGCTGTGCATTATGAGGGTGTACATCCTATGGTGAAAAACCCAAAAAATTGGCCATTGGTACCCGCATGCCAAACGGGGTCCGGACAGTGAAGCGAGACATACTGTGGTACTTGCAGGCCAGCGGGGAAGGACCGTAAAGCGAGGCATGGGTGTGGCATGGAGTTGACATGGGTGTGGTATAGAGTTGACATGGGTGTGGCATAGAGTTGACATGGCATAGAGTTGACATGAGTGTGGCATAGAGTTGACATAGGTGTGACATAGAGTTGTGCGGGTGTGTCACGCACATTTTCATTACATCGTATGAATGAATTCATGGATGTGGCATAGAGTTTGTATGGATGTTTTATGGATATGATCAGTACATTGTATGATGATTAGGGAGGCATGTAGAAATGAATGTACACTTGCACATGCCACGCCTTAAATTATGTTAATGAGTTGGATGACATGTAGATTATTACTAGTACATTGTATGGATGATATTGAATGACATGTAGATATAACTGTACACTTGCACATGCCACACCTTAATTTTGTTCCTTACATTAGCATTATATTATACCAGCAGTTGAGCTGACCCATTCGTGGGATAACATATTACAGATGAAGCTCCCAACACTTGAGACTTAAGAAAGTTTTGCAGAGTGGAGGAGACATGAGCTTAGAATGATTTTGGCCCTTGGGAGCATACTTTGAGATGTAAGGGCTTAAGCCCAACTGACATGAAATATATGTTCATTGTACGTGCTTTATATGTTTATGTATTAAAGGAAAGGAACGCATGTTTAATTAAATTTATTAGATTATCTTTTATTTTATTTGATTTTAGTTTCGTTACATTCGTGCCTCAGGTTCATGGGAATTCAGGGCGTGACACCTTATCAATGCGTCTTAGTATTCCGTGACCTTCCCTTTTCCTTTCGAGTCTCCTATATATATCGGTAAACATATTTTTGCTTAAATGTCATTTATCGAATTTATGCCTTGCTACTCTAAATGTCTCTTTTATTAATTTATACTTTTACGACTTTTATTCGATCTAATTTACCCAAGGGTAAAATGGTCTTTCATGTGTCTCTATTTTTTGAGTTCTGTTTTCATAAATTGGACTTCACCATTGAATCTAGAAGGTTTGAAATAATAAAAATAGACTATTTACTTAACTCAATCGGAGTCCGTTTGACTCATCTTCGACTTAAGGGCATTTTAGTCATTTTGGCATTTCTACGGGTATTTTATTTTTTGGGACTCCGTCTCGTGAAACGGACCTCACCATTAGATCTAGAAGGTCCAAAACAGTAAGTTTACACTATTCATTAGACTAATTTACACGTTAGAATTTAATTCGAATTTAATTAATTTAAACTAATTTTTTAGGTTAATTAAATGTAACCAATACATATATTATTTGAGCCCAACTTGATCACATGTGCCTTAGTGGCACAGTGGTATGTTCTTCTCACCCTTTCCCCCTTGGTCACGGGGCATCCAGCCCTTGTGCAATTTTTTTCTTTTTTCTATTTCTTGTACACTTATAAGCTAAACAATGGATAGCTTCTCCTTCACAATCAATCACCCCCCAATCTAAAATTTTAAACATAACCCATAAAAAAACAGTGTTGGGAAGCCCTCTGAATAGGTGGGTCGGTTCTAACCTGACTTGGTTTGGCCCAAATCAAGAAACAAAACCGAGCAGCGCGTCTCCCTCTAGTGTAGTGCCGATCATCTCTTCCGTCAACGGCGACTCGCCGACGACTGCTTTTCTTGCATTTTTCAGTGGGGTTCGAACCTACAGGTCTTGGGCAACTCAAATCTACTCTCTGTTTCAGGATTGGAGCGTTAGATGTTTCCCAAAATAGGAAAAACCGCAGCTCCGGTGGAGTTGTGTGGTTTTCCGGCCAGCCCTTTTCTCCCTCACTTTCTACCCTTTTCTTCTACGGTTTTGATCCAAATAAATTCCTATTGATTTCCTGCACCTAAGGGGATAATTTCCTTATGATTTAAACAGGGTTTAATGCAAAAAATCACTCAAACTAACTCAAACACCACAACCTGTAAGTGCTGATTTCTCCTTTATTTCTAACCCATTTTTCTTCATTTTTGTTTTAAAATCATCCTCTTTCCATGATCCTTAAGACCCTACATTCAAATCTATACTTTGTGCTTAAAATTTTAAAAAATAGAATTGATCTAGCTTACCCCATTCTAAGCGTGTGCGCAACAGTGTTCTTCCCGAGTCACCTCGGCTTCACTTTCTGAATTCCATAGCCTCAGTCCCGATCTTCTTGCTCTGTTTCACTCCTCTTCTTTGTTTTCACTTCTGTTCCCCCCCCCCCCCGCTTCAGTCTCAATGCAGTTTTCTTGTTTTACCCCTCCTCTGTCAACACTTACAAATCAATATAACAACCCCTCCATCTCTTGCACCCACCCGTTTCTCTCTCTCTCTCTCTCTCTCTCTCTCTCTCTCTCTCTCTCTTTCCAGTCTTTCTGTTGTCGCAACCTCTTCACCATCTCATCCTTTAATAAGGTTTCTTCACCATTTTTTTCAATTACTTTCTCTCCTTTCTCTGACCCGTAACCCCTTCCCCATTCCAATGCCCATTCCTTCTCTCTCTCTTTCTCTCTCTCTCTCTCTCTCTCTCTCTATTCTTTTTATTTCACTTGTTTGTAACCCCCCTTATGTATTATATATATATATATATATATAACCTTCCTACCATTTATATGTACATACCTCCCATATATATTTCTCACGTTTTTTTTTTTCTCATTTTATTTTTATTTTTATTTATTTATCTTTTCTTTTTTTTATTGTCGCTATTCATTTGCCCTGGTTTCGTCCATATATTCAAGCTATTAAAAATCCAAACCGTTTATCGTAATGTAAAATCTTATTGGCTCGGTTCCAATTGGATCAGGGTATTACAGATTAGCTCATTGTTGATGGTGGTCCCCACTACTAACGGTATGCGAGCTTGCACGGGTGCAGGTACCAGCATAGGTGAAGGCATAACTATAGTTGCAGGTTAAGGGACCTGTTGAGCTCGCTAGAAGGCTTGTGTGAACCCAACCAAATCAAATCAGTGACCTACACATGCTTTTATGAATATCTACATACACACAATTGGGTGAGTGTATTTGACCCCTAACATTATTCTTTGGTCGTAATTTATGAATAATAATTTTTCATATTTTTCTTTGTATTTTATGCATTTATTTTTTTTTATAATTAATAAATAATTATAATTATTTATTAATTATTGATTTTGCATGATGTGTATTTACATTAGGTTGGTGATTCTTGTATCACTGACCAACTGGCTTTTTTTTAACCTTGGTTGGGTCAGGTTAACTCATGACTGGTGAACTCCTATCTTTATTCGGTATGATACTTTGACACTGTGGTTATAGGTCAATGAAGAGTCTATGTATTGATTCAAATTACATCACATTGACTTAATCTCCCAATTTACTAGGAATGGGTGTTACAACTATAAAGTCAAAGCACCTAGTGGCAAGTCTCATAATTTGAGTCAAAGTACTATGCAACAAGCCTCATGGAAGAGTCAGGGTGCCATAAAGTAGGCCTCATAGAGTCAGAATGCCATATAGATAGGCCTCATTTAATGACACAAAACGAATCACACAATTCTTTTGCACATTGAAGGGGTGTCTTGGTTTACACACATATAAATCGAATATCAAAATATTTTACTAAAGCATTTAGTCAATGTCCAGAGAATGGAGTTATTTTCAAAATAGTTTGTATGTATAACATTTGAAGATATAACAAGAAGATCACAAATTTTACATTCCTCACAAAAACCAAGATAATTATTTTTGAATAGGATATTGAAATCCACTAATTCGAGATGCAAGATTACTTACCTTCAGTCCATAGTCCGTTTCCTTAATCCATTTTCCTTGTTCGTAGTTCCTAGATCTATATGTCAAATATATATAATCTCTTATTAGAACACAACTTTAGCATTACTAGTAGCTACTTATTATTTTTAATCTTATTGAACCTTGTTTTTAGACTTAGAAGCTCTAAAAACTCTAAGATAGGTCCTATCATGATTTCTAAGTTTATTTGGTAGCTTATTCTTTCTTCAGGGTCATAATTTTAATTTTTTCCTTTCTCATATGATATTTTTTGAATCTTAATTTATCCTAATGGACTCTATTTTTGGGTCTAGCAGTCTGAAAAACCTTAAATTTGGTCCATTCCATTTTTTTGAGCTCATTTGGTAACCTAATTATTGCTTGGGGGCACATTTAGAATTATTTAAATTTTTGTTCCACATTTTTTAGAATTTAATTTGACAAAACAAACATCTCTATTGAGTCTGGAACATCCAAAATAGTCAAAGTAAGCCCCCTTTTATATTTAATTAGTCCTGGCCATAGTTAGGGGCATTATTATAATTTTAAATTTTATGTGTCTAATTTTTTGGCATCTCGTTTGCCAAAATGGACTCCATCATTGAGTCTGGAATGTCAAATATAGTCAAGATAAGCCTTTCCCATATTTTAATCGGGCCTCATTTTTATTTATTTATTCTATCATATATATAATATACATATAACATATATATATATATATGCGAAAATTAGGCAAAGCCATAATAGTGGCCAATTGGTTAAGGTTCTATGTTTCAAACTTTTGGTCTTGGGTTCGAGTCTCCTGGGCTGTATTCTGCCTTTTATTTCTTTATATTTCTTTAGTTTGGTTCGATTCCCCCAACCTCATGTTCTTTTTTCCTTTCATTGCTCTTATTTAAAAAAAGAAAAAAATACATTGCCCCAAAATAACGTCGCGTTATTCAAAAGTTACTACGCCCAAAATGGTTTTGACCTAACCTGGTTCGATAACCCGTTGACCAACCTGGCCAACCATTGACCGGGTCAACCTAACTTAGTGATCAATGTTGTCTTCTCTAATGTGTTCGTAAGAGATGGTGACGAAAGTTGAGTTTTTTGGTAATGGGTTTCTTCGTTTTCTTTGTGCTTTTGAACTGTTTTTTTGCTTCAAAACATGATTTTATCATTTTTAACATCCAATGGGTTCAATTTAAGCCATCAATTGTCCCCCAAATTGCGACCTCTAATGAGGCCTAATTTTTCGGTGAGGTTCAATAGTGGTTGTTCCACTATGTTTTAGTCATGTTTTAAGCCTCATTTTTCTTCTATTTTCTTCCTGGGATTACAAGAAACCTCTTCATGGGTTCTCAACAAAGTATTCATCGTCAAACCATTTGGTTCGATTTCACCAACCTCACTAGCAAGTTTGAATTTCTCATTCATTTGTACTCTGTTTGCTCTCAATTTTCTTTCATTTTAACCCTTATACTATCTAGTTTGAGGCTTAATGTTCAAAAACAAGTTTGATTAAGGTTGGTTTTTGGGCAAGGTTATGGTGTTCGTTAATGGCAGTCTATTATTCATAGTTGTTACAACCGCTGCTTCAAATACAAATGGTCGGTGACTGTTTCTTCATATACAAATTCTCTAGATTTTTCCAAAGCCCAGAGGCGGATACTTTATTTGCTACCTCACTCAAGAGTCCATCGGAAAGAGATAACTGAATGACATTATGTGCCTTTTCTTGCATCTCAATCTTCTACAGATCTACGGTCAAAGTTAATGGCAACTTTTCATACAAATCCTTTGCCAAACCTTGTTGTCGTAACAAAGCACGCATTTTGCTGTGCCAAAATCCAAAACTAGTTTAACCTTCAATCTTCTCTACTTCGTATTTCGCAGTAGCCATCGCCAGAGCTCTTATACCAGTTTATTGTGCAACAAAAATGAGAAACAGAATAATGAAGTGAAAAATAAACAATCACAACAAGAATAAAAGAAAACCAAATAGACGTGGTTCGGTACATAACCTACGTTCACGGGCAAAACACAACAAACACTACAAGAAAAGACACTTTTAGCGATGTCCACGAGCGTCGCTAATAATAGGAATATATGTCGTTAAATGGTTTTAACGACGCCCACGTGAGTGTCGCTAGAGACGTTGCTAATACTATTAGCGACACACACACTTCTATGCGTTGCTAAAGGTCTTTATTAGCGATGTGCATGAGGTGTCACTAATAATCAGGTGAGGGCGTCTGTAATACTATACAAAGGATGCAGTTGGCATCACTAATAGTGACCTTTAGCGACGCATCAAAGGCATCGTAAATAGTTTATTGGAATTCTTTAGCGACGCATGATGTGCATCGCTAATAATAGGTTATCAGAATTATTTAGCGACGCCTTCAGTGCGTCGCTAATAGTATATTTATAGCGACGAATGTGAAGCGTCGCTAAAACTAATATTTGGGTCTTTTAGCGATGCCTTTCTGTGCGTCGCTAAAAGTAAAATTTGTTTTTAGCCTTATTTGTACTTGAATTATTATTATTTTTTTTTTGTTTTATTCTTGTCTAAAACTTGTATCAATCGTCCTGATATACAATAATTCCAAACATTCTTAAATGAATATATTAAAAGAAAAATGCATTCATATATATATATATATTTATTTATTATACTAATTACTTATAATTGTAAAAGTAGAATTGCTCAATAAATACAGAAATAACAAATTATGTCAGAAAATATAACTACAGATGTCTATGAAAAGAAAACAAATAAAGGAGAATAGTAAGTCCCGATACAGAACAGGAAGATGACGGCGCAATAATCTCGATCAATCTGAAATAAAAATCAACTGATATATATTAGAACATTTATGAAATATATATATATATATGCACATAAAATGTGAATATTTTTTTTTTTTTTTTTTGCATGCATAAATAGTAAGAGCGGCATTTTAAAGATTTGAAATTTTTATTTTTTTTTTGGGAATGGAAAATTTTTTTTTAATAAGTGTGTACCATGTGTGTGTAGGTATATATGTAGTGAAACATGTCTATGTATATTATACATGTATGGAAGGTGTGTTATGTGTGTGTATATATATATATATATATATATCACATGAGTGAGTGGATTGTGCATGACAGCTATTGTGTATGTGTGCGGGTGGCAGAATGTTGGTGTGTGTGTGTGTGTGTGTGTGTATGCATGAGTGGTCTAATATATATATATATATATATATATATATATATATATATATATATATACACACACACATATTACACAATGTCAACTTTGCATTTAATGCAAAGCAGCATTGTGAGGGAAAGAGTGGCTAGAACAGTAGAAAAATCAGAAAAGGGTAGGGGCTGAGGTGACCTTGCATGTGATGTTGGTGTCTATATGTGTATTTTTCCGTTGGGTTAAGAGAGAGAAAGTAAATCAAGAAAGATAGAGAGTTCTGAGAAGAGGGAAGCAAGGTGAGGAACTGAGGAGGTTGAAGGATCCAAGAGCTGAAGCAAAAAGGAGAGAGAGAGGGACTGCAACAGAAAAACCCAAGAAGAAAGGTGAGTTGACTCGGTTCATTTTTAAAGATTCAAAGCATGTTAGTTATTTTGAAGTATAGGGCCATATTGCACATGAAAAATGAAAATCGTTGCAAAAGGAATCAATGAAAATGGTTTAGAATTGAATTAGAAAACTTGAGTTGCAGGTCTAGGGTGAGGGTTTGATTCTTGATATTTTATGTGTTATGCTTGAACAAAATGGTGGGGAACTGTTTGTATTAGGAGCATAAAAACATTTGAAACATATTGGGGTTAAAACAATGGGGGAGCAGTTAAGAAACTAGAAGGAAATGTTTGGTCAGAGAGTCGGCCAGAAAGCTAATCAGGTGGCGGAAGGGGTGCTGCTTGCACTTCAAACTGTCACCTAAGGATTGTCTAGTGTCTTAGGAATAAGTCGGTGTAAAAATATGTAAAAATCGGATGTCAAAACGCTAGAAAAATGGGAGGGGCAGTGGCCGAGGAAGATAGTCGGAAAGTCAAAACGACGAAAGGCTACTAGGTTGGGCTTCTTTTCTTTTTTTTACATAGTTGGGATTTTAGGGGTGGGTTGGTCAAGGTTGGGTCAGGGGGGTGAATTGGGCCACAACAATTGGGCCGCCCAATAGTTTAAAAAGAGACAAATGGAAAAAGGAAAAATGGGTGGAATGTGCGGCTCGTGGGTATCGAACAGGGGACCAGTAGGGTGAGAAGCCAAGCCTTAACCACTAAGCCACTAAGGCCCTTGTGGTCATACACTGTTATCAATATATATATTTATAATACAGTAAATAAAATTCAGAAGAAATCAAAAGTGGAATGCGCAGGGGCTGGGACTCGAACGTGAAAGTTGTGAGGAACAGTAAGGGACTTATGGCCAATTTGGATGGTTACCAACCGTGCTAATTATTCCCTAAGATATATATATATATATGTGTGTGTGTGTGTGTGTGTGTGTATTATACTCGAATAAATAATTTAATTAATTAGTTTAATTAAATTAAATAATACCAAAAGGTCCGAAGCCCAAATTAGACAAGTCATAGGTGTATTTTGACTATCTTGGACCTTCTGAGACCAAGGGTGAGGTCCGTGATGCGAGACGAGGTCCCAAAAATTAAAAGACCTGCAGTAACATTAAAAATTATCAAAATGCCCTTGAGTTAAAATACAGTCAAACGAACTCCGATTTAAGTAAACAAAGAGTGAAATTTTATTATTTCAACCATTCCGGACTCAACCATGGAGTCTAATTTACAACAAGGGGTCTCGGGATGTAAGGACCCGTAAAAGTACAAAATGACCGTTTTGCCCTTTTGAGCTCGGATGTCCAAATTAAATTTCACGAAAGCCTAAACTGACTTTGTTCGACGTTTCGGGCCCAATGGTAGAGTTTATTTTGGCAAAATAGAAACTTATAAAATAAAGACATAAAATTTGATGAATAGCATAATTCAAGTAGCAAATGAACTGAGTTATATTTCATGATTTTAAGAACACTAAAAGGTAAAGAGAATGTGGTCCGACCTTCTGCATTCTTATAGTTAATTCCGCTACTCTACGAGTATGACTTCTTGGGTTGAGACCGACCCATCAAGTATGATATATTGTGCTAAGTAAGAAATAGGATTAAGTTAGGAATAATTGCCATGTTGACTTGATGATTCACATATTTGTTTGATTCGTTTATGTGCTTATGTGTTTCTTGTTAATTCCATAGAAGTTCGATTAAGTGATGAATGTGAATCATAATTTCATGTATACCCCATGTGTTGGTACAGTGGATGATTAACATTTTTTATGGATTGTTTAGATTGAGAATGTGTAACTTGAACATGCGTTAAATGGGATAAGTATGGCATATACACTGTAAAGATTCGAAAATTTGGGATAAAAATTTTTTTTTTTATTAGAACACTGCGAATGTCCTAAATTTCTAATTAATTTAATTTTGAAAAAAAATAAATAAATAAATGAATAATAAAAATGACATAAGACGCGAACGGACACCCGGAGACGTCAAAACAAATAATACTGATATTGAGCCAGCTTTATACCAACTTTATTTACATTCAAAATTAATATATGAAAAAATAAAATAAAATAAAAAATAAAAATGTGTAATAGTATACATAAATAAAATATAAAGTATGGTATAATATATATATATATACATATATATATGGGTGTGGTGGAAAATGAATAAAAGAAGAAAAGAGGGAAAGAAAAAGAAAAGGGAAAAGAGAAAAGAAGAAAAAGGGGATGGTTCAAGTCTCGGCTGAGGTCGCGTGAAGAACAGGGGAGGAAGAAAAGAAAAGAGAGAAAAAGAGAAAGGGGAAAAAGAGAGAGGGAAGAAGAGAGAAGAAGAGGCGGCGGTGGTCGCGAGAGAGAATGGACGGGGCTACGGACGGCGGTGGTCGCGAGGGGAGGGAGATCTGGTCGGCGGCCGTCGCGTCTCGCGTGTCCGAGCTCGCGTCAGAGTGCGACGGATTTGCGACGGTTTGCGATGGATTTTGGGTTGCGATTGGGGTTACAATTTTGTGAATGGTGTTGCGATTTGGTGTGTGTTGGCTGTCTGGGTTTGACGCCGAACAGGGGAAGGAACAGATTGTTGTTACGGTTGTGTGTATATGTACGTGTATATATATGTATGTGTATTTGTGTGTGCGTGTAGGTGTAGTGGTTCAGGAAAGGGAGTCCAGGAGATGCAGACCAAGGTTAAAATGTGTCAAAAATTGGGAATTTTGTTGTGGCAGTTGTGGACTGGGTTTTGAATGTGTTTGCCGTAATTAGAGCTGCTGATTCGGGATTTGTTATAGGAAAAAAATATGATGCTGCGATTTGGTGAGGGTTCCTCGGTTTCTGCCGTTCTTGGTTTCGAACAGGGATGATATATATCTGTGTGGATATATCTGTGTAGCGCTGGAAGCAGTTGCGATTTTTCCTATTGTGGCTCAAAACTGTATGGATATGTACGTGTGTATGTAGCGATATAGCGGTGCATAAATAAATAATCATCGGCAGTTGTATGGATTGATTTGTTATGGTTAAATTGAGGGAAGAAGAAAATGGCAGCAGGTGATGCTTGTGTAAGGCTTGTGGTTTGTGATTTAAATTGAGGTTCGACTGCCCTGTTTGGTTGTGGTTTCTGTCGGGGGGGGGCTCGGTTGTCGTTGCTGTGTGTGTATAGTGGCAGCAGGTGTGGGGATATTGCAGGATTTGGGTTTGGGTGATTGAAAGGTAACAGAAAAGGGTTCGGTCTGATTTTGTTGACCCAACCGCGCCTATGTTTGGAGGTGAAGTTGGGAATTGGGATTCAAATACGAGTTGTGGGATGGATTGTCTCAGGAGGTTCGATCAAGTGTCGATTTCTTGTTGCTTTGTTGAACCTCCTTGTAGTTGGTTTGTTGAAGGGAAATTGATTTGTATGGATGGTCACTTGTAATGTGAAGATGAAGAGGGAGTTATGGTACGGGGTGGTATTTATGTGTACGTATGTTAGTAGCAGTTGAACTGGTGGAATGGTTCAGGTACAGATCGGAAATTGAGAATCAAATTGGAATTTTGTCAGGGGCAAAACTACGTTAGGTCAAGAGGTGTTGTTTTTGTATAGCTTGTCGGTTTATGATTACTATGAAGAATTGAAAGGTTAAGTGTGAGTCATGCTTGGTATTGGATGGTTGGAGCTCCAATTTCAAATAGTTGGTGAATGTGAACACTGCAGGAGTGCTGCAGCACCTGCTGTTCAAGATGGAATGAGTTTAATGATGCAAACTCGAGTGGAGATGGCTCACTCAATTTCAAGCAGAGAAGTTATTGTCCGTTCATCTAGGCGGTTGACTGAGCCTGGAACTTTATTCAAAAACTTAATGGCCATCCTTCAGGATGTTGTTATCTGTTATGATGGCACGGTGAGGAATGTACGTAGTAATTCGATTATCCAATTTGAGTATGGGGTCAAGGCTGAAGAAGCTGATGAAACTGGATTTAAAATGGTTGGCCGACTCGATCAACCTGCGGGTGTGTTTTCTTCAACTGCTAAACCATGAACTGGAGAGCAACCTCAAACTCGGGATGCACGAGGGGTTGGTTCACGCTTGACTGCAAATTCTCCAAAGATTGGCTGAGTGGAGATAAGCATAAGCTTGACATGATTCCATTGGAGGACTAAGTTACCTAAGGGTTGTTTGGATTGCATAGTGGACACCGCTTAGTAGGGTTGTGACCAACCCTATCAGGTATGATATTCTACTAATGTGAGAAATGAGATTAAGCTTAGGAGTATTTGATAAGATGATTGAATGTTCTCTATGCGTAATTGCTATTAGGAAACCACTTAGAATTTGATTGTTTATATGCTTACGTGTTCTTTATGAATCTGTGGGTGTTATGAATTACTTCTTGAGTTGTCATCAAATGTGATTTATGCTTTAGAAGGATCGCTGATATGGCGACATGTAGAATTGTATAAGTGTTGGGATTGATCGAGCATGACACGTAGATTTATGGGTGAAATCTTGTAATTTAAATGCTATTGTTAATCTTAAATGTGATGCATTATTTAAAGCATGTTGCATATGCTTATGAAAGAGATGTTTCATTTGAACTGTATCATTGCACGACGAAATCATGGCATATTGGCATCGTGTGATTTCTTGAAAGCATGGTGTGGGTCAGCACGAGGTGCTGGTGCATTATGAGGGTGCAGATCCTGTGGTGAAAAACCCAAAATCGGCCAATAGGTACTCGCCTGCCTGACGGGTTCCGGACCGTGAAGCGAGACATACAAGGTACTCATGCCGACGGGGAAGGACCGTATCATGAGACATGGGTGGGCATAGAGTTGCATGGGTGTGTCACGCATCCTGTTCATATATTGCATACTGTTCATAAACTGTCATCAGGACATCGAATGCCATATAGAAATAACTGTACACTTGCACATGCCACGACCTTAGTTTTGTTTCTTGCATTAGTATTATGTCATACCAGCATGTTGTCGCTGACCCATTCGTGGGCACAGGTTTCAGATAAAGCTCCTGGCACGCGGGACTTGATGAAATCTTGGAGAAAGGAGAGGGAATGAATTTGGAAGAATATTTGGACCCTTGGGGCGTATTTAGACATTATAAAAGATTGGTGTATTTCTGAAAAGCATAGAAATGACATTGTATATTGTAATAAATAATGAATTTGTGATCTTTTAGTCTAAGTGTAGGAGTAGACGTGATGGATTGTATAAGTAGAGATGTATATTTAACTTTGCTAGAGTTGTGGCCATCGAGTGAGGATGGATTGTGACTGTTGTATATATACTTGTTGTATTGTGTTTATCAGGGGGAAAAAGGTTCGAAAAACAAAGGAGGTGCTGCCGAAATTTTTAGAAAATTAAAGAACTCTATTTAATTTGTCATAAATTCAGAAATCTGTTTAATTATCTTTTATTTTATTTACTTTCTGTTCGTCAGTCGCACCTCGGGTTTCGGTCAGAAATTCGGGGCGTGACAACGTGGTATCAGAGCATAGGTTCGAATACCTAGAGACTGTGGGGTGTTGTTGAACACAATGGGATTATGACGTATTGTTGGGAGTTTGTATAAACCTTGTATAATGTGTGGACTTTGACAGTTAAGTATTAGAGTCGAATTTGGGAATACTTGGCGATAATAGGTGTTGTTGAACACTATGGGACCTTTGAGGAGAACATTTGACTTAGTGTAAGCTATCGGTGGTTTGTGGTAGGATTTGAGTGTTATGTGGTTATTTTATTGGGTGCATGACTTGTTACGATTAGGTGTTAGCTGATGATATACTATGATGTGTGATTACGTGAGTTGATGCAGTGTGGTGTATGATATGGACGATATGTATATTGGTATGACCGTGTCTGATAACATGATGGGTGATCTAATGTTTAGAACATGAGGAGAAGTTCAGACCTTAAGTTATTTGGGTTAGTTTGGGTGGTCGGTTTTATATGCACGTGTTACCTTGGTATGCAATATACTGGATTTCCCGATTGGCTGAGAGTACGCAATGGTTTGATATAATAGTTGACTAAGGTTAGAAACACATGTCTATGTGATAGACCGTATATTTTATGGGATAGGCCTTATGCCTAGTTGTTTGAGGTATGGGTTGTACACTTAGTTATTTATACGGTAGGCGGTATGCCTAGTTAATTATGGGATAGACTGTAGACCTAGTTATTTATTTGGTTGGTTGTGTTATTATATATATGTATAGGTATGCTAGGTTAGTACCCGATATTCATGGATTATAGTACTATGACTATGATATTTATACAGACTGGATTGGTCTCAGGTCTTGCGTTACAGTTGATGGATGGCGCCCCATCAGCCAGTAACAAAAGGAGTTGTGATCCATGAAGGGTTATCACCTAGTTATATAAGTAAGAAATAATGAAAGAATTATAAAAGCCTTAATTAAACACATACCAATGAAGTAGAGAACCATAAATAAAAAGACACATAAGACCTTAAAATGCTAAAATAAGAATTTAAACTTGTGAAGATTTTTGTGTATGGACCGGGTAGTGGATAGAGAGATATTCTTGTGTTAAACTCGTTGGTGGAGAAATACATTATTTTTGAATAGCATTCGCTTAGGGTTGAGTGTTGGTGGGCTAGTTGAATACTAGCGTGACTTGAGAGTGTGAAAGTTACATTGTTTAAATAAATCCCTTCATTGTGAAAGGATGTGTCAGAAATCAGTGTTCATTGTTTAATTTGACTAACGGGTGTAAATGATTGACTTGAGTTATATAAGTGTTAATTAAGCAAGCGTGTTTGTAAGATGTGTTAGATTGTCAGGCGATAATTAATGATCTTTTGTCTAAGGTAAATTGTGAGGACATGAGGGGTTTGGAAACTATTGTTGTGGGTTAATTCAGATTACGATGTAATCGAATATTGATTTCGTACATAGGATGAGTATTGAATTGGAATACGAAGGCGAATCTAAAAGTTAGGGGTTTTGATGATTTCTTCATTTAATTGAGATTAGTTATATTGTGGTGAACTGGGGGAGTAACCTACTGATAAATACTAGTCTGACCTAGTTCTATGAGATGATCGATACTTGGATGTGATGAGAATAGTGCTTGATTTAATGAACTTATGAATGTAGGCTTTGTGAAAAAAAATAATGAGTAGTATGAATTGGACCAAGCTGAGGGGATCGGTTATGAACTTAGTTCTAACTTAGTTGATAAGGTTGATTTCAGAATTATGAGTGAATAAAAGGTAAGCGTTGGTTGCTACTTTGAGGGAAATTGTGTATCAGGTTAAGAGTTGGGTGGTATAATTTTTTTTTTTAATATGAATCTTGTGTTTAAGATGCAATTGTGCAAATATACTTAGAGTGAAAATATTGAGGTTGAGGCACTAGAACTTGAGGGTCTACATTGTTATATGACTTAGGAGTGAATGGTGGTTTTTACTTGTCGTTTAGAAATACGTGGGTAAAAGTTATGGATGAGTCTGGTTAGTTTGGATTAAGTTATAAATGTTTATGTTGTCTAGATCTAGATAATGAAAATTGCACTTGGGAGATTTTACTTTATTCAGGGGCTTGCGATGATTGCCTTGTTCCACCATAGTAGGGTTCACCAGTTGAGATAGTGGGATACTGATGAGGATCTGTAGATATTGCTCGGTAGAGATAGCTGGTTACATCTTTTCTTTTGACTTCATTCTACTTGACGTGTCTAGTCTTGGTATTACATTGAGGATAGATCAGTTATTTACATTTTTGGGTGAGTGTAGACTACTACAGGAGGAGAGTGACGGTGTGTACTCCTGAGGGAGATGTTTTTCTTTATTTCACGGGGTGTCCGTGGATCCTTTTGGGGTGGACTTCGTTATGAGATAGGAGGGGTTAGACGTCGACTTGATTGGACTGGTTGGGATTACATGATTGGGTTAAGTACAGTTGTTTTAGTATGTGAAATGTGTGTGACATGTGGTATGCTTGTTTAGTGAGGAGCTGAGACTGGATGTTTATATCTACGTAGCAGGCTAAGTGAAATTAAAAGGTAGAATTTGAACTCGTTGTCTGTGATATAGGCTATGAGCCTAGATATCCATAGGGCTGGATGTATACCAAATTACCTGTGTGACAGGTGGTGTGCTTATTTGTGTATGTGTATATTCTTGGATGGATTTTATACTTGAGTACTGATGTGGTAAGATACGTGTTAGACACTGAATGTTGTTTGTTTATTCTGTTTATATATATACATGTGTTTTGGGTACATGTGATTAAGGATTGACGTATATTCGTAGTTGGAATTAGTGGCGAGTTCCACTGAGAATCTCTATTGTTATGAGACTTTATTTGAGAAGTTGACTAGAACAATGATGAGTTGAAACAATCTTAGAAGGAATTGAGATATTCTTTTTATTTCCTCTAATGCTTTGTCTTTTTCAAACCTTGATATGTTGTTTTAAATTTTGTATTTGGAATGTATAGACTATGTTGCCTTCATTCGAATGTTTAGTTAACACATATAGGCTTGAAATGAATAGACTAATTTTATTGATGCATGACACTTAGTCTCGGTTATATATAGACTAGGGTAGACGATGATGACCTTATTTTAAGATTTTGGTATTGATGCCATTGTGGTGAATCATTAGATGATTACATGACTTGATTTGAGATTGGTAAGATGGTTAGCAAGTGTGTGAGAGGCTTTGAGGTGTCTTGGTAAACAGTGAGAGCTCCCCTTTATTTTTGTTGTTGTATTGAGTTATTGAAGCAGGCCGTGAGGCATGGATGGATTTGAAAAGTTTGCATTGATGAACCAACATGTTAAGGATTTCGTTACGTGTTGTGCCATGTGGAGTGAGTCGTTACGGATGGGATCGGAACCAGACCCTAGCAGGGAGTGTGGAGGCGCGGGCCGAGGGACCCTGCCTGCCCGGAGTGGCTGAGCCGGAAAGGGGGGGAGGGAGAAGGTGATAAGTCGTCTCACATCGCCTGGCTGAGGGAGAGGTGAATGATCCATAGGTGAGGCTGCACGTCTCCATGATACAATGCGTTTTGAATTGATCTTTTATTATCTTATCAAGGAGAGGCATAATTTTTAAATTTCGGGACGAAATTTCTTTAAGGAGGGAAGGATGTAAAGATTCGAAAATTTGGGATAAAAATTTTTTTTTTTATTAGAACACTGCGAATGTCCTAAATTTCTAATTAATTTAATTTTGAAAAAAAAATAAATAAATAAATGAATAATAAAAATGACATAAGACGCGAACGGACACCCGGAGACGTCAAAACAAATAATACTGATATTGAGCCAGCTTTATACCAACTTTATTTACATTCAAAATTAATATATGAAAAAATAAAATAAAATAAAAAATAAAAATGTGTAATAGTATACATAAATAAAATATAAAGTATGGTATAATATATATATATATATATATACATATATATATGGGTGTGGTGGAAAATGAATAAAAGAAGAAAAGAGGGAAAGAAAAAGAAAAGGGAAAAGAGAAAAGAAGAAAAAGGGGATGGTTCAAGTCTCGGCTGAGGTCGCGTGAAGAACAGGGGAGGAAGAAAAGAAAAGAGAGAAAAAGAGAAAGGGGAAAAAGAGAGAGGGAAGAAGAGAGAAGAAGAGGCGGCGGTGGTCGCGAGAGAGAATGGACGGGGCTACGGACGGCGGTGGTCGCGAGGGGAGGGAGATCTGGTCGGCGGCCGTCGCGTCTCGCGTGTCCGAGCTCGCGTCAGAGTGCGACGGATTTGCGACGGTTTGCGATGGATTTTGGGTTGCGATTGGGGTTACAATTTTGTGAATGGTGTTGCGATTTGGTGTGTGTTGGCTGTCTGGGTTTGACGCCGAACAGGGGAAGGAACAGATTGTTGTTACGGTTGTGTGTATATGTACGTGTATATATATGTATGTGTATTTGTGTGTGCGTGTAGGTGTAGTGGTTCAGGAAAGGGAGTCCAGGAGATGCAGACCAAGGTTAAAATGTGTCAAAAATTGGGAATTTTGTTGTGGCAGTTGTGGACTGGGTTTTGAATGTGTTTGCCGTAATTAGAGCTGCTGATTCGGGATTTGTTATAGGAAAAAAATATGATGCTGCGATTTGGTGAGGGTTCCTCGGTTTCTGCCGTTCTTGGTTTCGAACAGGGATGATATATATCTGTGTGGATATATCTGTGTAGCGCTGGAAGCAGTTGCGATTTTTCCTATTGTGGCTCAAAACTGTATGGATATGTACGTGTGTATGTAGCGATATAGCGGTGCATAAATAAATAATCATCGGCAGTTGTATGGATTGATTTGTTATGGTTAAATTGAGGGAAGAAGAAAATGGCAGCAGGTGATGCTTGTGTAAGGCTTGTGGTTTGTGATTTAAATTGAGGTTCGACTGCCCTGTTTGGTTGTGGTTTCTGTCGGGGGGGGGCTCGGTTGTCGTTGCTGTGTGTGTATAGTGGCAGCAGGTGTGGGGATATTGCAGGATTTGGGTTTGGGTGATTGAAAGGTAACAGAAAAGGGTTCGGTCTGATTTTGTTGACCCAACCGCGCCTATGTTTGGAGGTGAAGTTGGGAATTGGGATTCAAATACGAGTTGTGGGATGGATTGTCTCAGGAGGTTCGATCAAGTGTCGATTTCTTGTTGCTTTGTTGAACCTCCTTGTAGTTGGTTTGTTGAAGGGAAATTGATTTGTATGGATGGTCACTTGTAATGTGAAGATGAAGAGGGAGTTATGGTACGGGGTGGTATTTATGTGTACGTATGTTAGTAGCAGTTGAACTGGTGGAATGGTTCAGGTACAGATCGGAAATTGAGAATCAAATTGGAATTTTGTCAGGGGCAAAACTACGTTAGGTCAAGAGGTGTTGTTTTTGTATAGCTTGTCGGTTTATGATTACTATGAAGAATTGAAAGGTTAAGTGTGAGTCATGCTTGGTATTGGATGGTTGGAGCTCCAATTTCAAATAGTTGGTGAATGTGAACACTGCAGGAGTGCTGCAGCACCTGCTGTTCAAGATGGAATGAGTTTAATGATGCAAACTCGAGTGGAGATGGCTCACTCAATTTCAAGCAGAGAAGTTATTGTCCGTTCATCTAGGCGGTTGACTGAGCCTGGAACTTTATTCAAAAACTTAATGGCCATCCTTCAGGATGTTGTTATCTGTTATGATGGCACGGTGAGGAATGTACGTAGTAATTCGATTATCCAATTTGAGTATGGGGTCAAGGCTGAAGAAGCTGATGAAACTGGATTTAAAATGGTTGGCCGACTCGATCAACCTGCGGGTGTGTTTTCTTCAACTGCTAAACCATGAACTGGAGAGCAACCTCAAACTCGGGATGCACGAGGGGTTGGTTCACGCTTGACTGCAAATTCTCCAAAGATTGGCTGAGTGGAGATAAGCATAAGCTTGACATGATTCCATTGGAGGACTAAGTTACCTAAGGGTTGTTTGGATTGCATAGTGGACACCGCTTAGTAGGGTTGTGACCAACCCTATCAGGTATGATATTCTACTAATGTGAGAAATGAGATTAAGCTTAGGAGTATTTGATAAGATGATTGAATGTTCTCTATGCGTAATTGCTATTAGGAAACCACTTAGAATTTGATTGTTTATATGCTTACGTGTTCTTTATGAATCTGTGGGTGTTATGAATTACTTCTTGAGTTGTCATCAAATGTGATTTATGCTTTAGAAGGATCGCTGATATGGCGACATGTAGAATTGTATAAGTGTTGGGATTGATCGAGCATGACACGTAGATTTATGGGTGAAATCTTGTAATTTAAATGCTATTGTTAATCTTAAATGTGATGCATTATTTAAAGCATGTTGCATATGCTTATGAAAGAGATGTTTCATTTGAACTGTATCATTGCACGACGAAATCATGGCATATTGGCATCGTGTGATTTCTTGAAAGCATGGTGTGGGTCAGCACGAGGTGCTGGTGCATTATGAGGGTGCAGATCCTGTGGTGAAAAACCCAAAATCGGCCAATAGGTACTCGCCTGCCTGACGGGTTCCGGACCGTGAAGCGAGACATACAAGGTACTCATGCCGACGGGGAAGGACCGTATCATGAGACATGGGTGGGCATAGAGTTGCATGGGTGTGTCACGCATCCTGTTCATATATTGCATACTGTTCATAAACTGTCATCAGGACATCGAATGCCATATAGAAATAACTGTACACTTGCACATGCCACGACCTTAGTTTTGTTTCTTGCATTAGTATTATGTCATACCAGCATGTTGTCGCTGACCCATTCGTGGGCACAGGTTTCAGATAAAGCTCCTGGCACGCGGGACTTGATGAAATCTTGGAGAAAGGAGAGGGAATGAATTTGGAAGAATATTTGGACCCTTGGGGCGTATTTAGACATTATAAAAGATTGGTGTATTTCTGAAAAGCATAGAAATGACATTGTATATTGTAATAAATAATGAATTTGTGATCTTTTAGTCTAAGTGTAGGAGTAGACGTGATGGATTGTATAAGTAGAGATGTATATTTAACTTTGCTAGAGTTGTGGCCATCGAGTGAGGATGGATTGTGACTGTTGTATATATACTTGTTGTATTGTGTTTATCAGGGGGAAAAAGGTTCGAAAAACAAAGGAGGTGCTGCCGAAATTTTTAGAAAATTAAAGAACTCTATTTAATTTGTCATAAATTCAGAAATCTGTTTAATTATCTTTTATTTTATTTACTTTCTGTTCGTCAGTCGCACCTCGGGTTTCGGTCAGAAATTCGGGGCGTGACATACACATGATGATGGAATATTGTGATTTAAATATTATTGTTTAAGGCATGCTTCATGTATGAATGAAAGGCTTCGATGAGATTGTATTGTTGCATGATGAATCAAAGCATCTTGGCATAGTGTGATTCATTGGTAGCATGGTGTGAGTTGAGCACTTGGTGTTGGACATACGTGGTTACTCATGTCCGTTAGGGAAGGTTCGTAAAATAAGACATACATGGTTACTCATGTCCGTCGGGGAAAGTCTGTAAAATGAGACATACGTGGTTATTCAAGTCCGTCGGGGAAGGTCTGTAAAATGAGACATACGTGGGTACTCATGCCGTCGGAGAAGGTCCATAAAGTGAGTCATGGGTGTGACATAGAGTTGACATGGCATAGAGTTGACATGGCATGAGTTGACATGGGTGTGGCATAGAGTTAACATGGCATGGAGTTGACATGGGTGTGGTACAGAACTGTGTAGGTGTGTCACGTACATTTTCATTACATCGTATCAATGAGTTCATGGATGTGGTATAGAGTTTGCATGGATGGCATGTAGATTATTGTTAGTACATTGTATGGATGATATTAAATGCCATGTAGATATAAATGTATACTTGCACATGCCACGCCTTAAATTATGTTAATGAGTTGGATGACATGTAGATTATTACTAGTACATTGTATGGATGATATAAAATGCCATGTAGATATAAATATACACTTACACATGCCACGCCTTAATTTTGTTCCTTGCATTAGCATTATATTATACCAGTAGTTGAGCTGACCCATTTATAGGACAACACATTACAAATGACACTCCCAGTACTTGAGACTTGAGGGAGTCTTACAGAGTGGAGGAGACATGAGCTTAGAATGATTTTGGCCCTTAGGGGCATATTGTGAGATGTGTTGATATTGTACAAGGGCATAAGCCCTGAACTATGCATGTTTAATTTGTATGTTGTGAAACAATGGATAATGTTTATGGAATTGTATCAGAGCCTGAATTGAGCTAATGTTGAGATGTAGGTGATTGTCTTTTATTTCTTTATTTTATTTTCTTGTAGTTTCGTTACACTCGCGCCTCGGGTTCATGGAAATTCAGGGCGTGACAGGCATAAAGTAGCATAAGTTGCAAACCAGCGATCTGAATTGAGTGTCATAAGTTCGTACAAGTCTATTTTATCATTTATGAGGTGTGTGATGGGGTTTCGGGGTGGTTAGGCCAATATCCAGCATTTTGGTCCGTTAAAACTCTAAAATGGGCCTTTTTGGAGCAGAAACTTACATAAATATATATATATATATGAACATAAAATGTGAATATTTTTTTTCCATGCATAAGTAGTAAGAACGACATAAAGTAGTATAAGTTACAAATCAGTGATCTGAACCAAATGTCGTAAGTTTTTATAAGTCAGTTTTATCATTTGTGAGGTGTGTGATGGGGTTTCAAAGTGGTAAGGCCGATATCCGACATTTTGGTTCGTCAAAACCCCAAGAATGGGTCTTTTTGGAGCAGAAACTTGCATAAGTTTCAAATCGGCGATCCGAACTGAGTGCCGTAAGTTCTTACAAGTCTATTTTATCATTTGAGAGGTGTGTGATGGGGTTTTAGGGTGGTTAGGTCGATATCTGGCATTTTGGTCCGTCAAATTGCCAAAATAGGCCTTTTTAGAGCAGAAACTTACATAAGTTTCAAATCGGTGATCCAAACTAAGTTTCGTAAGTTCGTATAAGTCAATTTTATCATTTTTGAGGTTTTTGATGGGGTTTCGGGGTGGGTAGGATGATATCTCACATTTTGGTTTGTCAAAACCCCAAAATGGGCCTTTTTGGAGCAGAAACTTGCATAAGTTTAAAACCGGTGCTCAGAACCGAGTGTCATAAGTTTGTACAAGTCTATTTTATCATTTTTGAGGTCTTTGATGAGGTTTCAAGGTGGTTAGGCCAATATCCGGCATTTTGGTCTGTCAAAACCCCAAAATGGGCCTTTTTGGATCAGAAACTTGCATAAGTTTCAAAACGATGATCCGAATCGAATGCCGTAAGTTTTTATAAGTCTATTTTATCATTTTTGTGGTGTGTGATGGGGTTTTGGGGTGGGTAGGCTGATATCCAGCATTTTGGTTTGTCAAAACTCCAAAATAGGCCTTTTTGGAGCAGAAACTTGCATAAGTTTCAAACCGGTGATCCGAACTGAGTGTTGTAAGTTCGTACAAGTCTAATTTATCATTTGTGAGGTGTTTGATGGGGTTTTGGGGTGGGTTGGCCTATATCCGGCATTTTGGTCTATCAAAACTCTAAAATGGGCCTTTTTGGAACAGAAACTTGCATAAGTTTTAAACTGGTGTTCCAAACCGAGTGTTGTAAGTTCGTATACGTCTATTTTATCATTTTTGAGGTATGTGATAGGATTTCGGGGTGGATAGGTCGATATCCAACATTTTGGTCCTTTAAAACTCTAAAATAGGCCTTTTTGGAGCAAAAACTTGTATAAGTTTCAAACCGGTGATCCGAACTGAGTGTCGTAAGTTTGTATAAATCTATTTTATCATTGGTGAGGTGTGTGATGGGGTTTCAAGGTATTTAAGCCAATATCTGGCATTTTGGTCCACTAAAACCCTAAAATAGCAAATAAAGTGTGCAACAAGATTCACATGTGATGAAAATGACTCCCGAACGGGGCTAGGCTTACATGAATGCAATTATACATTGAGTTACATGATCATTTAGTTACAAACACTACCCTTGTCCAAAAATGTAAGACTAATAAAAGATTTACAAGTCTCAACTCCAAAAAAACATACCTTAAATTTCTTTTTTCTCTTTTTTATGCCTTGGTATCTGAGGAACTTTTTCACGCGGGCAACTAATATTTTTATTAGTTTCTTACTACTTTTAGCAACGCACAAGAGTGTGTCACTAAAAGACATCACAGCTTTGAATCAAATGCTAGGTAGGATTCAGGAAGAGGCTCTTTTGATCTGAAAACCCTAATTAATTTCCTACTTTAATTGGCACTTCAAAAAATTAAAGAGTTTTATGTTCAAACACTGTCATTGGGTATGTGTCTATGTATGCTTGAAATTGTAACTTGATCATTTGAGTTTCGGGATTTTATTCAATAAACATAAAAAGTAGATAACTATAAGAAAGAAAATGTCATTGTTACCATACAACCATAGTTACATAGGTAAAGGCAAACACAAATATATTATTATTATTATTATTATTATTATTATTATTATTATTATTATTATTATTATTATTATTTTCCCTATCCATTCTCTAGCATTGCAACATTCAAAATCCAAAAAACTATATCCTCTTCAATCCTTTTTGCCTAATTCATTTATTTTTTGAAATTGTAATAAGTGCTCTTATATTTAGAATTTAATCTTTATTTTTTTCTTTTATTGCCAATTATAACTTCCTTTTATTTTATTTTATTTTTTTTTTTTTTGTTTGGTCTGAAATTCTTAAAGTTTTTTGATTTATATAGTTAATTTGCTCTTAATCATCACACACCTACATAAAAAATATCATCTAATCAGACCATATATCCCAAAAAAAAATAAAATAAACTTCTCATATCAATCACATTTACAGTATTATTTTAGTTAGCTAAATAAAAAATAGCTTGATCCATAATAGTAAGGTCATGAACTATCATATTTTCTTTCAAAATCATCCCATAATACTATTCTTGTGCCATAATTCCATTCTAAAGTTACCATTCAGGAACCATCAAAATTATCTTCCCTCGGGTGAGGGTGAGATGGATCCATAACCATGCCAAATAGTATCATGGGTGTATGTGTGTGTGTGTGTATAGCTAACTATCATGCCATGAGAGAGAGAGAAAGAAAGAAAGATCAGCTCGAGATCAGGGAGTGAGAGAGAGATGGAGAGAGAGAATGAATTACCGTCAATCGGGGTCGTTGCCGGAAGTCACCGTTGCTGGAATGTAAAGATCTAAAAAATCAGGATAAATTTTTCATTTTTGCTGGTAGGGCACTATTTATGCACTATTTGTCAGTAGGGCGCTATACATGTATCATTTAGGCATAAGTCATGTTTAGAAACATAATTTGAGTATACCATAGAAGATAAATATGCTTAGAATGTTAAAATACACCTCTTGTGATAATTTAAGCCTAATCGAAGATAATTTAAAAAATAGACCCGAAAAGGGCATCCTGGGTGGGCCCGGCTGCAACCGCCAACAGATGAAAATAAATTTTTTAGAAAAATATCATTTAAAATAATTTTAAGAATTTTGGCTAAAGCAGAATATCAAATTGAGGCGTTTTGGAATGGGTTGTAGTGTAACAGGATCTCAAGCTCATTAAGGGCAAAATGGTCTTTTCACCCCTTGGCCCTTTTACTATAAATAGAACCATTTAGTAATAAAATCACAAAATTTGGTATGAGGAATGAGCAGCAGGTCGTGCATGGAGAAAAAGGTGAAGAAAACCTAGGATTTTTTAACTTTCAACCCTCCAAAACTCATTTCTAGGCTTAGATTTTCACAAGGCTTCCTTCTAGGAAGTTATTCCGCATGTCAAGGGCTACATTCTCACCAAATTGGTTAGGCTGCATAGTGAGAACAACTCACTATGGTTAAGAAAAACCCTTTTTGGTATGATATTTTGCTAAGTAAAGAATAGGGATAAGTTTAGGAGTATTTTTATATGTTAATTGTATGACTTATATGCTTATTTGTTATTAGAGAACTACTTAACTTATAGTTACTTTGAAAACCTAGGGTTGGTACCTTATGTACTTATGTATTCTTTGAAAATTTGTTGGAGTGATGAATATATAATATGACTATATATATAATTCATTGCATTTTAGCTTATGTTCATGTAGACAAAGTCTTGTAGTTGGAAAGTTATAATTTATTCAATGTGTTGGTACTTTATGTATTTTGTAATCTTTGAGAATTTAGTAAGGTTGTGAATATGTAATATGTTTATATGTGTAATTGATTGGATTACATTCTAGGTTCATGTAGACAAAGTTTTGTGATTCAAAAGTTATAATTGCTTTAAGTATAATGCATTATTTAAGGCGTACACCATGTGTTTGATAAAATGTTTCATTGAAATTGCATAGAAAAATCAAGGCATCTTGGCATACGTGAATCTTGGGAAACATGACGTGTGTTGAGCACTTCGGTGCTATGCATTATGAGGGTGTAGTTCCTGTGGTGAAAAATCCAAAATTGGCCATTGCATTAGTGCTCAATAATCGAACGGGAGCGATCTGTGAAATGAGCATTAGTACTCGCTGATCTAACGTGAGCGATCTGTGAAACGAGACATGGGTTGGGCATAGAGTTGTATGTGTGAGTCATGCATATTGCCATTGCATTACATTGATGAATTGGAAGGCATATAGATTATAAATGTATACTTTGCACATACCACGCCTTAACTTTATTCTTTATATTAGTATTATGTCATACAAGCCGTCATGTTTACCCTTTATGGGATTATATATTACAGATAAGACTCGTGGCACATGAGACTTGATGAAGTCATTGGAGCACGGTGGAAAAATGGACTTTTGAAATATATTTGACCTAAGAGCTACATTTTGTATGTATGAGGGCATAAGCCCTAAGACATGTGTATTTACTTGTAGAAATCTTGTATAGTATGAAAACAATGGGCAATGCCCAAAAATTGTAATGAGCATAAAGTTAGTAACATTTAAATTTCAAGTATATGAGTACATATGGTGAATTGTATGTTTAAATGATGTATGAATGTTTAATTGAATTAAAGAATGTAGTTTGGTTACTAGTTTGAGAGTAGGAGATTTTGTTGAGAAATATTAGGTGAAAAATGCTTATAAAACAAAGGAGACCATGTTAAATTTTTGTGAAATTAAAAGGATTGTTAGGTATGTAAAACACCCTATATATACGTGAAAAAAGTGCCAAAAATGGAGGGCTAAAAACCTTGAGGAAATAGGCTAAAAATGGGAAAAAGTAGCATACAGCACTTTGGAAAAAAATTTCAGAAAACAAAGAAAATCAGTTGCAACAAATACACTATCGCTACAGTGCAGCAACCCCTCAGCCCGTGTGCGCCTGCCGCACGCCCAGCGCCCATGCCTCGCGCCCACGCCCATGCCATGCCTCCCCCCTCGCACATGCGTGCCCAGCCCCCATGGGCACCCAGCCTGACACCCTTTTTGACACCAGCCCTTGGCCACCTTTTTAGGCCATATTTGGTTACCCTATTGGGCCATGTTTGGCCAATACTTAGGCCATGTTTGGCCACCCTTTTAGGCCATGTTTGGCCATCATTTTAGGTCATGTTTGGCCATTCTTTTGGGCCATGTTTGGCCACTCTATTGGGTCATGTTTGGCCACTCTTATGGGCCATGTTTGGCCACTTCCTTAGACAAATTTTGGTAGAATTTTTGACCTATTCTTGGCTTATGTCTTAGGGGATTTCGGGCCATTTGGGGCCATTTGGGCCATTGTTTTAAGGCATATTTTGAGACATTTTAGGGCTCTATTGGAGGCCATTCTTGAACATGACTTAGATTAATTTTGAATATTAGTTAGGGGAGATATATGATTGGCATTAGAAAACCATTTTGGGTAAGTCTAGTAACAAGTTTTCATTTTTAATTTTGGGGAAACACGAGAAAATAAATGAATAATCAAATAAATCCATTTAATTGCCTTTTATTTATTTTTCTTAATTCATTTCACTCACTCTAGGGTTTATAAAAATTTGGGGCGTGACATGGAATGTGCTCGCTGCCGTCAATGAACCATCTGAAAGAGAGAGAGAGAGAGAGAGAGAGAGAGAGAGAGAAAATGGCGCAGCCTTCTGATCGAATGAGATCAAGTATGATTTGGGGGAAATATTGCAAAGTTATTAGCGACGCACACTGCGCGTTGCTAATACGTTTTTACACATTGCCAAAGGTATACAAAATGCTATCGTTTTACTTGTCACACTATTAGTGACGCACACGTGCGTCGCTAATAACTGTTTTTACATCGCTAATTGGTGCGCGTCATTTTTTTTCACGCGGGAAATCATTTTCTGTCATTTTTAGTGATGTACATCATGTGCATCGCGAATAATAACTTTTAGCGACGCCTTTGTGGGCGTCACTAATAATGTGCGTCGCTAAAACTATACATTTTTTGTAGTGAAAAGATCCACTATCAAAGATGAAGAATACAAAATGGGGTGTTAAAAATGACTTTCACATCTCTCTTTGTCTTCCTTTTCTAAAACAAGTGCATTATATAATGTTCTCAAACGCTAAAATACGAAAAATCTGTAAAAGAATCATGAAACTGTGCTCCGAGTGCCGATCGACACACAAACAGGGGGGGTTTGGCACCCAAGTGCCGATTGGCACACATGAGTGTCAATGACCAATTTTTTACTTCTTCCAAAAGTTTTGAAATTTCTTGCACCGATTTCTTAATAAAAGATGGGGCTTTCTAGGTCCTAGTGTCGATTGGTAGACCCCTAAAAATGCCTAAAATGGTTTGGATGTGAGTCGGCTCAAGAATACAAGATACAAATAACACCACCCACATGGGTTTGCGGCACAAAGCCAAATGATTGTGTGTCCCATCCAAATTTTGGATTCACTTCTAGTACAATCCCACACACAAGACATTCATAACATGTTTCACCCCAAACATGCTTCCAATCACGCAATTCATGGTACAATGACATGTATTCACAAACATTCATGACATTACATAATCATCATGCTTTATAAAACTCAAATATGCATTATACCGTGTTAAGAATTCACCTTAACCTCACTTAAGCATTTATACAAACATATGGTGAGCATATATGGATTTACATAACATATGAACATGAATTCTAGAAAAATAATCAAATGAATTTTCTTACATAATCTAAGAATATCATAAAATAAACACGAATGGCCTGGTTACAAAAAATTACAAACATGTATCACAAGAGATTCTAGTATTTAAAGCTATTACAAACATGTATCACAATACACATTTATGTCTAAAATGATGAATGGCATGGTTACAAAAAATTACAAACATGTATCACAAGAGATTCTATTATTTAAAGCTATTAAATGTTCATATAATGCATGTATTCATACCAAATACCATGAATATCATAAAATAAACACGAAGACACCCCGTTTAACCCTTCTAGCTAGTTAGAAACTCTTAACTCAAATGCAGAATTCTTTGAAAACCTAGCTTCTAATTTGTGGTTTTTTTTCCTTGATTCCTCCTTACCTTAGCTTAGGAATGCTTGTAGAGAAGCTCTAAGACAAATCCCTAACTTGAAAACTGTTATAGTTCGTTTGGACGCAAGGAGTTGGAAAGAAAAAGGAAGGAAAGAAGAAAGAGGGGCAACTTATTTCATGCTTGTTTTACAAATTAAGAAAGAGAACTGGAGAAAGGAATGGAAAGGGAGGGCGAGCTCAACATTTATTTTAACTATTTTATAACCTGTTCACGAGTAGGAGACGGAAGGAGGCGAAACAAAACTTTAATAATTTTTTATAATATCAATAATATCCTTAAAATTGTAAAATTAAAAATAAAATACACAACTCTTTAATGAATTTAAGAAGTATATAGTAGTAAATTGATATAAAATTCTTTCCTTTTTTTCTCTCTCTTCTATCATTCCCAAAAAAGATAGAAGGATTACACTACCTTCTACTCTCTTCTTCTCTCATTAGTTATCCAAACATGAAGGAAGAATTACCTTATCCTCTCCTCTTATCTTCTTCATAATTAATATTATTCTCTCTTTTCCAATTCCACCATCTTATCCAAATAGACTGTTACTCTTTCGTTAGATTTATGAATTGAAGAAGAAAAAAGAGAGCATAGCGAGGGACTTGTTCCTAGCGGTGTGTATGGAGAAGAGAGAGTAAGAGGGATCTGGTATGCTATATGTTTTGTCTCTAAGTTTCAAATTTCAAGTCCCTTCCAAGTCAGTTTACCTTTTGACCCTTCATTTACTCTTTAAGCTTATTCCTAACCCTTAGGTTAATTGGTAATTTCACCTTCTAGGCTTTCTAATTCTCCAACCAATTTCAATTCTAATTATTTCAAATTATTATGACTCATGGTTTTGGGTACTACCCTCACGTAGCTATGTGCTATTAATAAAATGACCAAAATATCATTTGATCCTGTTACAACAACGTAATGGCTTCAACTAGTTACAAAACTTGTTTCAACTCACTAAGTCTCATTAAATAACATTATTTCATATTATTATTATTATTAATTTTAACAAATTATTTAATATTAAAAAATTCAAATCATTACATGCATGTACATTCACCCTTTTTACCGAATAAATAATAAATAAAGTAACTTAAAAAGAACGCATCCCCCATGATCACTCTTAGTCTTCCTTCTTCTTCTATGGTTGTCACCAATCGTAAATACCTGTCCATCTACCAAAAAATAGGAGATGAGCAATGTTACCTAGTAGGAGGACTGCAAAAGTAAACAAAACATCCACACACAAGCACAACATCACGAAGATTGCCATGCCAATCTAATCATGCATATCAAGCTATTCAAAGATATCATGTCATGCCCCTACATTTCATTCCAATCATGATAGCACACTTTTATGAACACAAATCATCATTCCAATATATCATGCTCAAAGCGTTTTATCATTCAAATATTTTTCTAAACAAATGATACAAAGATAAGAGAAATCATATATATTAATGCGTATCGTTTTCTCTTTATAAGGTATCTTATTTGCATTTCATTCACTATATTGTTTCATTTATTATTCAATTTATTAAATTTCATACTATAATATATGGAGTAAAATTTTAATTCATGTTTCAAAATTTAGTCATTATACAATCAAACTTCAAACTTATCATGTATCATATCATTTCATTCAAACTTGTTCCCCATCATTACTCTGTGTCCTATTATGAAAATAAAAGTGGTGATTAGATTACTTTTTTTTGGCCTTTTTATTTGGATTTGGGACAATAAGAAAGGTCTTTATTTACACTCACCCACTAGGTCAGTTGGCAAAAATTTTAGCTTTATTACGAGGCAGAGATATAAGTTAAAATTTCAAAAACTTTTATCTACTTAATCCTTGTGTTGGTGTTTGAGATAAAGTAGAAAAAAGGCATATTAAGAAATTTCAATAGGACAGGTGTGAGGCGCATATCTCAAACTTATACCACTTAAAATTTCAAACCTGTCCTATTATGCCACTATTCGATTGTAATAAATTTAAACTCATCTTATCCTGCATTGATTATACTAAATTTATCATTTTTCATTTAATAATAAATAAAATTTTTTTGTCTCACTATTATTTTTTCCCAATAATAAATATACTCCCTCTGTCCAAAATTAATAGTCCATTTTAGGAAAACTAACTTTTTATTTTGGACAATCATTTAATATTTTTACACTTGATTAAGAGGATAAATTTAGAAAACTAACCTTTATTCACATTAAGTAGTACATTCACATTAAATTTGTGAGAGTAATTTAAAAATTTTATAATTATTTATATATTAATTTTTTAAACAGGACTCTTATTATGAAACATCTCAAAATGGAATAAAAGACTTTTAATTCGGGACGGAGAGAGTATATTTATGAAAAACTTGGATATTTTGAACGAGTAAGAGATATTTAAGTAATTTTATAATATAATCGCAGGATGGGAAGGGTGGCTATAAATCTCTCTTTCATAAACCCGAGCCCTATTAGAATTTAATATTTTTTTTCAAAACTTGTCCCAAAATTGCTTGTATACTTCTCAAAACTCTTCTAATAGACAATAAAAAAGGGGTAAATTATACAGAATTTTTTTAAGTTTCAAAGAATTACAGATAGCTTTCCTCTAATTTATAAAAATATACCGCATCCTTATATTTTTAATATTAACAACAAATATCCTTGCCGTCAAGAGTCCTTAGTGGCTAAACAAATATTTATGACATCAGCAGTAAAAAAGTTTTAAATATCAAATTTACCCTTCAGTTTACATCTTATTTTTTATCCCCAAAGTTGAACGATCAACTCCCAACTCAATTTTACTTCTTACCCCAAAAGTGACGGTCAACCCCCAACTCAGTTTTACTTCTTACCCCAAAAGTGACGCCCCCCAAATCGACCATTGGGTTTTTCTATCAGTGATTGACAGAGAGGATAGTGCGCCGGCCACCGTAACCATTACCAGGACACCATGGCTGCACCAACACACTACCAACAGCCACCGGCATCACCACCTACACACCACCAAAGCCACCATCGCACACCACCACTACCCACTTGCATCGCCACACACCACCCACATCTTTTCCCTGATCACCGTCCGCTGCAAAAAGGAACTGTGATAGAGTGATGGGGCGTGCAACTTAGGCTGATGGTAGTTTAGTAGAACTAAATTGGTATAGTCAATCGTGATAAAGGAGGTGATGAAAATCGATGGTGATCGTAGAATTAAAGAAGATGAAATCTTTGTGTATATATTATTTATATGTCGTGAGTGTGTGTGTATATATATCTATTCCGACAGGATATTATACCATGGGGTTTCAAGTTGTTTCTCACAAATGAAAGAGATCTACAATTGGGTGACGTCTACATTAATCTTCCTCCTTATACAAACATACAATAGTATATATATGGTGTGTGTGTGTGTCTATATATATATATATATACACCAATATTTATATATCAATTGACACAATGTCATACAAATGAGGTTAATTGTAGAGAGAGAAACCCAGGGAGATTTGAAGCCACCAATTATTTGTAATCATATAATTCAAGGTAAGACTTCAAGGGGGAGTTATTTGTAGAGAGAGAAACCCAATGAGACTCACAAATCTACGAAGGATCCTTAACCCAACAATCTTTTGGAATCAATACTTGACTATTGGAATGGAGGTGGTGCACCTGGGAATTTCAAATTTTCTTTGGTTGTTGATCGGAACCATGGTTGGTTTCGTTGAAAAATTCAAATTTTTTGAGAAGCCCAAATTTTCCTTCAATCGGTCTCTAACCAACCACTCAATTCTCCCAAAAGCATTACCTTTACTCGTTGTAACGCAGTGAATCGATCAGGAAATTACCGACCAACATAATGGAAAAAATGATATGTATACACATTTTTTTTTTTTTGTATATATATATATACACACACATATAGACGGGTATTATATATACATAATTCAATTTCCACTTTTTTATAGATGTGTGTGTGTATATCATATTTGCTTCTTTACGTTACAAGTTTAAGGTCGAAGTATGATGTTTATGGGTTTATTTGTTTATGTGTTTTTGAAGCTAGCATTAACAATGATGAAAGATTACTGTTCACTTTTCTGAGTATCTATAATGTTTATATTATTAATTAACTAGGCACTTTATATTAATAGGGTTGTTGGTACGGAGGGTGTTTTTCTGAGTTGACTTTTTAACTAAATCATAATATTTAATTGAAGAGTAAATTTGTCTTTTTCAAAGTTATGTTAACTCCAATTAGTTGACAAGACTAAACAAGAAATGAAGTATAATTTTAAAAATTAGATGAATGTAATTTGTAATTGTTAAAAATTTTATAAAATATTAGTGTAATTTTAAAAAATAAAAAATCTTTTCAAAAAGAACGTTGCAGGACGGATTGCTTGAAAAACTAGCAATCGATAGACAATCTTTGTACCGAAATTGATTGATTCCTTGAAGGTAAGTGATCACGTGCATAGCACTTAACGTACGTGATGTGTGTGGTTCAATTCGAACACAAGGAACCCAAGTGGAAATTGGGCGTCGGGAAGAACTATGAGTAATTGTAAACTTCACAACTCTATTTCCCAACTCCTCATCTCAAAACTCATAGAGGCGAGTTTCATTGGGTGGAGTCTAGGGTGTATGAATTCCACCTAAACGAGTGCTGGGATGAAAGTTAGAAAAGAGAGTTAGGAAGTCTAGTATTAGTAAAAAAACTATATAACACAATCTTGGCACATTATTTAAGACAAATCTAACTGAATCTAATAGACTAAGAAAATATAATCAACCTTATCAGTAGAGAAGATAAATTATGAAGTCATTATAGCATAATTAATGATGAAATGTTGGTACAATATCCAAAACGTAAGGAAGGGACTAAGACCTTCAATAATTTTTATTGGTAACAGGTGAAATATTGAAAGATAAAACAAACAAACTAAGAATTGCTGCAGAAGATCAAGACAATCTATCTTCTCTCATGATAGGGATGACACACCGATTGTTGTTCAAAGGAGAGAAGCGTTGCAGAAGATCAAAATCTGAATCCATTAAACCTACACAGCATGCAAAAACAAAGTAGAAATGCAGAAGTAACCAATAAAAAATAAAAAAAGATAGAGTAAAGCCACAAATGATAAAAAGTTAAAAGTCCTTGGAAAATTTGGCCAATTTTGCTGTGTCTTTAAATCTATATATATATATATATATATATATATATATATATATATATAGACATATATAAATACAAGTTGTTTCTCTTTTACACTTTTTGAGGTGACAAAATTACTTTTTTAAATAATTTTTTTAGCTACACATTAAACTCTCTAATCGTTTTTACAACTATTTTTTTCTCTATAATTTTACTTAAGGGAAGATAAAACTTAATTAGATTGAGTTCTATTAGAATTAATTAACTTATAGTGATAGAGTTCAAATTAATTGAAATAACTTATGTTTGATTTAATTTTAATCAAACATGAATACTAAAAAAACAAGAATTAATTGTCCGTGATGAGTACTAATAACAAAAAAACAATGCAAAACAAAATAGGAATGAATGCAAGTACACCAAAACAAGAAGGCAGTGGCAAGTGGACATTGCAAGCTATCCATTAGAAATAATCATGTTTCATTCATTGTTTTTATGTTTAAAAATAATTATTTTTCATTCATTGTCTTTATGTTTCATGGTTTAAAATGGATTGTTATCCACTTCTTAAATATTTTTTCAGAACCGGACTTTCGTGATAGATTCCATTTTAAAGACAAAAAAAATTATTCAATTTAGAAAACAGTGAGTCGAATTTAAATAATAAAGTAACCAACTACAACTAACTCAGTTGGCCAGCACTCTCCAAAAGGGGAGACCATGAGTTTCGAGTCTCGCTGTCCGATTAGAGATGTGAGCATTATTTTTACCTATATCATAGAATGTTCAGTTAATTGATTGATTATCATTCATATATTTTAATTCCTTCTTCAACATAATTTTTTTAATAATATAGTGAAACTATCAATCAAACTTCTTTCTCTTTATAATTAATGTTTTAGTTCCAATTTACACAAGTGAATAAGATTAGTTAATTAGGCAAGCAAATCAAAGCATAAAATGAATAAATTACCTATATTTGAATTAATTAGGAGAGTTGAATTACTTACGTTTGGCCTAGGATCCCTCGGAAATGATGGCCTTGTTTGTTCACTATAAATCTTTGGTAGCATTTAAAGTCTCCTACATAGGGAACGTTTATGACACTTCATGAAAGATTCATTGAAAAATAAATATGGAAAGCTGTTCAGGAAAAAGTTTTTAGTTGCATAAAACAAACAAGTGAAAATATATAAAATTTGTATATTGAAACCATAATAAGACCCAACTAACTTGAATTATAAAAAAAAAAAACCTGGAGGCCCAGTAATGAAGATGCACACTTAAAAAAAAAAAATGCACGGGTCATTTTTCTTTGATAACTGCTAGATTATTGCATGACATGATAACACAGATCCATGATCACAGTTATTTTACTATCTTCACAGGCTTTCTCTTCCAATCATTGTAGGTAAAGGAAGAAAAGATGGTCAGATACTACATTCAATATACTCAGGGTAGCACTTCAAGTTTGCAAATCCAAATTAATAAGAATAATGACATTCTACCACAAAATGCAATAGGTTCCCTTGATCTGTACTCAAGACACAATATAGACACAATAGGTTCTCTTGATCTATTTATATAATCTTGACGCGATGGGTCTCTTAAGACAACTATGAAGACGTTTTGAAAATTTTATTTTTTGTCTTTTAAATATTTATTTTTGCAGAAATGAAAAATAACAGGTACTTATTGATACTGCACTTTTCCGATCTTTTGGGCCTCCGTTCTTCGTCGATACGAAATCTGAAAATAAAGGGAGTTAAAGGGCCGCCGGGATGGCTTCGGCGGTAGCCACCCCGGTGATGAAGTTAGTAGAGAGCAAATAAAAACTAATAAGAGGATAATTCATGTGTCTCCAGACGCGTACCTTAAAAGTGATAATTATAGGATGGATGTCTTCCAAAGTGGGTAGGATTTAGTACCGTGAAATCTGGGATTCACTGTTGTCTGGAGATGACAGTCTCATTATTGCCACTTGCCTCACTGTTCCACATTGCTACCTGCTTCACTGTTCCATATTGCTACCTGCCTCATCGTTCCGAGGTCGGTAGGCCAAGATGATGATGACAACGAGGTCGGTACCACTGAGAACTAGTGCTTTCGAGCCTACTGATTCGACGTCAGATCTGTATAGCTAGTTACCTCATGACCTGCACACAATGAAGCTAGATATGTGTCAAGTTCAAATTAGTCCGTTTATTTTTGGCGTATCAGCTACTCCCTCCTGAGCCTTAGTTCTAAGCACGCGTACAGAACTCAGGCTAGGGTTTTTGAAGGGTCACGCATACAACAATTAATGTGCCGTTCCATATTCCGAATGGACAGGAGCCGTCATGGCTTAATTACCACGCGTGTTGTCGTTTCGGCAATCGAGACCATTTATTATTCAACCGTCATTTGGTTTTCGAGACATTAAATGATATCTCTACCGCTTCTTTTAAATAGCGAAGATGGTCATTTGGCCCTTGTTTATAGTTTTCACATATCCTCGAGGCGTTCTTGAGTAATCTCCCTACAATTCAACTGCGATTTTCGGCATCTCTTTAACAGTTATCGTTGCTAGACTCTTTCTTCTCCGGTGAGCTAGCAATTACTTTCCCTTTCTGTTTTAATCGTTCTCTTCTCCTCCTACTACATTTTTCCTACTCCTTTTCTTTTCTTTTTTTTTTTCTCTTTATTTCTGGTCATGTCAGACTCTGACACTCACTCTGACAATAGGGAGACTAGGGATAATGTAGAAATGGGTGGCGATAGGGCTTCCTCCTCCGGTGAGTCTAGTCATGAATCCAGTAGTGAGTCCGATGTGGTGCTTGTTGAAGCCCACATCAAATCTAGGAACAAGAAGGTCGGTACTTCAGGCCGATCTCAAAGAGAGAAATGAGAGAGTGTTATCACTGAAGGGATGCTAAAAACCCTTAGAAAACAGTATAGGTTCCCAAAAAATATGTCTTGTAGGGTTCCCAAAAAGTTTGATCGTCCCTCAGACATCGAGTAAGAGGAGATCTGTGCCTATCTCAAGTGGTTCGAGATCAGTGTACAATTTCCTCTACACCCCCTCCTGAATGAATTCTTTAGTTGGTTTAAGATTTTCCCTGCCGAGCTGAACATCAACAATTGGAGGCAACTTATGGCCTTTTTAGTGTTAGGTCATAAGAATGGAGTGGAAGTGGATTTGGACCTCATCCGGAGTAACATGGACATGAAGTACCTCAGGTCTGAGGGACTTTATTACATGTCCTTCTATAAACGGTTCAAGCCCTTAACTTTGGTACCCACTTCCAACAAGACATGGAAGAAGTGGTATTTCTTCGTCGAAGGAGGCTGGGAGCACGAAAACTTTGAAGACCGGTTGAGTCTCTTTCCTCGGCACACCGGCTTCAAGGGTGAGACCTCAGACCTGTAACGGTTAATTTTTTTCCTTCTCATCTTTCTTGGATTGACTTGCTGTTTTCCTTTGTTTTCATGGTGTTTTGTAGATAAGAAAGCTTGGAGGAGGCCGACCTTCACCCCCGAACTTTAGAAAAAGCATCGACGATTGCTACAGTCCTTCCACCAACCTCACGACCAGATTATTTCTCCAAAGAGCTTGATAGAGGCGAAGTTGGTGAAGAATAGGGCTGCCGAGCTGAAGAAGTCGGTGTTTTTCGGCTATACACCGAGCACAAAGAAGAAGGTCGGGGGCCCGTCCTCTTCTACTGCAGTTCCCCCTCCACAGAAGAAAAGGAGGATGGACACTGAGGAATCTGAAGTCGCTTCTGCTGCCTTTCTAAAGGTAGCCACGGAACAAGGGGCTCTGACTTCTTCTTAGGAGCCCCTCCCACCTTCATCTTTAGAGGTGGGTTCGGTGCCCCGTAGTATGGGAAGGCCCAACACCGTCCCCCCTGTCATCGCTAGTGCGTTGTCGGGAACAGAGGCCGTGAGGCTCGCTTTCAAGGGTCGTGGTCTGCATCCTTCCGGGCTCTGAACCTGCGACAGATTGCCATTGACCTCATGGTAGGCCACGCAAGGGTAAGTGCTATTCCTAAATTTTTTTTTTCTTTTTTTTTTTTTGCTAACTCTTCCGTCCTCGTTTGCAGGCTGCCCAGGCGATGGCCGCCATTTTAGACTACCCCAAAGACTCCGAAAGGGTGAGAAACTTTAGTTCGAGCTAGACGCAACCCACACCGAACTCGTTGCCTCCCGATCTGCCTTTCAATCTCTTGAAGGGAAGTACAATTCCCTTGAAGGGAAGTACAAGAAGGCAGTGGTTGCACTTGGCATTCTTCAGTCCAAGAGGAATAAACTTGCCGTCTGCTTGGAGTCAATAAAGAAGGAGAAGGAGAAGGCAGAGGCTACGGCAGCTCTGAAGCTGTCGTCCAGCGTGGAGGCGGCCCGAGCAGCAGCTAGGGAGAAGACAGAGAGAGAGCTCATGGACGAGGTGAACAAGTTAGGATGAGAGTTTGTCGATACTGGATACCTCATTTTCTAGAAGAGGATCCAAAAGCTCTACCCTGACCTGACCTGGACATCTCCGGGATGGATGATGTAGAGGTAGAGGATACAGAGCCAACCTCTCCCGAGTCTGCCCCAGTCCAGCCAACTGAAGGTGCCATCGTCGAGGATGCCATGCCTATTTCAGAAGTTGCCCCTGTCACAATAGAATAGGTTTTTTTTTTTTGTAACCTTCAGCCCTTTCGAGCTTTCATTAATGAAAAGCAATTTTTATTCTTTATCGTTCTTTTATGTATGACTCTGATACTATCTAGACCTGAAACACTTGAAATAAACAAGATAATTAAAGGTACTCCAGACTTGAAAGCATTAACCCACACTCGGGGATCCAGACGTAAAACATTTGTAATAAACAAGATAATTAAAGGTACCCCAGACTTGAAAGCATTAACCCACAGTCGGGGATCTAGACGTAAAACACTTGTAATAAACAAGACAATTAAAGGTACTCTTGACCTGAAAGCATTAACCCACAATCGGGGATCCAAACGTAAAATACTTGTAATAAATAAGATAATTAAAGGTACTCCAGACCTGAAAGCATTAACCTGCAGTTGGGGATCCAGACGCAAAACACTTGTAATAAGGAAGTAACGAGACTGCCTCCGGCTTGGGAATGGACCAGATCTGGAGATCCGTGAATTAAATTGAGACTATGCCTAGAACACTTGTGCTCGTTGGAGTCTATTGAGATGGACCAGATCTGGAGATTTGTGCATTAAATTAAAACCATGCCTACAACACTTGTGCTCGTGGGAGTCTTTTGAGATGGACCAGATATGGAGATCTGTGCATTAAATTAAGACCATCCCTACAGCACTTGTGCTCGTAGGAGTCTTTTGAGATGGATCAGATTTGGAGATCTGTGCATTAAATTAAAAAATACTTTTCAAGAGGAAGAGGAGTTTTATTGATAATATTTTCTCATATGCTTGATATTCCAGGGCCTAGGAACAAGCTTACCAGACATATCCTCTAGCCAGTAGGTCATGGGCTTGATAATTTTGACGACTTTGTAGGGCCCTTCCCAATTTGGGGATAGCTTTCCCATAGTGGGATCCTTGGTATTGGGAAAAAACCTTCTCAAGACAAGGTCGCCGAGCTGGAAATTCAGAAGCTTCACATTCTAATTAAATCTCTTGGCCATTCTACGCCGATATTCCTCAGCCTTGATACTAGCCTGCTCTCTTCTTTCTTCTAACAGGTCGAGATTTTCTACCAATTGGTGATCATTGGTCTCCTAGTCGAAGGCTTTCTACCTTAGTGTGGGCATACCGATCTCGACTAGAATGACCGCCTCGGTACCGTATGCAAGTGAGAATAGCGTTTCAGCGGTTGGTATCCTTCTTTTGGTTCGGTAGGCCCAGAACACCAATGGGAGCTCATCGACCCATTTCTCTTTGGCTTGCTCCAATCTCTTTTTGATGGCATCGAGGATCGTACGGTTGGTGACCTCAGCCTGCCCAATAGCCTGGGGGTGCACTGACGAGGAGAAGTGGCGGCTAATATGCAAGTCACTGCAGAACTTTTCGAATACCTTCCCGACGAATTAGGTGTCGTTGTTAGAGATGATAACACAGGGTATACCGAACCTGCAAATTATGTTTTTCCACGTGAAATTTTTCACCTCTGCTTCGGTAATGTGAGTCAGGGGTTTTGCTTCCGCCCATTTGGAGAAGTAATCGATGGCGATGAAAAAATATCTTCTGTTCTGGGGGGCCTTTGGCAGCGGCCCTACAATGTCCATCCCCCATTGGGCGAAGGGCCATAGACTGGCAATGGGGGTGAGCTCATGGTGTGGCTGATGCTGATATGAGGCGAAACATTGACATTTATCGCATCTCTTTACATACTCCTTGGTGTGTTTGAGTATACTGGGCCAATAGTAGCCCTGAGTCAAAGCCCGGTGGGCGATGGTCCTGCCACCGTTGTGATTCTCATATATTCCTTCATGAATTTCGGGTAGGACGTATTCGGACTCTTCTAGGGATAAGCATCTCAAGAGAGGCTGGGCATATGACTTACGGTAAAGCTTCCCATTTACGATAAGGTACTGCGCTACCCTGATCCGTATATTCCAGGTTTGGTTCTTGTCCTCTGAAAGTTTCCTATCTTTCAGGTACAAGAGGATAGACGTCCTCCAGTCCTAACTTTGTTTTGAAGAATGCGTGGACTGAACTTCTTCGATACTTGGCGTAGCTTAAGAAGAGAGACCGACTTCGAAATCCTTATCAAGTTTGAGGTGATAGGCCATGTTTGCTAAGGCATCAGCTCGGGTGTTCTGACCTCTCACGATCTTATGGATGGTGAGCTCCGAGAAAGATTTCTTCAGCGAATCCACCAATTCTGTGTATCTGATCATTTTTTCATCTTTGGCGGTGAACTCCTCTAGCACTTGGCTCACTACCAGTTGAGAGTCAGAAAATGCCTCGAGACTCTGAGCTTCGCATTCTAGAGCCAACTTCGTAACGAGGATTAGTGCTTCATACTTAACTTCGTTATTCGTAGCTCTAAACCCCAGGGTAACCGCTTTCTCTATTGCAATCCCATCTGGGGATCGGAGCACAATGCCGACTCTAGAGCCTTTTGTGAAGTTCAGAAGGAGCAGGAAATCGATCCTCTCGAGGTATCTGTAATTGCTATTTCGACACCTTTTTCTTTTAACTCTACGGTGTGGCATTCCTGAGCTATTGGCTGGCAACCTCTGATGGTGCAGACCTTATCATTCTGGACGTATTTCAGACATTAATGGAGGGTTGAAGTGACCGCCCCTATCTAGTAGAGCCATGGCCTTCCGATGATGATGTTGTAGAGAGATTCGGAGTCCACAACCATATATTCCAAGATTAGCGTCTTCTGAGCATCCCCCTCTCCTACTGTGGTCAGTAGATCTATCTTGCCCACCAGTGAGCTCAGGCTCCCATCAAATCCTGCCATTACAGTGGTGGTGGCCTTGAGGTTGCCAATGTTGAGCTTCATGTGCTAGAATTCTTTATAGAACAACACATTGGTAGAGCTCCCTGTGTCCACCAACACTCTCCTAATTTTAAAATTTTCTACTTTAAGTGAGACAACGAGGGCGTCACTGTGAGGGCAATGCATGCCAACAAGGTCTAGCTTTGAGAACTGGATATGTGGCAGGGGCCTTGGCCTCTTCTCAATCGTAGAGATTTGAAGGACATTTGGTTCTGCCCTTACCTTCCGAACGTAGCGCTTCCTTGCTCGATCGGACATCCCAGCTAACGAGTTGTCGGCATAGAGGACAAAAATGACTTGATTATTCTGGTGTGGTTGCTCGTTTCGAGCCTCCACCTGTTCAGGCCTCTAATTTGGTTTCTTCTGCTGTGGCCTGTCATTTCGAGGACTTTGCCTTCCATCTCGTTGGACAAATTCCCTTAGACGTCCCTGTTGGATCAGTTGTTTAATCTCTTGCTTGAGGATCCTACACTCTTCGGTGGTGTGCCCGTGATCCTTGTGGAAGTCGTAATACTTGCTGCGATCTCTAGTGTCCGAACCACTTTTCAGAGGCTCTAGCCACCTCAGATCTTCTCGTGTTCGGACCTGTTGGAGGATGTGGGTAAGGGATGCATTCAACGGTGTGAATGCCCCAAATTTTTTGGAATTAGGACTATTTTGAGTTTTGGATATCGTTCTCTTGTCCGGGCTCCTTCTTCTTTTCTTGGTGCTACTGGGGTCCCGTTTCTGGGTGTTATCATCCTTTTGAGCTTGTTCTTTGTCTTTTCGGAAGAACGTCTTTGTATCCTCCAGATTTATATACTTTCGCGCCCGCTCCATGAGCGACGTCATGTCTGTTGGAGGATTCTTTGTTAAGGAATCATGGAATCACCCGACGCCCAGTCCCATATGAAGGGCTGCTACTAAGAAGCTTGGGTTACAGTCCGAAACCTCCGTGAGCTCGGAGTTAAATCGAGCGATGTACTCCCGAAGTGACTCGTCCTTCTGCTGCTTTATCGACACGAGAAATTCGGGGCCCTTTCTGAGCCTTCTGCTTGTTAAAAACTAATCAAGGAACCGTCTACTGAGCTCATAAAAGTTCGGGACTAACTCTTGTTGTAACACCCCGACTCTGTATAATTAATAATTAAATAATTAATTATTAATTAGTACCGGCTTAGGGGAATAATTAAGGAAATTAATCTTAATCTCCCGGTGGTCACACTAGACCAATAGAACAATTAAAACATGTTTGGGAATGGGGTATAATACCCGAACCTAATTACCAATTAATTAGGTGAAAGAATGTCAATTTAACACTGACGGAATTCGAATTAATTAACCACGGAAATTCCGAATGACTAATAAATGACACGGAACCTCTAACACTGTACATAACTGAAATATGAAACTCTCGGAACAAACCGCATCGAAAAAGGAGCTACGGAATGAAAGTTATGTAGCAAACACTGAAACCGAATTAATGCGCAGCCAAACGTGGCCTTAACCAAAAATGTTGAAAAATGGCCAAATGGGAGGCCAAGGGAATTGAACCCTTAACCTTTGAGAGAATAAATTCCTCCCAAAAACTTACCAGTTAGGCTACCCATTACTTTGTGCATGTATGTGCAACTTATTTGTATATATCTCTGTATTGCCCCAACTTGCCACCCAAAGCAACCAATGAGGTTACATGCAAACCCCAAATGATGGGTTACATCATCTCCCACCAGCTACTCCATTTTCTGATTCCCAATCACTTCATTGACCTACCTACATATAGTGATATATATGTATAAGTGTATATACCTTATGCATAAAGAATTGGTGATTTACTTGGGTTACAAAAAGAGGTCTTGGGTGTAAATCAGAAAGGAGAGAGTGACAAAGCTGAAGGTTTGCATGTGGCCGTGAGACTGATTGTCTAGAGAGAGAAAGAACCTGCTAGAGAAAATCCATGTGTGAGGCCATGCATGTCCATGTGAGACCAAAATGTGTGCATGCATGAGTGTGTGTATGGTGTTCATAGAAATGCACAAGGAAAGGGAACTGAGGCTACGGAGGTGCCAAAGGACACAAAGGGGCCATGGAAAAAAGGGTCAACGTTTAAAAGGTAAACCCAAAAACTGCTAAAAATTTCTGTTTGAATTACTGGTATTGTTTTGATGAAATTTGATCCATGCAAACTGTATATGCAAGTTACTGTGAGGCTTAGGATTCCTATAGAACAATTGAGAGGGTCGAATAGCCATGAAAACCATTGAACTGTAACACGGCCACCATGGATGACCTTGCATGCAACCAATCTGAAATGACCAAAACCAAACCATGTTTGGATGGTCGAGACTTGATCTATAGGTCACGAGAGTTTCCAAAACACCAACCCGCGACTCTAGAGCACTGATTTGGACCCTCAAAACCGAACCTATAGGTCTCGGCCATGGAACCCAAAATGTGAAATAGGCTTTTAAAATGAAAATAAACAATGGGGAATTTAAGCCCCTGTTCTAAGGGTCACAACAAGACAAGAATTGTGTGATTTGGTTGAGAAACAAGGCCACACGGCCGAACTGAAATTCTGTGCAATAATCGGTTCTACCGAGCTTAATCTTTGGATTCGAGGCACCAAATCGATGCCAAGTTGTTGGAATCACTCCTAGGGACAAATTGGAACCGAAAGCAGTTGAAAACCGTGCTGAAATAGCACGAAATTGAGAAAAACCGAACCTGCAAATTAGGGCAGCAGTGGGGCATTTGATGGGGAAAACGGAGTCGACTCGGTCGAGTTGACCGAGTCATGCCGAGTTGAGGAACGGCCACTGTGTTGATACTACGCTGTTTTGGGTTTGAAAGGTTTTAAATTTAAACTGAATTCGGCCTGTTTGGTTGCAGGCTTTAAAAATTGAAATCAGGATTGGGCTTAACCCAAACCACGGATAGGGGCCAAAATTTGGGGTTAACTGGAATATTAAATTCCGGTTTCCTGAAGAACAGTGAACCGGTTGGTTCACAGTGTTTTTGGACCGGTTCAACAGTTCAACCCTAAAACCCTTTGGTTTTGAACCCTAATTTTATGTAATTATGTTTTGACCCCTATAGTTTTCTGAATTTACAGATTAACCCCCACTGTTTTGTAATATTATACTGTGGCCCAGAATTTTGAGAAATTATTCATTTAAGCCCTAAAAAATTAATTAAATAATAAAATAATTATTTAATTATTTTATTAAATAGGTAAAATTACGATTTTACCCCTGGACATTAAATATGTCAAACGGAGTCCAAATAAATTAAATAAATAGTGTATTTTCACTATTTCAAGCATTCTGGACTCAATGGTATAGTCCGATTTTGAAAATACAGTCCCAAAAAATACAGACCCGTAAGTGATAAATGACTGAACTGCCCCTAATGGTACCCAGACCCAAATAAAAATATCAGATAGCCTATTTTGACTATCTCGGGCATTCTGAACTCAACGGTGAGGTCCGTTTAATGAACTGAGGTCCCGAAAAATACAGACACGTAGGTGTAAATGACTGAATTGCCCTTAATGATACTCAGGGCCGATTAAACATAACAGACAGTCCAATTTCACTATGTTGGACGCTCTGGACCCAATGGTGAGGTCCATTTTATGAACTGACGTGCCGAAAAATACGACACATGAAATTACCAAATTACCCCTGATACCGTACGAGACCTAAACAAAGTCCGATTGGGATGAAACTGATACCGGTAGGAGCCCAGACACTGGTGAGACTGTATACTTGATTAGATGACGAATCGGGGTCAGAATTACACAAGACGTAAAATGACCAAAATACCCCTGAGCACTGTAAGTGCAAAGTAGAGTTCGAATAAAGGTCAAACTGATCTGATAAATTATCATAGGGATAATTATGAACACTGAAGGGCTAAATAAGACTCCGAGACAGTCAACACATAAAATGAGAAATGACCGATGTGTCCCGACGATCTAAAGCAGATACCAAATGAAGTCCAAGGGACTTACAAATTTATACATGAGATATATGGGACGTTCTGAGGACCATGATAGGGTCCGGGGCAAAAATGATAAAATTACTATTTTGCCCCTAAGACTAAATAAGTACCCAACTAATACCGATTAAAGTCTAAAAGACTTAAAACTTCATATATACGATATATGGGATATTCTGAGGACCATAACAGGGTCCGGGATAAGAATGGCAAAATTACCATTTTGCCCCTATGGTTAAAATGAGAACCTAACTGATACCGATTGGAGTCCAAAGGACGTAAAACTTTGTACTTAAGATATAAAGACTATTCCGAAGACCACGACAGGGTCCGGGACAAGAATGGTAAAATTACCATTTTGCCCCTAAGGTTGAATGAGTGCCTGACTGATAACAATTGAAGTCTAAATGACTTAGGATATAATCCTAATAACTGCTAAGCCTAATTAAAGAATGAAATAGCCTCGGGTGAGACCCAATGGAAGGGCGATAGGCTACTAGGCTATCTTAGGTAATCCGATAGGTACCTAAGATGATGAATGAGACCTGAATGGATGAGTTTTGATCTGTCTGTGATTGATGATTATTATTCAGGATATACATGGAGGTGCCTGACGTACCTGGAGGTTATCGGATTATTTATGCAAGGAATAAGCGTAAAGTTTGTGAGTAACTTCTGACACTGTTTTGATACTGTCCCTTGATTTACTGATCTGTTTTGAATGCAATTATTTAAATGCATGCTTTTCGTACTATATCACTCATGACATGGTTTTAGTCTTTTTAAATACTTGACTATATTCCTGATCCCTGTGCTAGCATTCCGTACTGTTTTGCCCGTTTTGAACTGTTGAGATAAAATGGATATATTGAACCATTATTTCCGAAACGATTAAATAAACCATGTGATATAGGCAAAGAACAACATTTTGTTGTATCGTACCGCTTTGTATAGTATACTGTCTGAATGCTATATTGTTTAAATGTATGTACTTAATGTACGCCCTTTGTACCACATTCCACGTGATGTGCTTGTGTCCTTTGAATTAGGAATTCCGTTCAGTTTGGTTATGTGCTGTCCGTTAATGATATGTCTGCCTCGATTGATATGTTCCGTCCGGTTCTGACATGTTCCGTCCGTTAATGATGTTAAGTCCGCCTTGATTGATATATGGTCCAGTTCCGTTGTGTACTGTCCGTTGATGATACGTCTGTCTTGATTGAAACATTGTTCAGTCCAGTTATGATTAGTTCCGACAGTGATGTGTCCCTGACTTGATTGTTATATTGCTTCTACCCAGTTCCATTATGTTGTGTCCTGTTCATGATTTGCCTGTGTCTTGATTAGTGTATTGTTTCCGTTTAGTTCCGTTATAATTTTATCCGTTCGCGATATGCCTTTGCTTGACTGATGTATTGTTTCCGTTCGATTCCGTTATATTTCGTCCGTTGATGATATGTCTGGCCTGATTGATAGATGTTCTAGTCCGTTATGTTTCCGTCCTATTATTGGTATGCCTTGTCTTGATTGATCTTGTTCAACACCGCTATGTTCTAGCCATTGATAATATGCCCCTGTCTTGACTGACTTATTGTTCCCACTCAGTCCTGATTGTGATTTGTTCCGTTAATGAAAAGTCTGTGTCTTGACCGATATATTAGCAATAGTTATTGTTTTGACCGATTGGTTATGTCATGTTCCGATCCGTTTGTATTGTTGGTTCGATTCTGTTTTATTGTACTAGACTGCTTATGAAACAGACTTATTAAAATAGTTATTTTTGAAATGACTAAATTAGCCATGTGCCATGGAAGCACAAAACTGGTTTTGAAACCCATGATAGGGAACCTGTGTTACTCACTGGGCTTATTTAAGCTCACCCCATTATTCTGACATTTTTCAGGAATTACCTCCATTGGATTAGAAGGTACTATGACATGACGTGAATAGGCCAAGTGGCATCGCAAGTAAGGATCTGACGGCACTGAATTGTAGAGACTGGTTTATTGTAGATTGAACCTGGTTATTCCGGTGAGTGGTATGTTTTGACTGACTTGACTGATATATACTAGATAGACATGGCTCATGGAACTAATGGTACTCTAGAGATATTAGATCTGCTCTGTTGTTATATGATTGATTTTAGATATGCTCTGAGATTAGAATTGTTGACTGACTGGATTTAGTCTTGCTCTGTGATACATATTCTTATGATGTATAAGTGAGTTGCATTCCCGTGACACAAAGAAAAAAGTTTTAAATTCCGCTGCATCTGACCCTACAGTTGGAGTGCAATTCGTCGGAAAGTTCAGAATTTGCCTTTGGTTGGTCGCGTCGCGACCGACTGGCAGTCACGTCCTCGACATCCGCGTAGGGTGGGGTTCGGGATGTGACACTTGTGGTAGACTGTGAAACCACCTCAGAGCAGCACCTTTGAGACTTGTTACGAATGTACGACACAAGAAGGCGTCAGTAGCCCCATGTAGAGCCATCGTGTGTTGATAATAGGAGAGATGGTCCCCAGGATCTTTTGACCCATCATACAGGCTGAACTTCGGGACAACGAATTTCCAGGGTTGCTCCTCTACCATTATGCCTGGGGTGAATGGAGTGGTGAATCTCCCGAGCAACTTCGCTAGCTCATCCTGCTTGGAAGGAAGGTTGTCCCCCCTGGTGTGGGCTGCTTGTTCAACTGAATCCGCTACATCTTCCGCCCTTAGAGGTACTTTGGATGGGGCTGGCTGATACCGCCCCAACATGACGGCGTCGGGTCCCGTGTGTAAGGGGTGCTCTTGCCCAGCAATAGTATGATTCGGTTGCCCTTGGAGTGGAGAAATTGTTGCCTGCGGCAGCTAGAGATCTAATCGCATTGGGTCAGCCCCTGAATTCGCAGGGCTCAGGATCCTTGTCCTCCTATGATAATAGACAGTAGGATGAGGATTCAGCATCTCTTCTCTAAGGACGTTTGATGGCTGGGGATCACCTTCGGCATGAATGGTGCCCTGAGGGTGCAACAGATGTGCAATGGGATCTTCCTCATCATGATGTCTTCCATCGGGGGTAGTAGGGAGTTGAGCTCCTCCTTCAGGAACGCCTGGCAGAAGATGGACAGGGCGGCTTTCCAGGTTCTGGGTTAAAGAAGCCAGAACTTGAGATATGGCAAAGAGTTGTTCCTGCATCAGATCAGACTGTCGCCGAATCTGATCAAATTGCTTTTGTATATGATCAGGGGTTTCCTTCTTCTCATTCTGGGCTGGAAGCTAGTTTTGGGAACCTGGTCTTGGACGAAGATTAGGAGCCACGACAAAGAAGATGTTTATGAGATAATAGAATTAACAAGAACGACTATCGGTTCCCACAGACGGCGCCAAGCTTATACTGCACTTTTCTGATCTTCCGGACCTCCGTTCTACATCGGTATGAAATCTGAAAATAAAGGGAGTTAAAGGGCCACTGGGATGGCTCCGAAGGTAGCCACTCCAGTGATGAAATTAGTAAAGAGCAAATAAAAACTGATAAGAGGATAATTCATTGTGTCCCCAGACGCGTACCTTAAAGGTGATAATTATACAATGGCTGTCTTCCAAAGTGGGTAGGATTTATTACCGTGAAATCTGAGATTCACTATTGTCCGGAGATGGTAGTCTCATTATTGCCACCTGCCTCACTGTTTCACATTGCTACCTGCCTCACTGTTTCACATTGCTACCTGCTTCACTGTTCCACATTGCTACCTGCCTCATCGATTCGAGGTCGGGAGGCCAAGATGATGATGACAATGAGGTCGGTACCATTGAGAACTAGTGTTTCCGAGCCTGCTGATCCGACATCAGATCTGTATAGCTAGTTACCTCATGACCTGCACACAACGAAGCTAGATACGTGTCAAGTTCAGATTAGTCTATTTATTTTTGGCGTATCACTTATAAAAATAAAATAAAAGTTAAAGAAAATGCATGAACTAAGGAAATGACGAAACATATATTAGTGTGTATGCAGTAAGCATTCATATTTCATACCACTCGTTGTAGTTCCAAAGCATTCCTTTCATTTCATTGCCTAGTACCATCTTTAATTGTGGTTTTTGTGAAATAATGAATATCGTCATGCTGCACATAGGAAACACGGGATAAACTGGATCAGGCCACATGTTATTGATGAACTTCTAGAGACATATCAGTATAAACTATTTTTATACAACTTTTTTTTTCTCCATACAGAATGATATGTTATACACAATTCTGTTGGGAGTGTTACACAGACATCTTACCAAGATTAGTTCCAAACTTGACAAACCAAGCATATAAATTGAACTAGAAAACCAACCTGTGAAGTAATTGAGCCATGAGTGGACTGACTGCTTTTGATTCTTCTTGGTCGAGGATCTAAACAGATAAAGCAAACAGACTCTTAAACACTCAAGAAAAAGAGACAGCAAAGACAGAACTGGTAAACCCTACCTCATGATAAACTGCATTTATAGTTAGGAAGGATGACGCGTTAACGAAAGTACCGGTAAGTTTCGTCAAAAGTCAATAGGATAGAATGAAAATGATGGGAGATTTTATTTCATTAAAGAACCGGCAAAAGCGAAGCAAGCAAGAGGGAGCAGGACAAACTACCCAAAAAAATATGGGAAACCTGAAAGGGTTCTGATCTCAATTAATCATTAATTAATAAACTATACGCAAATAATTTTAAATTTAATTTTTTAATTAACCTAGTTAGTGAGAGAGAAATTTTTAAATCAAAGAGTAAATCTATTATATATAAATATAAAATTTAAGAATAATACTTGCATCCAAATCAAGTACAAAGAAATTGAGGGAAAACATGTCATTCAATGTCCACTCTATACACCTTCAAACACCAAATGGGGTTCATCTACAATGTTTTAGGGAATCAAAAGATAAAAAAATTCGAGAAGATCAAGAAGCCAAATCACGTTTTTCGTCCATTAGACAGGCAACATCCACCATGATTCTTACATATACAACCATTATATATCTTGCATATACACAATGAAGACATATATATATAACACCATCAAAATAACCGTATGGATGTCTAGAAAGATCCCTACCTCCATGCCTTGTAAGCATTAGGAGTAGAGAGCTCAAGTTAGAAAGAAAAAGTGAAGCTCTAAAAAGAGAGTGCTTCCATTCGGCCATCTATGGCTACCTCACTATTCCCAGCCTTTGTCCAACTTTCTTTTTCCCCTTCCTTCTCTCTTCTTCTTTTTTTTCCTTCTACGCCTTCTTGTGTCCCCTAATTCACACAGTGTGCATGTGTACACATAGAACTAGTCGACTGATACTCAACATCAGTCGACTGATTGTTCTTAACCAAATGAACCTTAAACCATTGACCAATTCTCTTTGCAATCGTAACGTAGTGAAAGCTTATGAAGAAGTAGGGCACCGCTTGCTTTTTGGAGATTCGCTCGAATCCACGAATAAAAAGTAACACACTCGAATCCACGAGCTTAGAGGATAAGATCTTAAAAAGAAAATTCTTTATTGAATGAAAGTTAACCTTACAATGAAAAGAAATAGCCTTTATATAGGCTGAAAAACCTAATTCATCTAGAACTATAACTCCTAATTGGACTAGAACTAGAACTTTAGGAAAGAAATAATTAAAATAAGAAAAAATACTAAAAATTCTAAAAATAGAAATATTCTAATTAAAAGCATAAATCAAAAGTCCTAAATTTAAGCAGCAATCTGGTAAAAAGACAACTACAAATGGCAACTGCAGCTCTCGAAATTAAGCAGCACATTATTACCAAAAATAGCAAAAATCCGCTTTTGAAGGCCAAAACGAAAGAATTTGCCCGAAAAGCGGCATATGTCTTAGCAAAGCGAAAAGTATTGATCAGCACATCGATTCGAAGTCACCAACTGAATTTCACGTAGTTCTGACGTTTGACCTTTCTCTCCTTACTATTTTTTTTTTTCGATTTTATTTTTGGAGGTCCCTCAGTGCTAAGAATTCTTCTGCAATCTGTTCTACATCAAATTGACTGGTTGATGATTCAGTTGACTGATTTTTTCGATCTCGCAATCGTAAATTAAAATTTTGAATAGATAAAAAGGGGGAGAAATGACTCTTTTAGAAAAACAACGATCATATGTATTAAAGGGTTATAAATAGAGGTTCTCTTGAGCTTTCTAAGCCATCTCTTACAAGCTTACATTATCACATCTTTGCTATTGACTTTAGATCTACCATCTTCCAAATCTAGATTTGAAAATTTTACTCATCTTAAATTCTCAGAGCTTATACCTGATCAATCTTTTGAAAGTTAACATCTTATTACACCAAAACTACTATTGGAAAGATTTCTATTTGGTAAACATCTTTCTATTATCTCATTGCGGTAAGCGTTGTGGGTAGGTGCTATCTAGTAAGGTAAAAGGGCAAGTTTTGCTGGGATAAGAGGGATACGGTCTTCTCTTTGTAAAGGTTTGGTCTCCACTTGCAAAGAGGTCGCTATAGTGAAAAAAAACTCAAGTGGAGATACTTGAGTTGAGGACGTAGGAAGTTTTTTGAACCTCGTAACTGCTGTGTTTGTTTTCTCTCTCCCTCTCTCTGCTCTTGTTTATTTACTTTGCATTTACAACATTGATTTTTGAAAAACATAAAAGAAATCAATATTTGAGCAACATAATCTTTCTTTTCATTTTATTTTTTATTTTTATTTTTATTTTTTAACTTTCTACCTCAACTCCTTTGTAATAAACAAACTGGAACTGAAAATATTAAAAATTTAAATCATAGTTTTGATGATATATCTTACTCTTTTTTTTCGGTTTGTAAATGAATTTGAATTGTTAAATTAAATACATGTTTGTATACTGATTTTGATATATTTTATTTTTCGATTGTATATAGCATAATCTAAAAATTCTAGACTTAGTAAGGAAGAAACTATATTAATAAATACAAAACTAAAAAAATGAGACTTTTTAGTCTATAAATTCTAGACGTAGTAAGGAAGAATTAATATTATATTAATTGATATACCATAAAAGGACAAGCCAATCAACACTTGACACGTATGACCACAGTCCGATTTATGTTCAACTAGCATGATTCTCGCTCAGCCAGTGACATCCAGATCAGCATATAAGGTCGGAAATGACCAACAAATATATCCAGAACTGACCACAGGGTCCAGACCATATCTTCAGAGCTCGTCACCGCCTTAGCGGATTCCGAGCAGAGAATAAAGAAGTAGTCTCCAAAACGGAAACTACCATTTATGATTATCTCCATCTACGACTCAATGCCCACAAGGTATCTGCAATCTCCGATGATCATATCCCTATATTCATGGCGTCGAATCCTAATCAACTTAGGAAAGCTTCGGCCTATATATTAAACCCTAGAGGTACGCTTTTAAATTCATGCTCATTCTTTGACTTTCAATACAGTCTTTCAATTCCCTTACTCACTTAAGCATCGGAGCGGCTACCGCCGGAGCCAATCCGGTGGTCCTCTGATCATCTTTCTGAGTGTTCTACAGGTCGCGGAGCCCTCACGTGTTGCGAGTCAAAAAGTGCAGCATCATTAATAAATATGAAAGTAAAAAAAAAATGATACTTTTAAAGTCTTGTGTCTTATTAATTGATCCATTTTTTTAGGTCTACCTTTTTATACTTTTTTATAAAAATGTTTTTAAAATAATTACTATAAATCAAGCACTATAATTATTATAAATTTTAAATGTTTAGACAATTAAAAAGTTATTAAAATAAGTACTATAAATTTTGAAAATTGTATTTAAATTAGTAAAATAAAAATAATAGATTAAACATAACATATACGTTAAATATAATCAAGTAGAAAATGAAATATATATTTTTTAAATCAAAAAAATAAAAAATATATATCATATCAAATAATATTATATAATGAGCTTCTTTAATTTGTATGGTTGATTGACTTTCAGTATGTGGATCGAATGTTAATTTGTTTTTCTAAATTGTTAGGCAGTATTAAATGAACTACGCCCCATGCAGATAAAAAAAAAAGTATAAAATATGAAAGGAAATTTCTATTGAAAAGAGATAAAAGAGTTTGAATAAAATTTGAATTTTAAAGAGAATTTCTAAATAAAAAATCATGTTAATGTTTGAAAGATTATTCTTTATCTTAATAATTTTCTGACGTGATTGCGTTTCAACTCATTTTTTCTTCCTTCTTCTTTTAATTTTGCTATTTTTTAATTTTATGTTTTACATAATTCTCATGAATTTCTTTTTCCGATCATCAAAGATTTTAACCTCAATCAGGCAACACAAATAAAATTATAATTTTTAAATATAATTCCAAAATAAAAATAGATTATTTTAATCATGTTAATGTTTCAAAGATTAATCTCTATTTTACTAAATATTTTTTAATAACTAATATTTTATTAATATTTTTCTTTTGTGGCTTATGTAATAAATTTAGGGTGACAGGAAATACTAAAAGGAAGTATGGGGATATAAAAATAAACACAAAAAATATATAAAAAAATATTGGCTAATAATATGATGTTTTTTCAAATATTTATTGGAGATACACAATCAAGTCGCATACCAAAGATAACATAAATATCTGATGAAAAATACAAAAAAAGAAAAAAAAAAGATGAAACACAATATAAGTCAAATTAAAAATAAATTTAAATCAGAAACATTGTATAACCAAGTTTTCTAAGTTACAGTTTGAGGTAAAATCTGAACAAATTAAAATAATTGACAGAAAAGACTGGAGTCTATTAGCAGACTAAAATTTTAGTTTTCAATATATCCATCAACCCTAGCTTTAACTATATATATTTGTATTATATATCAATTGCAATTAAGATCATATATAGTGGACATCATCAACAGGATCATATTTTCATTATGCTGGAGGAACTGAGCAATGGTTCTTTTAGCTGTGATAGAACATGTGGCTATTCATAAACACATATTATAGGAAAGTAAACAAAACAACATATTGATGTATAGTTTATCGTGTTTCCTTTTAATGGGATGAGATGTATTTATTATATTTTTGAAATTTAAAGGGATTTGGATACCACTGAATACAATTAAAATTGGAAGTCGATGGAGGACTCCTAATTATATTCTATCATGGGACGGGGCATGGTTTTGGAATCAAAAATATGTGAAACACTAAACAAAAGAGGCATTTTAGAAATAAAATAAAATGTAAAACAATTAAAAAGGGTTTGTTAAATAAATAATATCATTAAAGATATTTTTGTTAACAAAAAATGTAAAACAAAAAAAATAATCATACTTTTATATATAATATAGATAATATAGATATAGATATAAGTATAGATATAAGCATATAACCAGCACAAAATTTTTTTATACCATTTCAGGATGTTTACAATTTTCAGTACCGTCATTACCGTTCTTTCTTTTCTTTTACTTTACATTATCTCTCTCACACACACATACATACATACATACATATATATATATGTATATATACATGGCAACGGATGGCAGCTTGCTTCTTGAAGATGGTGTCTCCCACCATTTGATATAGACAAGTTAATTTAAAACTTTTCTTCCTTTATTTTCTTTTCTATTTTTATTTTCTTTATCTTTTTAAACTCACACGTTTTCTTGAAAGGTGGGTTCACCCACCATCTTCACACACACACGTCACTTTAAGGATTTTCTTTTTCCTTTCTTTCTTTTTTTTTATACTACAAATGTATAGCTATAATTATATATATATATATATATATTTACACATAATTTAAATAAATTCATAAACTAACTAATTTATTTATTTAATTATGCCATCCTGTAAAATTTTTAACAAAAGAAATATAAAATATACAACTAAATAAAAGAATTAGCACAAAAAAAATATTTCATCTAACAGTAAAGTTGGACCACCAATAGTAACATGTCAAGTCCTAAATTATCCACTACACTAGTTATTATTACTTAGCACATAATAAATGACTACCAAATATTTTAATTAATTGTTAAAATTATCCGTGACATTACGAGTATACTTTTGCTCATATGAGATAGGTTTCCGACTCACGGAATAAATGATCTTTATATTTTCTTCTCTTGGGTTTGGTCTTGGGCCAGCATGGCTCCGACAGCTGTATCTGTTACAATGAGATAAAGCAACAAGGGACGGCTGGGTTATGGAGAACCGAGATTGGTGGTTTGATCAAGTATTCTTTGATTTTCTCGAATGCCTCTTGACATGAGGGATTCCATCTCTTGGGAGAATATTTCTTTCGAAGCTTGAAAATAAGCTCATAAATAGTGGTTAACTGGGATATGAGCCTGCTGAAGTCTCCTTAAGAAGCCTCTAATCTGTTTATCTGTTTTAGGTGCAGGCAATTCTATGATTGCCTTCATTTTTGCGGGGTCGACCTCTATCCCCCTCTGGCTTATCATAAACTCTAGGAGTTTTCATGATTTAACCCCAAATACGCATTTTTGAGGATTGAATCTCATCGTTTATCTCCTAATCCTTTCGAAGAATTTCTTAAGGAAGTCGGAGTGACTTTCCCTATTTTTGGACTTTATGATCATGTCGTCCACATATACTTCGACTTTCTTGTGAATCAGGTCATGGAGGATGGTGGTTGCAGCCCTTTGATACGTGACCCTTGCATTTTTTTAGGCTTAAGGGCATGCCCATGTAGCAGCACGTCCCTTACTATGTTGTGAATGTAGTATTTTCCATATGAGTAGGGTGCATCTAAATCTAGTTGTACCTTGCAAAGCCATCAACAAATGACTTTATGGCATGGTGTGTTGTACTATCTACCAATATGTCTATGTTTGGTAGAGAAAAATCATCCTTTGGGCAAGCTTTGTTGAGATCCTTGTAATCCAAACACTTGAACCCGCCCATCCTTTTTGGAAATATGGACTATATTGACTAACAATTACGGGTAGTCAACCACAGCTAATTGCTTTTCGACCTCGTCTTTGATTTTGAGGGACCATTCTGGCCTAAGCTTCCTCAATTTTTGTTTCACTAGTTTGGCATCTCACTACAAGAAAAAGGACTATTAGCGACGCACTAATAGTGGTCTTTTGTGTCGCTAAAGCCCTTTAGCGACGCACAACTTGCGTCGCTAAAGCCCTTTAGCGACGCACAACTTGCGTCGCTAAAGGCGTCGCAAATAATGGCGTCGCTAATAGTATTAGCGACGCACATACCTTTGTGCGTCGCTAAAGGTGACTTTTAGCGACGCCTAGTGTGCGTCGCTAATAATTGGGTACGGGCGTCGCAAAAACCACACAAGGATGCAGTGTGCGTCGCTGAAAACCACTATTAGCGACGCACAGTGGGCGTCGCTAAAAGTCACCATTAGCGACGCACAAAGGTATGTGCGTCGCTAATAGTCGTTTTTAGCGACTTGCAGTTGGGCGTCGCTAATAGTGGTTTTCAGCGACGCCCCCTCTGAGCGTCGCTAATGGTGCCTTTTAGTGACGCCTAGTGTGCGTCGCTAATAAATTTTTTTTTAAAAAAAAAAAATCATATTTTCTTTGTTTTATTCTTGTTTAAACCTGTATCAATTATCCATCCATCCTAATATACAATAAAATCCAACCATTCTAAAATGAATATATTAAAAAAGAAAAATACATTCATATATATATATATATATATATATATTAAACTAATTATGTACATTTGTAAAAGTACAATTTAACAATAAATAGAAAAATTAAAAATTGTTTCCAAAAATGTAAATACAGATGTCCATGAAAAGAAAAAAAAAATAAATAAAAATAACAAGTTCCGATACAAAAAATAAAGACGGCGCACCAATAATCCCGATCAATCTAAAATAAAGATCAAATGATATATATTAGAACAATTATTAAATATATATAAACATAGAATGTGAAAAGTTTTTTTTTTTTGCATGCATAAATAGTAAGAACGGCATAAAGTAGAATAGGTCTATTTTATTTTACTGTGAGGTGTGTGATGGGGTTTCGGTGTAGCTAGGCCGATATCCGGCATTTTGGACGGTCAAAACCCCGAAATGGGCATTTTTGGAGCTGAAACTTGCATAAGTTTCAAACCGGGCATCCAAACCGAATGTCGTAAGTTCGTGCAAGTTTATTTTATAATTTGTGAGGTGTGTGATGGGGTTTCGGTATAGTTAAGCCGATATCCGGCATTTTGGTCTGTCAAAACCCCAAGATGTGCCTTTTTGGAGCTGAAACTTGCATAAGTTTCAAACCGGGCATCTGAACCGAGTACGGCTAGTTCGTGCAAGTCTATTTTATCATTTGTGAGGTGTTTGATTGGGTTTTGGTTTAGTTAGGCCGATATCCGGCATTTTGGTCTTTCAAAACCCCAAAATGGGCCTTTTTGGAGCTGAAATTTGCATAAGTTTCAAACCGGGCATCCGAACCGAGTGCCGTAAGTTAGTGAAAGTTTATTTTATCATTTTTGAGGTGTGTGATGGGGTTTCGATGTATTTAGGATGATATCTGCCATTTTGGTCCGTCAAAACCCCAAAATGGGCCTTTTCGGAGCTGAAACTTGCATAAGTTTCAAACCGGGCATCTGAACCGAGTGCCATAAGTTTGTGCAAGTTTATTTTATCATTTGTGAGGTGTGTGATTGGGTTTTGGTTTATTTAGGCCGATATCTGGCATTTTGGTTTGTCAAAACCCCAAAATGTGCATTTTTGGAGCTGAAACTTGCATAAGTTTCAAACCGGGCATCTAAACCGAGTACCGCTAGTTCGTGCAAGTCTATTTTATCATTTGTGAGGTGTTTGATTGCGTTTTGGTTTAGTTAGGCCGATATCCGGCATTTTGGTCTTTCAAAACCCTAAAATGGGCCTTTTTGGAGCTGAAACTTGCATTAGTTTCAAACCGGGCATCCGAACCGAGTGCCATAAGTTAGTGCAAGTTTATTTTATCATTTGTGAGGTGTGTGATGGGGTTTCGATGTATTTAGGATGATATCTGGCATTTTGGTCTGCCAAAACCTCAAAATGGGCCTTTTCGGAGCTGAAACTTGCATAAGTTTCAAACCGGGCATCTGAACCAAGTGACATAAGTTTGTGCAAGTTTATTTTATGATTTGTGAGGTGTGTGATTGGGTTTTGATTTAGTTAGGCCGATATCTGACATTTTGGTCTGTCAAAACCCCAAAATGTGCATTTTTGGAGCTAAAACTTGCATAAGTTTCAAACCGGGCATCCGAACCGAGTGCCGTAAGTTAGTGAAAGTTTATTTTATCATTTTTGAGGTGTTTGATGGGGTTTCGGTGTAGTTAGGCCGACATCCGGGGTTTTGGTATGTCAAATCTCCAAAATGGGCCCTTTTCAAGCTGAAACTTGCATAAGTTTCAAACCGGGCATCCGAACCTAGTGCCGTAAGTTCGTGCAAGTTTATTTTATTATTTTTGAGGTGTGTGATATGTTTTTGGTGTATTTAGGCCAATATCCGGCATTTTGGTCTGTCAAAACCCCAAAATGGGCCTTTTTGGAGCTGAAACTTACATAAGTTTCAAACCGGGCATCTGAACCGGGTACCGTAAGTTCGTGTAAGTTTATTTTATCATTTTTAAGGTGTGTGATGTGGTTTCGGTGTATTTAGGCCGATATCTGGCATTTTGGTCTATCAAAACCCCAAAATGGGCCTTTTTGGAGTTGAAACTTGCGTAAATTTCAAACCGAGCATCCGAACAGAGTGTCGTAAGTTCGTGCAAGTTTATTTTATCATTTTTGAGCTGTGTGATGTGGTTTCGGTGTAGTTAGGCCGATATCCGTCATTTTGGTTTGTCAAAATCCCAAAATTGGCATTTTTGGAGCTTAAACTTGCATCCCTATAAAATTAAATAAATTCGTGCAAGTTTATTTACATATGTGAAGTGTCATGTGGTTTGTAGGCCATTAGACCGAAATCTTTTTTTTTACGTAACATTTTCTATAAATAATAAATGTACCAAAGTAAATAATTTTAAAAACTTACCAAGGCTGATCAGAGCCTCCTTGTTGGCTGAGTATTGTCTTCATAAGAGCCTCTATCTGGGCCTGCCGCTCCTTGAGCTCTGTCATCTCAACCCTCATCTCTGCATTCAATCTCTCAGTTGCCTCAGCTCTCTGGGTGGCCGCCTCGGCTCTCTGGGTGGCTACGTGAAACCTAGCATCGCTCTCGACGGTAGAGGACGATGCCGTCGGCTCCATCCCACTCCCTAAGCCACGCACATATCCGCGCCTCTTGCCCAGAACAGTCTCTTGGATCTGGTCATTGGTCGGTGGTTGCTCACCCTCAAGGGTCGGCCGAACACGCATCTCGACCATATCGTCCTAAAAAAACATAAATATTTGTTACTACTTTTAAACATTTTATATTAATATTAAATTGGTAATAGTGGTATATAAATCTTTTCCAACTTACATAAAGCCGCTGAGCTTCAAGCCCAGTCCAACCCTTCTCAGGATTGTAGTGCGTCTTGTGCCACAACTCAATGGGGCTGGGTGGTGCACCGGTCTCCTAGTCTCGCTACAGCAAATAAATAGTAGCTTGTGAAGATTGATTTCATGAATACATTATACAATGATAAATTGATACATTTATTAACTTACCATCTCATGCCTATACCTAACAAAAGAACGTGATCCACCACAGTGGGTCACCTTTTTCTTGCTTCTACTCTCGCTATTTTTCTTACTAAGTTCCTACACTTGGCCAAAACAAAGAAGTTTAGTATAAATGATAATGATTCATCATACAAAAAAAAATAATTTTGACAATTTTTACCTGGAATGCGTCACCAGCGAACTGGTCGCATAGTAACGTCCAATCCTCCACCGCCACCCCTTTGTAGGGTTTGTCGCGAGGCTCTCTACCGGCTGCCACCTCTGCCTCGTAGTGCATATGGAGCCTATGTCGGTAGTCCCTAAAACGGGCTCCCAAGTAACAGTCGACTGCCTTCACGACATGAGGCAGGTGGAGATCGATGTCAAATTTCTCCTGTAAAAGAATGTCATTGTCAAAACATTATGGCATAACATATGTTAAAATTTAGTTGAACACAATAATAAAAGACACACCTGGATATGCACATGAATATCCCGTCTCTCCGCGTCAGTGACCTGACTCCAGTCACTAACATGGAGTGGGGCGCGTAGCTGGAAAATGATGCCAACCTCTGTAATGAACTGTTGTGCCCACCCAGCAACGGGCTTCAGCAAGCCCGGAGGTATCTCAATCCGAAGGGGCATGCCCCCCGCTGCCTCTATCTGAACCTGCAACCTGAGATTCTTCGACCTACCACACCCTTGTCTGGGGGCGGTGGCCGAAGCTTTAGAAGAAAAAAAATAGAAACAATTAGTACCATATTTATATAATCATTAATAGAAATGGAAACTATGCATACCATCAGCGGCAGGATCGGTCGACCCTGCAGATGAGGGGGAAGGGGTCAATAGGTCCTGCATATTTGCGCGTCTGCGTGAACCTGGTCCAACCATATCTGCAAATAAAGTTTAAAAATAAAATTGTTTCTATTTAATCATAAAAATTAATTAATATAATTAAGTTTTGATGCCAATTTTCAGTCTAGGTTTTGTTCGTTAATTAATTAATATAATTAAGTTTTGATGCCAATTTGGGATTTTTTTAGAGTTTAATAATAGGTTTGAGTTGTTGCACTGATCATATGAAGGACAGGTCGTTTAAGGTTGACCCTCAAATACATATTTAGAGTGTGTTATCAAAGCATCTTAATTAGATCATCTTGAATTTAATTTCAACGATTAATATTTGCTTAACATAAAAGAAAAAAAAATAATATTTAACTTCAAATCAAATTAAAAAAAAAAAAGCATTTTTTATATCCGACCATGTGTATTAACTATAACTTTTCATGTATCCAAGGAAAGGTCTCACGGTAAAAATCTTACTGGTAGATTGAAGCATTTAAGGGGTATTGAAACATCAATACTTCTTTTACGGAGCTGCAAAACTTCAGGGATTGGTTTTTCTTGGTTGATTGTTAAAGAGGACAGGAAATAATCCTAAAGCAGTTTATGTCTGGGAGGCCTCTCTGTCCGTAAGGTGTTTAGCCAGCAATGTATGAAACAGTATATGTTATACATGTATGCATGGATTAGCACTCCAATCCCTAATTTTTTTTTTTTTTTAAGGTCTTTTAAGTACAAGTTTTCTTTATTTATGCTGTGTGACAGAACAAGACGTATTCTTCTGTAGACAAGCAATGTCAAGTTAATATGACTTGATGTTTGATTATTATCATCCTTTTTGTACCATGGAAATAATCTTTGAAGAATATAAACCAAATTTATACGAGTGAAGTGAATTTCCTTTTGTAATTGCTTGTTTTTTGTTTGATGTTGATGGATAGTGGAGTATTCTTCTCTAAGTTTGGCATGTGATAGTAAATTATCAGTATAACATTAAATAAATATGTCAAATACATTACTAATAATTTAATTTCATGTTATCTGAAATATAAAATTTAATACAAAAATTTGAAGCACGAATTAAAAATGTATTATTCTAAAGATTTTTACCAAATTTTCATGTGCCCCTTCTGTTTTTAATAATTACATGATAATATATAACTAAGTAAAGTTCATAAATTTTGGCCTCATTTCCATAAAAATTTATTTTATGAGATGTGATATGAAAAAAGATGACATTTTCTTTATTATTTTTTAATGATTTCAAGTTTATGACAAACAATATATATATATATACACACACACACACACACACTAAAAAAACCTAAAAACACTAACTTCAAATATATATATATATATACACACACACACACACTAAAAAAACCTACAAACACTAACTTCAAATACTGACTTAGAGCTGAAATCCTAAAACAACTAATTTCAAGTACTAATTTTTAACAATCAACATATAAAATTATGCAAAATATGCCAAAAAGTAATTTAACAATTTTAATAATATAGCTTTCAAGAAATTATGTAAATTATATATATATAGATAGATAGATATTCATACCGAGCGACGAAGAGAAACGAGCGTCCGATCCAGAGAGAGAAACCGAGAGATTAAATGCAAAACAGACAGGCGCGGCGAACGATGGCGGTGGAAGTGGCGGCGCGACGAACGGTGGCGGTAGACTCAGTTCTAGGAGTTGAGAGAGAGAGAGAGAGATCGCGCAACGTGAACATTTGGGGATTTTATACGACTATTAGCGACGCACACAGCGCGTCGCTAATAGTCTTAATGAGTATCGCTAAAGGTCAAACAGATTATTTGCGACGCACACCTGGGCGTCGCAAAAAGTCCCATGTTATTCGCGATGCACAGTGCGTCGCAAATAATCTTTTGGTCGTCGCTAAAGCCTTCGTGCCCTTTTTTCTTAGGCGGGAAAAACATTATTTGCGATGCACACGTGCGCGTCGCTAATAGTCACATGGGCGTCGCTAATAGTGACTATTAGCGATGCCCACTGTGCGTCACAAATACTGTGCGTCGTAAAAAACCTATTTTCTTGTAGTGTCTGGATAGGTGGGGATTTTGTGTTAGACTATGCCCGTGTCCAAACCAAGCATGTCTTGATAAGACTAAGTAAAAACATCTTGATATTTCCTATATAGATCAGTCAGGGTTTCTTTTTTAGCTTGACTCAAGGTCACACTGATTTTGATCTCCCTATTTTTATCTCCTAATCCTAAGTTAATAGTCATTGTTTGTTCTATGACAGGTTGAGCCATATTTTGAGATTTTGTGAATTTTTTGTCAATTTTTGTTTGATTGGTTTGGCATCTGGATAGGTGGGGACTTTGTGTTGGACTATGTCCGTGTCCAAACCAGGCATGTCTTGATAAGACTAAGCGAAGACATCTTGATATTACCTAAGTAGTTTAGTTAGGGTTTCTGACGAAACCACTCAGCTTCTTCACCAACTTTATCAAGTACAGTAAATTCATATTCCATCGTGGATCTAGCAATGCACGTTTGCTTAAAATATTTCCATGATACTGTTCCATCACCAAGTGTAAACAGATAACCACTTGTGAATTTTGAGTCTTTGGTATCAGATATCTAGTTCGCATCACAGTATCCTTCAAGTACTACTAGATATCTTGAGTAGTGCAATCCATAGTTTTGGATGTATTTTAAATATCTCAAAACCCTAATTATTGCCTTCTAATGGTCCGAACTTAGATTACTAGTGTATCTACCCAATTTGCTAACAACGTAAGCTATGTATGGACGGTTACAGTTCATCACATACATTAAGCTGCCAATTATTTATGCATACTTTAGTTATGATATGTTTTTGCCATTATTCTTGGATAAGTGTAGATTTACACCTACAGGTGTTTTTGCTGAACTGCTATCATCTTGTTTAAATTTTCTGGGTATTCTCTCAATAATATGTGATTAAGATAATATCAGTCTATCCGAAGTTCTAGAGATTTTTATCCTAAGTATAATATCGGCAAACACCTAAATCTTTCATGTCAAACTTATTGTTCAAAAATTTCTTGGTAGCTTCAATAACATCATTATTACTATCAATAATGAGCATATTATCAACATAGAGACAAATAATGACATAGCCATTTTCTATGTTTTTGACATATGCACATTTGTCACATTCATTAATCTTGAACCCATTTGACATCATTACACTATCAAATTTCTCATGCCACTGCTTTGGTGCTTGTTTTAATCCATAAAAAGATTTAACAAGCCGAGAAACTTTCTTTTCTTGACCTAGAACAATAAATCTTTCGAGTTGTTTCATATATATTTCATCATCTAATTCACCATTTAAGAAAGTTGTCTTTGCATCCATTTGATGTATCTGAAGATTATGTATAGCTACAATAACTATTAACATTCGAATGGATGATATCCTTGTAGTAGGTGAAGATGTATCGAAATAGTCCAACCCTTCTTTTTGCCTATATCATTTGATTACAAGTCTGGCCTTGTACTTATCAATAGATCAACTTGCTTTCATTTTCTTCTTGAATATCCATTTATATCCAAGAGGTTTCTAACCTGGTGCAAGATCTATTAGTTCCCACGTATGATTTTGTAAATTAAGTTTTACTTCATTACTTATAGCCCCTTTCCAATATGGAGCTTCAGGACTCGACATTTCTTCTTTAAAGCTTTGAGGCTCATCTTCTAACAAATACATTAGAAAATCTAGACCAAAACATTTTAATGTTTTAACCTTTTTGCTGTGTCTAGGTTCGTCATCATCTTGTTGGTCTTGACTACTACCTACTGCAATGTCATGAGTTCTTTTAATTGAACTCGACTCTTGTGTTGATTTGTAAGAAAATACATGTTCAAATAACGATGCATTCCTTGACTCAATAATAGTATTAACATGCATATCGAGAATTTTTAATTATGAATCAAAAATTAATATGTACTACTATTATAAGCATACCCTATTAAAATACAATCAACTATTTTCGGTCCTATTTTAACTTTTTTAGATGTAGGAACCGCCACTTTCGTCAAATGCCGCCACACTTTTAAGTATTTGTAAAAAGGTATTTGACCTTTCCATAGCTCATATGGGGGTTTATTAGTTTTCTTTTAAGGTATTCGATTAAGAATATAATTTACAGAAAGAATTGCTCCCCTCCAACAAATTCTAAGGTAGTCCAGAACTTAATAACAATGCATTCATCATTTTTTAAAAGTTTTATTTTTTGGTTCAGCAATCTCATTTTGTTGAGGTGAATAAAATGTAGTTGTTTGGTGTATAATGACATGTTGTGAACAGAATTCACTAAAAGGTGCTTCATATTCACCACATCTATCACTTCTTAATATTTTGATCTTCTTATCTAGTTGATTCTCAACCTCATTCTTGCAATGCTTAAACATTTCCAATGCCTCATCTTTACTTCTCAACAAGTAAACATAACAGTATTTTATGCAATCATCTACAAAGGTAAGAAAATATTTCTTACCACCTCTAGTTTGAATAAATTTTAAATCACAAATATCTTAATATACTAATTCTAGAGGTTCACTATTTCTTTCAATTGATTGAAAAGAAGTTCTTGTAAGCTTTGCTTCCACACAAGTCTCACATTTATGATTTGGATCAAATTTAATTTTAAGCAAACATTTCATATTAATTAATCTACGTAATGTATCATAATTAACATGTCTTAGTCTACCATGCCACACAATTGAAGACTTAAGCGTATAAGGAGAAGTTTTATTCTTATTATTATTCTTAAAGAAGGGACAAAAGTCATCTTCAACACTACTTGTCCTTGACCATCAATCTTGAAAGTCGAGGAGTTGTCGATAAAAAGTTGTTATCTATTATCTATATTATGATATGATGAGAACATCTTCCTATATGAGAAAACATGGCAAGTAGCTCTAGTGTTCAGCTACCACTCCTTGGTGTTGCCAACCAAATTCACTTCGGAGACCATTGCGGACAGATTCATTTCAGAAACATCTTTAGAGAGGTTGTCCACTTGAGTCATATTGTCCTGAACAAGCTTCTTGCTTGGATTTTCTTGGTCCCTGTGACTACAACAGTCCTTAGCATGGTGCCCTTATTTATTGCACACATAGCACTTGTCTTGAAACTTCTTATTTGGACCTTGTTTAGGACTATCGCCATTGTGCTTTATTTTCTTGTTTTGAAAGTTTTGCCCTTGTTCCACAACATTTGCCTTGGATTCCATGATGGTTTTCCCTACTTTCTTTTCAAAAGTATTGTTATTTTCATCAATCCTTAATCTCACGATCAAGTCTTCAAGCTTCATGTCCTTACGCTTATGCTTTAGGTAACTCTTGAATTCTTTCTAAAAAGGTGGCAACTTTTCAATGATTGCAGCCACTTGGAAGGACTCACTTAGGGACATGCTTTCTACATAAATGTCATGGAGGACAACTTGAAGGTCTTGAACCTAACTTTAATGATTATCTTGAAATCAATCATTTTGCAGTCTAAGAATCTGTCGACCACGAATTTCTTCATCCCGGCATCTTAGGTCTTGTACTTTTTATCCAAAGATTCCCACAGTTCCCTTGTAGTCCTAATGGTGCAATACACATTGTATAATGTGTTATCCAAACCATTGAGGATGTAGTTACGGCATAAGAGGTATGCACGTTTCCAAGCCTCTACAGCAGTAACCACTTGTCTATTAGCCTCATTATGCTTCAAAGTAGAAGCATCTTCACGAAGGAACCGAGCCAAATTCAAGGTGGTAAGATAAAATAACATCTTTTGTTGCCATCTTTTGAAACCAGACCCATTGAATTTCTCGACCTTCTCTCCATAATTCCCTAGCACATGTGCCATAACCAGAGCAGGTGCCACAATAGTAGTAGTAAGGATAAGAGGAGGAAGAGTAGTCATTTATAAGTTTTCTCCTTATCATAAAATATATAAATCAATAAAAATCTGTAATTAAACAGATTACTCAAGTACAACAAAATCTTAATAAAGTTTGCAAAAAACCAATCTTATACTAATAACATTTTTTTAGTATATATATAATACTACATAAAAATTTTTATACTATATAAAATACTACAAAAGCTAAAATTATAAATACTATAAAATAATACTTTCTGTAAAATCACTAATTTAAAATAAAACTGATAAAAAATCAATAATTTGTCTTAAGATTGTTTGAAAAGGTATTAAAGATCATTTTTACTTTTAACAAAAAAAGCCAAGTATCTTAAATTGTTTTCTGCAAAATAGAAACTTGTTTCTATAAAGTACAAAAACACTGAGAACAAAAATAAATTACTCTTCAAAAGCAGTATTAGAATTCTAGAATTGGAATCTAAAAGAAAACATAAAGGATTTAGTGTTTACATAATTTAGTTAATTACAGAACAAAACTTAATCAAAGAAAGTTACAATTTACTACAACAGTAAAGTTGGAACAGACCAAGTCTAGCGTTTTTACGCTATCTCCTTAAGAAAGATTATGGCCTCTTACTGGGTGTTTTACGAATTTTATGAGATGAATGGATGTTAGCCTCCCAAGAAGAAGTGGTCTCACATAGAGAAAAAGCACGACTGTCTCTATGTATAGCGAACCAAAATTATGAATCAAACTCTCTCAAACAGTATGAATTGGCACACAAAAATGTATGAATTGAATGAATATGTAGATGAGTGTTGTGGTGTGTATATAGACCTTTTCGTGTCTATTTGGTATAGGAATGAAGTTTCGTTTGGGTCTGCTCATGGCAAACAAACATAATCGTGCCAAATGAAGAAGATACATATTCAGTCAAACGTAATCGCAAAAAGACAGTGTTTCGGTTTGTTCTTAACGGTAACAGAAACGATAGTTTTTTTGACTATTCTTAACAGCAACAAAAATGACAACGTTTTGAAAAATTATTTAAATGAAATTTTTCCAAAAATATATATATACGACAACCTAAGCCCAAATTGAACCCAACCTGACCCAGGGGTTATAGTGCGCGCATGCGTGTGGAACACAACCTTCCTTCAAGATAATTTTATATATACTCTTTTAAAAGTCTTGTACCCATCCTATGTGGGACACAAGCTTTTCACAAGTTTCAAGCTTTTGTGACCATTTTCAAATGGTAATGTTTGGAGGCAATTTCTCATTCACTCTTTAATGGTTTTGAGTAACCCAATACATGATTTTATTCTCCTTATGAAGGAGAACACATTTCCATGTGGACCCACTAAAATTAATATATGAGACTCACTTTAATTTGAACTCAAAGATAGTCAAATATTTATGCTCAAAAACCCATTTTTCCTAACATTTAAAATTCCAAATCCATCCCTGGCACTCTCTGATTATAATAAACTTAAACTCATCTTATTATGCGTTGATTACACTGAGATTTATAATTTTATCTAAAATTTTATAATAAATAAAAATAATTTTGTCTTACTATTAATTTTCACAGTAATAAATATATATTTATTAAGAGGTTAAGTATTTTACTTAAACAAATAAAAGATATTTAAATAATTTTATAATATAATCATGGGACAAGAGGGGGTAGCTTTAAATCTTTCTTTCCTAAATCCTTCCCAAGCTCTATTGGATTTTAATGTCTTTTTTCTAAACTTATCCCAAAATTATTTGTATACTTCTCAAACCCTGTCCAATAGGTAGTCAGTCTAAGGAAGAAAAAAAAAATCTTTCAAATAGGAACGTGGCGGGAGGGGTTAAATGAAAAACCACCAATTGACATTTCTGAAGTCATGTTTGGTATGGTAGATGGGATATTCCAAAAATGTCCATTTTAACTTTTTTCATTCCTTATTCTTGTTTGGTATGATTTGAAATATTTATTCCATAAAATTGACATTCTATTAAAAAATATTCCAAATATTCTTTTAACCCAAATGAGTAGTTTTTATTCTATTCTATTTTTTATTTCATTACATAGAATGACTATTCCATTCCTGTCAACCAAACTTGACCTAAGCATATTCAAAATATCACTGTTACAATCTTTATAGCGAGATTGATTGATTCTGTGAAGCAAACAAATCACGTGCATAGCACCTGATGCATGTGATGTGTTACACTAAATACGGTTCAATTTGAACACAAGGAACCCAAGTGAAAGTCGGGCAGAGGAAAGAACTATGAGTATTGCTAGACATCACAACTCCATTTCCCAACTCTCCATCTTAAAACTCATTTAGGTGATCAGGTCCACTGCGTGGGGCCAAGGTGCGTAGACCCCACATATGTGAGTGTTGGGACAGAGAATTGAGAAATGGAGTTGGAAAGTCGAGCATTAGTCCAAAACTATATAACACAACCTTGACACATTATTTAAGACAAATCTAACTGAATCTAAGAGAGTAAGAAAATATAATCAACCTGAATAATAGAGAAGATAAATTATCAAAGTCATTATAGCATAATTAATGATAAATTATTGGTACAATATCCAAAAGGTAAGGAAGGGACTAAGACCTTCAATAATTTTTATTGCTAACAAGTGAGATTTTGAAAGATAAACAGACAAACTAAGAATTGTTGTAGAAGATCAAGACAATCTATCTTCTCTCATGATAGGATGACAAACACTAATAGCTGTTTAAAGGAGAGAAGTATTGCAAAAGATCAAAATCCGAGTCCAAAAAACCTACACAGCATGCAAAAACAAATTAGAAATGTAGAAGTAACCAAGAAATAAATAGATAAAGATAGAGTAAAGCTACAAATATGCAATAATTAGTGAATATTATGATTTGGCCACAACATCGGCTTGATGCTAATTAAATATGAGTAATGTTAGGTATACTGAATTGGTTTACCGAATTATATCATCCATCGTAATTCTTCTTTAAAATTTAAATAAAAAGATCGAACACATCTATAATTATAAAAAAACATTATTGATACATTATTCTGTATACTAAACTAGTGTACCAAATATTTTCCTTTAATGAGTAATAAGAAATCAGAATGATTCATTTCAGCACACATTGGTTCTGACCTTTTAACCTTGATAATAATTCATAAAAGAAAGACATACATTTAGATCTTACCATCCTGTTAACTTTTCCCGCTTCACTTTGTAACCGCCAGTAGATGGCATCTTAATCAAAGTGACAGGAAAACTATGGAACTTGCGGCTGCAATGAACACATTTGTTGTTGTTTTTTGGTTTACATCTTTTGTGTACAAGGTATTTTTCACAACTGCAATACATCCAGAATGCTTCTTCTTCTTTCAATTCATCAGGACATTTTCTACAAACCTCATCCTCTTCAAGAATTAATACTTCATCCTACGGTTTAACTGATTCCAAAAGAAGAATAGTTAGACAGGTAATAACAGAAAAGTACAGCAATACACAATCAAACATAAACATTTGACAAGATTTTTGGCAATACTTCATGTATTATCTCAGATTAAACAAGTAGGCTGATGTAGGACAAATTTGGTACCTTAAAAATAAAAAAATTTAGTTTAGAATTGTATTAGGATTGTTTAGTTTCCTATTTTGATTTATTCATAATTTCTCTAAGTTCTTACTTTTATTAGGATTAGTATAGGAAATATAATAATTAGTAGTTTCTTATTTGAATTAATAGTCTTTATTGTAGTAGGATTAGTATAAAATTTGAAGTTTTGGTTTCTTAGTCAAAATAAGAATATTCTAGCATTATAAATATGATGTAATAGGTCTTTATGGCTATGTTTTTTTATCAATAAATATTAATTATGAATTTTGGAGAATTACTTTCTTTTGTTGGATGAGGAGTCCCCATGTTACTTGTTTTCATGGGCAAGACTTCCTAATTTTGATGGTAATATTTTTAAGGAAAACTTTCATGATTGGGTATGTGATTTGGATAATTGTTTTTGTGATTTGAGACTTTCAAAAGAGAAAAGAATATTTTTGAGCAAAAGATAAATTCATTGATTCATAAAAAAATGATGGCTTGATTTATAGAAGCGTCAACTGTCATGCCTCAAATTCCCGTGAACCCAAGGCGCGAGTGACGAAGCTAAAAGAAAATAAAATAAAGGACAATCTAACGGATTCAACTCAACTTACATTCATTTCCTTCAATGTACATCTATGTAAAGTATAGTCAATAAAAACATTCCACATGTCATTCGAGCTTAAGCCCTTACATCTCAGAACGTGCCCCAAGGGCCAAAACACTTCAAGTTCTTTCTTTCACTAAAACATCATCGAATCTTGCGTAGCCGGAGTGTCATCTGAAATGGTGTCCCACGAATGGGTCAGCTCAACTGCTGGTACAATAAAATGCTAATGCAAGAAACAAAATTAAGGGCGTGGCATGTGCAAGTGTACAGTTATTTCTACATGTCATTCAATATCATCCATACAATGTACTAGTAATAATCTACATGCCATCCAACTCGTTAACATAATCTAAAGTGTGGCATGTGCAAGTGTACAGTTATATCTACATGCACAATTATAACCTACATGCCATCCAATTCATCCATACAATGCATTAACAAGATTCATCACACATTCATGAATTCATTAATACAATGTAATGAAAATATGCGTGTCACGCCCATGCAACTCTATGCCACACCCATGTCAACTCTATGTCACACCCATGTCAACTCTATGCCACATCCATGTCAACTATGTAATGTAATGTAATGTCCCTTCACGGATCGCTCCCGTTGGTTTGGGTACCAAATGCAATGTCATGTCATGTCCAAGGAATCACACTATGCCAATATGCTTTGATTCAACCATACCATAATGTAATCTCAATAAAGCATCATATCCACACATGAAGCATGCTTTAAATAATGTATTACACAATAACATTCAAATCAGAAGATCCTTTCATCAAGGTTACATGCTATACATAGTCCATTTAACACATGTTTTAAATCACATATTTCATAATCCCAACAATTCTCGAGAATATAATCCACACATTATGCTAACACGTGCGATATACACATAGTCATGATTCTCATTCATCACCAAACTTTCAAAAAGATAACAAGGAACACATAAGCATATGAGCAACCAAACAAATATGTGAATCATCAAGTCAACATAGCAGTTACTCCTAAACTTAATTCTATTTCTTACTTAGCACAATATATCGTACCTGATGGGTCGGTTTCAACCCAAGGAGTCGTACTCATAGTGTAGCGGAACTAACAGTCAAAATGTAGAAGGTCAGACCATCTTCTCTTTGCCTTTTAGTGTTCCTAAAATCATGAAACACAACTCAGTTCAATTGCTACTTGAATTATGCTATTCATCAAATTTTATGTCTTTATTTTATGAGTTTCTATTTTGCCAAAATAAACTCTACTATTAAGTCCGGGACGTCGAAGAAAGTTCGTTTAGGCTTTCGCGGAATTTAATTTGGGCATCTGTTCTAAAAAGGGTAAAATGATAATTGTCATTCTTGCCCCGGACCCTATTGTGGTCCTAAGAACGTCCCATATATCTTATATAAAATTTTCTAAGCCTTTTGGACTTCATTTGGTATCTGTTTTTGATCATCGGGACACATCGGTCATTTCTTATTTTATACGTTGACTGCTCTGGAGTCTTAATTGTGTTTAGGACAATTTATTAAACCAGGTTGGCATTTATTTGGCCTCTACTTTCTACTTTCCATGCTCAGGGGCAATTACTCCTAAACTTAATTCTATTTCTTACTTAGCACAATATATCGTATCTGATGGGTCGGTTTCAACCCAAGGAGTCGTACTCATAGTGTAGCGGAACTAACAGTCAAAATGTAGAAGGTCAGACCACCTTCTCTTTGCCTTTCAATGTTCCTAAAATAATGAAACACAACTCAGTTCAATTGCTACTTGAATTATGCTATTCATCAAATTTTATGTCTTTATTTTATGAGTTTCTATTTTGCCAAAATAAACTCTACTGTTGAGTCCGGGACGTCGAAGAAAGTTGGTTTAGGCTTTCACAGAATTTAATTTGGGCATCTGTACTAAAAAGGGTAAAACGGTAATTGTCATTCTTGCCCCGGACCCTAGTGTGGTCCTAAGAACGTCCCATATATCTTATATAAAATTTTCTAAGCCTTTTGGACTTCATTTGGTATCTGCTTTTGATCATCGGGACACATCGATCATTTCTTATTTTATACGTTGACTGCTCTGGAGTCTTAATTGTGTTTAGGACAATTTATTAAACCAGGTTGGCATTTATTTGGCCTCTACTTTGTACTTTCCATGCTCAGGGGCATTTTGGTCATTTAATATTTCTACGCGTCACGTTTTTCGGTACTTCGTTCATTAATACAGATCTCACCGTTGAGTCCAGAGTGTCTGACATAATTAAAAAGGACTATCTTTTATGTTTATTTGGCCCTGGATATCATTAAGGGTATTACAGTCATTTATCATTTACATGTCTTTATTTTTCGGGACTTAATTTTCTAAATCGGACTTGGGCAATGAGTCCAGAATGCCCAAAAACATTGGGTTACACTATTCTTTTATTTTTTTTGGACTTCGTTTGACTGATTTTTGGCTTAGGGTTGTTTTTGACAATTTTCTTAATTTAAAAAGGATTTTAAATTAATTTTTAATTAATTCACTGGGTAACTTCATAATTAACCAAAAGCTGGGGGGCCAAAATGGAATTTTTAAAAACTGTTAAGTAAACCGTCCGGTTCAGTCCCAATTAAATTGGATCGGTTCGGTTTGGTCAAAAGCCAAGGGGTTCAATTCGGTTTATTGCTAGCATGATGTCACTGTGACGTCAGCAGTCACTTAATGAAACGGCACCGTTCAGCTTATTTCACGGATCTGTTTTAAACGGGTCAGGACCCGACTCGAGATCCAGCCCATAATCGACCCAATATACTGTTCATCATCTCCCTCAACTCCCCCGTACTGTAGCCCTAATTTTCACAAACCAAAACTCTCAATTTCGTGCATGCTCTCTCACTGAATCTCTCTATTTTCGATTCCAAAATTTTTCTGGAACACCAAGGTATGGTTTGGCATTGTTTTTGGGTTGCGAATGGATCTCATGATCGCTATTTGGTGGTCGATAATCAAGACCAGCAACTCGGTCTTATATGGTCGTTTTTGGCTCAAAACCCTTGGGGTTTCTTCTGTTGGGTTCTATTCTTTATGGGGTTCAAGCCCCCTTCTTAATATCAGGTTTTAAGTAGTTTTGTGAGGTCGGGTTTCAAAATCCGAAACCTGCAACTCCGATTTTAGGGCTTGTTTTTGAGCCATTTCTTTTGGTTTCTGTTGCGTCGCGACTTACTTCCTTTCCAGTTTTAATCCCTATCCTCCAAACGGAGTTTAACCCTAGTCGAATCAGACCTAGTTTGAAGGTGGTCGACCATGGTGGTTGCGCATGGCCGTGAGCCCAAAACAGTTCAGTTTTAACCCAATTTTCTCCTACTGTCTTGGCCTCAATATTTCAAACACATGCATGTACTTATACGGCTCTAAATCAGATTGTACATATAGGAAATTTATAGAGAGAGAAAGCACACGGGTCTTTGGTTTTTACCTCAGTGATGGTACTTCTCCCTCTTTGCCTTGTCTCTGCTTCCTCCCTTTGGCTTCCTTAGTCTCCTCCTTTTCTGGTTTCCCCCTTTCCTCAAACACACAAGTGTATGGATACACTTTACACTCACTGCCTTCTTTCTCTCTCTCTCTTTTTCTCTCTCTCTCTAAATCTTACGGCTTAGTCTGCACCCCTCAACTCCCTCAACACATACATATATAAAGATTACACACACACACTACTTACTCACCCACTCTCTTACACACACCATCCCCATCCATGCTTCTTTGAGTATTTTACACTCAACCACACACACACACTCAACCGTGCACAGCACACACACACAATCAGACATATATATATATATATATATATAAACTATTAAATATTCTAAATGTACACACATATATATACACATACTTAAACAATTCAAACATACGCATATATATACACATCACACACAACAAATTAATAATAATAATAAAAAGAAATTTCATTCCAAAAGAAAAATTTCAGGTCATTACATCGACAATTGCAAAGAGAAATATGCATTCGTTCATGGCCAAGAATGATGAACTTATTGATGAATAGATTTTTATCAAGAAATTATTTATAAATTTTAAAAGATAAATACCGGCCAACATGAGAAAGTACCAAGAAAAAAGCACAAGCAAAATTTGAAATTGTTAAGGTGATTTCAACTAATCAGGTTAAAGATATTGAACCGTTGAAAGAATTTCACATCATTGTAGAAGACTCTTTTGTTATGGAAAGTACATATCAAACTATTTCATCCATTAAAGAAGATCAAAAACAATTAGAAAGAAATAAAGTTGAATTTATTTCTAATGATGTTGCTGAAACAATTGATGCAGATAAAGAAGATGAATTATATGAAAATTTTATTGTACAGGAAGAAGAAAGAGAAGCAAGAAAATCCCATTGAAGTTGTCAACACTAAAAATGATAAAACTAAACATGAATTCGTGAAAGGTGATTCTAATGCTTATAATACGATTGAAATTGTGGTGGATCAAGAAGATAATTCCTGTTTTATTACTGGAGCTTTATTATCATTAGAAAAATGACCTAAAATTTTAGACTTCATGAAAGATGCAGTAAAACAAATTCCTTGAATATTTAATTGTTTTTCAAAGATTCAATTATTATTATCGGGTTATAAATGAGTCCAATGTCACATACATTCAGTCAACTCAAGGATGAGTTATTTTCAAGTGAAGAAGACTGATGTAAGACAGATTTGGAACCCTAAAAATAAGAGAATTTATTTTATAATTGTATTAGAATTATTTAGTTTTCTATTTTGATTTATTCATAATTTTTCTAAGTTCCTATTTTTATTAAGATTAGTATAGGAAATATAATAATTAGTAGTTTCCTATTCGAATTAGTAGTCTTTATTATAGTAGGATTAGTATAAAATTTGAAGTTTTGATTTTCTAGTCAAAATAGGAGTATTCTAGCACTACAACTATGATGTAATAGGTCTTTATGGTTATATTTTTTTATTAATAAATATTAATTATGAATTTTGAAAAATTATTTTCTCTTGTTGAATGAGGAGTCCCCACGTTACTTGTTTTCTAAGGAATTCGACGTGTTTGATTGTCCTTTCACATTTTCGTTCTGCATAATAGGCCAAACATGTCAATAAGATATTGATTTAACATATTAAGAAGTAGAATATATAACATAAGGAAGTGGAGTTTGATCAACTTGACTAGCCATAACTAAATGTTTTGAGAAGTCAAGAATTTCATGTGGATTTTTATAAAATATTTAGCCAAAGCATGGGAGAAAAATAAATGTTAGTATTGCACAAATTCATCCATATAAACATCAAGAAATAAGTCGGTTGAAGAAGCTAGAAAGAGTAAGCGTTAAAAGTGTAAGGTTCATGATCCAACAATTTAAGTGTATCTTGGGGCCACAATTCTTGCAAGTACAACCAAAACTTGCGATTGGTGACTTGAATGTTGTGATTGGTGGACTTAGTTTTGAGTTATTAAAAAAAAAAAGTCTATCATACAACTTTGTAGAATTATTTTTATAAAAAATATTAAAACAACTTGATATATTTTGTTGGACTTATTCTCTAACAGCTTAAATTTTTAGAACAATGATGATTTAACATGTTGTCAGAACTCTCATTTTAAAAAATCTTGGATTCAAGTCTCATTCCGTTTATTCATCACCCTATTACAATAGGGTTAGGGTTAGGGTTAGGGTTAGGGTTAACTCTCTCACCTTAATACACACTTGCAAAAACATGAAAGAACAAAAGCTAGTTAGAGCCGTTGTACAGTATAGTAACTTCACATGTGAAACTTTAGGAAAGATAAGACAGTATTGCTATATATTAGAAAAACTTACATTGGTTTACACAACATTAATTAATACATACCCGGATTTTTTGGATATGTAGAAGGGGTAGGTATCACAACTCGACTGGGCTCCTGCAGTTGATCGATCAATAAATAAATAAAAGTTGACTGGGCACCTCGTACTGGATAGAATTGAAAACTGATAAATTTAGTTTCATATAATTACTACTATTTAGTTTCATTTCCTATTAACTTGCACTGCCTTGCACCTCAATTTCAGCTGCCTTCTTGCAGTATAGTATTTTTCATTTATCTTTATCAAGCGCTGGTAAACTGTCAGATAATCATATTACCTCTTTTCCCCATATAATAAAGACGAAAAAAATTATCCAATTTAAAAAACAACGAGTGGAATTTAAATAATAATGTAACTAATCACAGCTAATTCAGTTGGCCAGCTCTTTTTCAAAGAGGAGGTCATGAATTTCGAGTCTCCATCTTCGTTAGAGAGATGTTAGTATTATTTTTATTCATGACTTAGAATGTTTAGTTGATTGATTGATTATCATTCATATATTATAATACCTTCTTCAACATAAATTTTTTAATAATATAGTGAAACTATCAATCAAACTTCTTTCTCTTTATAATTAATTTTTTAGTTCCAATTTACACAAATTTTATTCTATTTCGTCCAAGATTATCACATCCCATTTTTAAACCATTTTTCTCCTAAAACCTTAAGTAATTAATTCCCCAAGAGGATCAAATTAGTACATTCCCATGTTTTTCTAATAATGAAGTAAACTAAACTACTATAATTTATTAAATTACATCTTTCAAGGTTGAGTTAATATAGGTGTCCAACTCTTCCTAAGTTTTGTTAGCCACTGTAACACTACACGTGGGAGATTGGACTGTTTGTGATTGACTTCTGCAATGCCAGTGTGAATTGTGATGAATAATTTTTTTTTTGAATCCAAAAATTTGTTCACTTGATTACACCATTAGTATCGAGAATAATTTAAATATCAAAAAAATTGTATGTTGATGTGAAAAAAAAAAAAAAAAAAGCGTAATTGGATAGAAAACTAGATGGTAATAATGAAGAGATTGAACCTTAATTTGACGACACTATCAACATTACACCATGATTTTGATAATAAAATAGAAAATAACAAACTCTATCTAAACTTAATTTTGCTTACTATAAATTTGATCTTATTGAAACTAATCATATTTATATTAAATAGATAAAGATTCTCACACACACTTCTAAATGTTATATAAATAATTTTCATTTTTAGATAATTTTTTTCAGTTCTAAATGAAATACACAGTTGATTTTTATACTGTTGGATATTAGGTCGGGTTGGACTCGGACCCATAGCCATTGGGGCATCTACAAAGTTTGAATGAGAGTTGTGATAAGATTAAAACTCTTATCATTATCTAGTTGGTTTTGAATTTGAACCATAGCTATTTATCCTGGTTTTAGTTGCGGGATAAGTGTGGAAAAAGATTTTGGTTATCGTGAAACTTTCCTGACTCCTAAGTTCTCTCTGAAAGATTCTTCTGAGGCTACCATTTATGCCTATGGATTTGGATTGTGGAAAGACATAGAAGACTCGTATTGTAGCCATTCTATTGACGAGCGAGTTCCATATCCAGTGGTAATCAGAAAACCGTAACACAAGCAAAGATTTTCTGCTTCCGCGAACCCGATTGTAAGAGGTAACCGGGTTTCCATTATTGGTATCAGAGCCATATTTTACTTGTGTTCGCTAATTTGATGATATTATGCATGAATATATCATTAGTATTATTTAGATCATGCATAATTTGTATCAAAAGGTTTATCCACTTGGCTGTTATTTGTATGGTAATTATTTGAATACCTTTGAAAGATCCACCATGGTGGATATGTTCTTAATATCCCCAAAAGGTAGTCCTTAAAATTTTATGACAATCTACCGTTGGATGCGAGAGAGATCTGAGTTTAAAGTTCTAATTTTTCAAGAAAATATAACTTGAATATGAATTTTTGGGTTTTAATACGATCTATAAAACCTTAATTATTATGCATGAAATTTATAATGAATTGTTCCTTGTCGCGAGAGCTTTCCAACTATATATGGAACATAATTTTTCATCAAAAAATGAATGAGATATAAGGTCCCAAAGTTTGACAGCAAGTCATGTCCAAACCTTATTTTTGGAGAAGATGAATTGTAGAGAAATGCAACTCCCACTCTCGGCAGGGCGTGTGGGAGCACATGCATCATCTTTCGAGACCTATTTTTTAACACCTCCAGAGAGTGGGCCTCACTCACTGAATTTGTGACCCCATGATATATTTTTTGTAATTTTTTCGCTTCTAGAAATTAGTTTAAATTAATTTTTATTATGAAAAAATGTCAAAAATCTGTTTAAATGTTTTTTAAAAATTCCAGAGCGCTATATTTGAGATTAAAATCACAATCAGTATTTAGTATACTGTTGGAGGTCAAAATTATTTTTTGGTGAATTTTTTACCTATTTTTGAAATTTTTGGGGCTTTAAAAAAATTAGTTTTTTATCCCAAAAATTGGTTAAAAATTCTAAAAAATTTATTTTAAATGTGAAAAATTTTTGGAAAGGCTCTGAAAATTAGGAACAATTGTATTATATGTGGATCATATTTTTAGGGTCATGTGTGGATCATTTATGAAAATTAGGAAAATTCTTTCCATTTTGCTGCAACACTCATTCCTGCAATCTTACGGATCCAACACCTTTAACGACCTTCCTTCCTTCCACTTTGTCGCCATTCCCAACAGTGGTTGTACAGCATCCATCTCGCTATTGTGCTCAAGAAAGCCCTTGACACCTCCATCTGTCCCTACCTCTCAAAAATCATCTAAACATATCGCCATCTTCATAAATAATCTCATCGTCGAGCACATCACCTTGTGTTTAAATCTCAAACGTCTTAGCAAATTGTCTTTTGTTCTTGTATCATGTAAGTTTGGTTTGGTTACTTCACATGTTCAAGCTATATCTTCACCTCTCAATATCTATCACTATCAATCCATCTTCATTTATCAAACAATTTCCCAATTTGACTTTTGCTGAGGTCAAAATCCATTGCGGCAACAAGCGTCTCTACTTGGTTTACAAGCATGATCTTCAAGTTTGAGCATTAAGAGATGAAAAACTTCAAAATCAGTTTGGAGATGGAAGTAATTAACCTATAAACTTCTCTTGCAATTTCTTTAACTTTGAAAATTAGGGAAAATCTAGCACTTTAGGCAAGATAGGACCTAAATTCACATTATTAGAAATCAAGTGGCCCACCTCTTACAAAGAAGTCTTGGGCAACTTTGCAATTGGAATCACCTTCTTGCTTGTGGTTGCATCATCGTTGATGCAGTCCTTATAGTATTTTGGATAAAGTCATTGCCCATAAAGTTGCTCTATTCAATTTGTGATTGCAGTAATTCACCTGGTTCCACTACAGGAAAAGAGACTATTAGCGACGCGTAGGTGTGTCGCTAATAGTGGCAATATGCGTCGCTAAAGGCTTTTAACGATGCACGAATGGGCGTTGCAACATGCGTCATAGAAGGTCGTGTCGCCAATACTATTTGCGACGCACAATCGTATAAAGGTCATAATAGTTACCTTTAGCGACATACACATGGTGTCGCTCATAATCTGGAAGGGGCGTCGCTAATACTATGCGTGGGTACATTGTGCGTCGCTAAAGGTAATCATTTGCGAAGCACAATGATCGTCGCTAATGTTGACATTTCGCGACGCATAAAGTCCGTCACAAATTTTAGACCTTTAGCGACGCTTGTTGTGCATCGCTAATAGTGTACAGCCAGTCTTTAGCGACGAATGTGAAGTGTCGCTAAAAGTTTTTTTTGTTTTTTCCTGAATTAATTGTTGTATTTGTTGTTTTATTTCTGTTTAAACCTGTATCAATCATCTTGATATACATCTCAATCAAAACATTCTGAAATGAATATTTTGAAAAAGAAAAATATATTCATATATATATATATATTATACTAATTAATTACTTACATTTGTAAAAGTACAATTTAAACATAAATACAAAAATAAAAAAATTGTCTCAAAAATTGAAACTACAGATGTCCATGAAAAGGAAAAAAAATAGATAAAAATAATAAGTTCCGATGAAAGACCTAAAGACCACGGTACAATAATCCTGATTAATCTAAAATAAAGATCAAATGATATATATATTAGAACACTTATTAAATATATATGAAAGTGAATATATTGTTTTTTTCCATGCATAAATAGTAAGAACGACATAAAGTAGCATAAGTTTCAAACCGTTGATCCGAATTGAGTGCCGTAAGTCTGTGTAAGTCTATTTTATCATTTGTTAGGTGTGTGATGGGGTTTCGGAGTCGATAGGCCGATATCCGAAATTTTGGTCTGTCAAAACTCAAAAATAGACCTTTTTAGAGCAAAAACTTGGATAAGTTTCAAACCGGTGATCCGAAGCGAGTGTCGTAAGTTCGTGCAAGCCTATTTTATCATTTCTGAGGTGTGTGATGGGGTTTTGGGGTAGTTAGGCCGATATCCGGTGTTTTGGTCTGTCAAAACCCTAAAATAGGCCTTTTTGGAGCAGAAACTTGCAAAAGTTTGAGACCGGGCATCCGAACCGAGTGCCGTAAGTTCGTGCAAGTCTATTTTAAGTAGATTTTTTTATTAAAACTTATCACAATAAATCAAAGATTCAAACTCAATAATTTCTTTGGAGAAGAGCAAGATTCCAAGTTAACGTGCGTCACTTGGGATATCCAAAAGCTAATAATAGTTTAAGGAATTCAACTCTTCTGTCTGCACTCTAAATAGTCCACTTGTATATATATATATATGTGTGTGTGTGTGTGTGTGTGTAATAGATGGTGCAGCATATAATATTTGTATAAAAGAGGAATATAATGTGAAGTGTTGCATGTGGAATACCTTCTGTCATAGAAGATGTAGCTTCCTTGATCCCCCCAACGGCTGATAACACTGCCATAGAAGATGTAGCTTCCTTTATCTCATGCGCTACATGTGGTTCCCTTTTTATCTCATGAGCTAACTTTAGTGGAAACTCTTTCTCGTAAGCACTTGAATCAAACACACACACATTAAAATACGTGTCTCCTATATGCTCAAATACTGCAAAATCTCCGAGACAGAGGCCATGGTGTTGCACAAAATCTCCCAACCTTCTCGGAAGTAAATAAATCATTTGGCACATTTACCAATTTTAACATGCCATGGCCCTTTACAACTTGTTAGAATTGCTTCTTCTGATTTTACTTCACCTAGTTGTCCACAGAAAGCCAGTGGAATGCACTATGCAAATTTGAAATTTAGTGCACACACACACACACACAAACATAGATATACATATATATATAGAGAGAGATAGAGAGGGGACATATAAGTTCTGTAAGGAAACCAAGCATCATGACCTTGAAGAAATGCCTGGAAATGGGAAGCTTCCTTTCCATCCGAGAAGAAGACATATTCTCGCCTAGTTGGCAAGTATGATAGTCAAAACAGAGAAGGGAATTGGAAGTCCTTTCATTGTCCAAACAATCCTGATCTTATACATAACAAGCTACCATTATAGGGTAATGTTGATGATCAAAATTGAAACTAAAATTCAAACTAGGAATATGAATAGGATCCAGATGGTCAAGCAATTTCTATTCATTTAAAAAGGATAGGCCAAGGGTTGTTAATGTTTTCAAGGCACCCAAATAACTGATGATTTTTTATTTAATATCCCATCCGTCTAAAGAGATCAAACTTGGCCGAGTGGTGGGTTGTTCAAGTTTAACTTGCAAAAATAAATGAATTTCAAATTATAATCAAGTTTGGTTTAATCAAGTTTGTTAAAGATATCAAGTTTGTTTTTTTTTTTTTCATAATTTCTCACTCTTAAATATAAGATAACCTGACTACGTACAAATATTACAATAGATTCATCACTTTATATTTGTCAAGATACTTTCTGGCTTTAGATGTGTTGAGATTTTTGTCAATTTTTTAAAGGTGGTTGAATGATTTTCAATTGGATTACATTGAATTTGATATGCAGGGTGCCAACTAGCAAGTGCTAAGCAAACTTAGCTTTGACTTATATGAGCATTCAAAAGGGGATTACTTTTAGTTTATGGTATGGTAAGGCAGTTGGAAACTCAAGTTCTTTGTATACTTGTAAAAATAGAATATAAATTAAAATGATGGTGGTTTCATTGCGACCCTTTTGTTTTGTTTTATACTTTTATTTAATATTATATACTTTCTTATACTAGAGATCAAGACATTTTGATTGCAATTGCAAATAAAGGCATGCATGTGTTGTCAAGATTCAGATAGTGAGCATATGGAAAACTAAGAACAATATTGATGGAATTGGAGGCATCTTGGGTTGGATTTCATGCCCTTTGGGTTGGGTTGGGTTCTAAAACTACCTTGTCTGAAGCTTATTCCTTCGATGAGCTTCGGTATTATAAATTACAGTGAAATTCACACTGAATTGAAATTTGTATTTTTGGTTAATCATTGTGTTCATGATTGTCTTACTCTTAACAATAAATCACAATTAAAATAGGACAATAAATATAAATTGTGCAACTATAATATGTGTGTTCTAAAATTTAGAGACCAAACATTCACGTATCTAAAAGTGATATAATTCATGTCAAGATTTTGTAATATAATCTTAGCATGAACAAAATCTTAAATTCATAAATATTTCATAATCATAATGCATGAATAATGTATAAAAATTTAATAATAACATTTCATGTATAAAATAAAATAAATAATTTGGATGAGTCAGGTAGGCCACCTAGGCCCCATTACACAAAACCCAAGAAAATTTGGACCAGTTATATGGTCCCATGCCCACTGTTCATCTTCTTAAACAAACTTTCCCATGACGTGAACATCACACCTTTCTCCTGCAAAAGGTTTCTTGATTTGAAAATTTAAGAAATCAATATACTTGCAAATTTGAGAACCATTACAGTGCGACTTTTAAAGCTTAGAATATTTCGGCTATATTGGAATGAAATTTATTTTATATATTAAACTAACTTCAATATAATTCAACAAAACTTTTTTTTTTGATAGCCGAAAAAGCAGAACCAGTTTAATCTCTAATTCATCCCAAAATGGATTATATTTCATGCAATTAATTCACATAAAATGATGTAAACAAATACAACGATATATAATACATCAAGTTTCATTATGTTTTGATTGATGAAATATCAAGGAAAACACATAATGGGTTTCGGTTCTTTGTAGAAAGTTAGGGCTTTAAAATTCACAATCCATAGATCACCATAATACAAAAATACATATCAATGGAATCGATTTTTCATGGGAAAATTAGCCGCCGACGAATTTGTTGAAACAAGTAATAAATTTGTATCTATAATTGAAAAACTAAGAAAACACACAAGGAATCCGAAAATATTAAACCACCAAATTCTAGCTCATTTGTTAAAATTATAGGACCAAATATATCCAAATGACAAAACTTATAAGGTTACCTCAAGATTTGATTCAGAGATCCCAGAAGTGAAATTAGTTCAAAATTTGTCCGCTGCCATCCACCGCCGTCGCCGTCACTGTTTCCCAAAATGCCGTCCGCCACCGCTATCGTGAGAGAGAGAGAAAATAAGAGGGCTCGAAAGAAAGAGAAGAAGAAGAGAAAACCAGAGGTCGCGCGCGCGGTTCAGGTACACATGGGGGACTTTTTTAGTGACGCACATAGAACGTCGCTAAAAAGCCCATGTGTATCGCAAATAGTTGAGGCACACGACGTCGTTTCAATTAACTAACTATTAGCGACGCACACTGAGCGTCGCTAACTTTGGCGTCGCTAATATTTATGGACACATCGCTAATTGATTTGTGCCCTTTTTTTCGGGCGGGAAAGGCATTTTTTGTGGCTTTTAGCGACGCCCATGGTGTACGTCGCTAATTGTTGGTTTTGGTGAGGTACACCGTGTGTCCCAAAAAATCAGTATTTTTGTAGTGTTCTTAATTGTTGCTCTACTTTTATTATTGCACATGGTCAAGGTGGGTTTTATGAAATATGTAATTTTTTACACTTTTGTCATAGTGTGAATCCTTGTAGTATTTTGAATAAAGTCATTGCCCATAAAGCTGCTCCATTTAATTTGTAATTGTAAAAATCGCTTGGTCCTTAATTGTTGCAATACTTTTATTACTGCACATGGTCAGGGTGGGTTTTATGAAATGTGTAAAATTTTCACTTTTGTCAAAGTGTGAAATTTTACACTTTGCACATCTAGTGGATTTTTAATCACCCATTCTTTAAATATAATTTTTTGTGAACAAAATTTCCAAGCGTTGAAAGTCAGTCTTGAGCATCCAAAATGTGACTAAAAAAGCAATAAAACTAATAACAATAGAGTTTTTCGCTTTTTTCTTTTATGAAAGTGTAAAATTTTACACTTTTGCCTGAGACTAAGATTTTTCCTTGCAAAAGTGTAAATTTTACACTTTTGCTGACGAAATTTTACACTTTTGAAATAATTTTTTTCTTCAGATTTTCATATTCAATATAAATCTTGTTTGATAGATCTTGATGTTTAAAATCTCAGTATATAATTTTTATTAAAAATGGATTTATAAATTTCAAGTTATTGAATTTTTAAGTTTTGAAATTTTTTTTTGTACCTTGTTCCTAATTTCATGTATGTTCAAATACATGTTTAAGGAAACTTTTTGGAATTCTTTAATTTCGCTGCATTAGAAAATGGGTATTTTGATCTAATTAACAAACCATAGACTTGATGAATTAATTGTTTTAAAATTGGACTTCCTTATAATATATGACCTAATTAAGGATCTTTGGCTACACGAGCCATCTTAGACCTACATAGTTGGCTGTGACTCATTTACACAACTCACATCCTAACTAAATCTAACCAAAACTAACTGGGATATGTTTACACTGAGTTTACCTATAAAACCCTAATAAGGTGTATCTATCTATCTATCTATCTATCTATATATATGTATATATATATATATATATTACACATACACACACGATGTATTAGTGTGTGAATATTAATTTATGAATAATATTATTAACATAATATAGTCTATAAACTTCATTAAATAAATATTAATTTATTCAATTAAATATTTATTTAATTTTCAAAATATAGAAATGTATTGAAATATTATTTATGAGAAATATTACATGGCAAAAGATGAAAACTCGTGATTTGATTGATACGGGTAATGTACGTACGTGTGACATTAGCACATGATCACACGTAATATTAGCGTGTAAATTATAAGTGCCAATCAAATTGCGAGTTTCCGTCCTTCATGATTGAATCAAATAAAAAGCCTGGATATATTATTACATTTTACTCCTATGTTTGGATGCTTACCGGATATAAGGTTCGGATATAAAGTTCGGTCTTCAAAAATAATTTTTATGAAAGTCATTTTTTTTTTCAAATATATGCATACGAGATATCTAAAATGAACATTTTATTTACAAATCAATTGTAAAATCTAATAATCATATTCATAATATTTTAGAATGTAATTGTACAAATATCATTCAAAATATATAATTTCTCATTTTCGAGGTGCTATTAAGAATCATCCAAATCAATTAATACATGCATGCGTGCGCGTGCACACACACACACACAAACATATATATATATATATATATATATATATATATAATAGTCCATTTATTGATACAAAAAATATATTAAAAAATTTGAAACATATCAAAAAATTTAAACAATGAAAAAAAATATATGATTTTTTTCACTTGACTCTTCAATATTTTCGTCTATTTATGTTTGAGCATTGTAATTTTTTGATGAAGTGACAATATATTTTTATTTCAGTAAGATAAGATAACTTTAATACCACTATTCTTTAAGATAAGTTATATCTTATCTAAGTGAAATATAAATAATTCACATGATATAAATATATAATATAATAAAAATATCAAATATAAAATAAAATAAAATTTAACCTATTCAATCGCCTTATTCCATCATCCAAATATAGCCGGATACAAATCCGGCCAATGCCTAAACGTAGAAAGTGGAAGAGCCATTTATATCGTAAGGACTAATAGGCATGTAGCCATGGTGAATGATTGGCTCTTAACAGTCCACGGAAATTAGTAACATTACTAGCATATGGCAAAATCAGTTTAATTGGCCGCCAATTGTTTAGGTGGAGCCTCCTGTTATAATCACGTCATGTTTTTGCTGTCTGACGATAAATGGTATTTTCCTGTTTTTGGGACAAAAAAGAAAGTAACAGTTCGTTAAAATGACTTGTGGTAAAATAAAAAATAAAAGCAAAAAGTATTTGTATTTTATGATAATTTGATATCTTTTAAAAGGATTTAAGTTCTCTTTCTTCTCACATAATTTGTACTACAAAATGATAGCTTATTAAAATGACTTAAGATAAAAAAAAAAAAAAAAAAAAGGTAGTAAAAATATATATATTTTCCAATAATTTAATATTTTTAAAAAAAAAATATGAAGGCCTCTCTCCTCCACATGGTTTGTATTAAAAAACCAAAGTCAATTGAATGTCAATCAAACTGACTAAATCGCCTTTTCAGAAGAAAAGGTAGGTAGTTGTATGACTTAATGCAAATTAAATTTGAACAGAAAAAGGACTGAGAGAACGTGGTGCAAAGAAAGGAGATATGTCTTCTTATCAGAAGCAAAAGTAGGTAGTTGTGTGACTCAATGCAAATTAAATTTGAATAGAAAAAGGACTGAGAGAACGTGGTGCAAAAAAAGGAAATAAGTCTTCTTGAAGGGATTGTACGTTGGGCGAGAAAGAGGTTTATCAAAAGAAAAAGTAGGTGGTTGTGTGACTTAATGGGAATTAAATTTGAATAGAAAAAGGACCGCGAGAACATGATGCAAAGAAAGGAGATAAATATTCTTAAAAGGATTGTCCGTTGGGCGAGAAACAGGTTTACCGGGTAGAGAATAAAAAGAGAGATTGGGCTTGAACTTTGGAGTGAGAGAGGTTTGAGGGGGTAAGTTAAGTCAGGTGGACAGAGAAGACACAATAGGGACGGAGATCAAAGAGGCACAACATTCGGCGGTTACTTTTTTGGGCTTTGTTAGCCTTTTCCGTTTCAGGTAAACATCCAGTCTTTCTCTTTTCTTATTTATTTTATTTTTATTTTTTAAATTTGAGGGTTTTGATTCTTTTGAATTCCCGATGATGCTACTTTATCCGGCCTCACTAATCATGTTTAATAAGTTTAACCTTAATTATGAGTACAAATATAAATTTATTGGACTTCTTTTCCATCAAAACCATTGGATTGTCTCTAACTTCTCTGGTCTATATATAACTCTCTTCATCTCCTTAACACCTAAGTTTTAAGGATCGAGATAATTTAGAGTTGAGCCTCCAATTTTCAACATGGTATCAGAGCCAGGCCAGAACTCTAACTTTGGGCTAGTTGCACGGGGCTGCTCACCTGCCTTCCCTCCACGGGTAATCTTTATCTCCTTCCCTCCGCGGGTAATGTGGTCCAGGAGGCGTGTTGGATTGTCCCACATCGCCCGTCTTTAGCTCCTTCCCTCCGCGAGTAATGTGGTCCAGGGAGCATGTTGGATTGTCTCACATCGCCCGTCTTTAACTCCTTCCCTCCGCAGATAATGTGGTCCAGGGGACGTGTTGGATTGTCCCACATCGTCCGTCTCTAACTCCTCTGGTCTATATATAACTCTTTCCCTCTCTTTAATATCTGAGTTTTAAGAATCGAGCTAATTTAGAGTTGAGCTTCTAATTTTTAATAAAAACATATGAGATAAAATTACACCGATCTTTCTGATTTTTTAGACAATTATTCTAATCTTATTTGATATTTTTAAAATAACACTGATCTCTAAATTTTATTTTTAAAATAACAAAATTATCATTCTATGTTTTTTTTTTTTTTTGACATTTTTTAAATTTTCAAATAAATATTGATTAATTTTTTTTATATAAAATAAAAATAAGTTATTTATTTTAAATTTATTTTTTATATAAAAATTTTTAGAAAAATGATGAAAATTTAAAAAATATATAAAAAAATAGTCCTATCATTTTGAAAAAGTATTCATTTGAAGGAATGAATAAAGTATCCACTGGACATAGTAAAACATTCATTTGAAGGAATTGCGTGTCCTAGTGAATTCAAAATTTTAGTTCAATAAAATATGCAAATTAAATAACTAAAGAACTCAGAATATTAATGACGAGAAACAAATTTTCTTCTGTATTTATGTTAGAATTGGCCACTGATGCATAGGCACAAAATCTGAAATCAAAATTTCGAATGGCTCAATTCTTGGCGTGTTTTAGTTTCTCCCCACTAAAACAAAATACTTATTCCATCCTTGCACATACACATACGATGTCATTCATGCTACTTAGTGTAAGATTTTGTTTCACATTAATCAACTTTTTTGGGTCGGTGAGATGAGAGACATGTTAATTGAAGTTAAAAATTTACAAATAGTGATGTGATTAGTGTGCTTGTTGTTGAAAATTTCTGACTTTAGCTCAATAATTGAGACATGGGTAGTGAGAGAGAGAGAGAGTGGTGTGATTAGTGTGCTTGTTGAAAATTTCAGACTTTAGCTCAATAATTGAGACATGGGTAGTGAGAGAGAGAGACAGTGGTGTGATTAGACTGCCTGTTGTTGAAAATTTCAGACTTTAGCTCAATAATTGAGACATGGGTAGAGAGATAGAGTATTTCAAATGAATTTTAATAATGGGCATAAGTATAAATTTGATTTCTTTAACTACTCCATTAATTCGGTTAAATATCGAAAAGTTATTAAATAATAAACTATATATATTTATAATATTTTATTTTTGATGTAACTCTTCACATAACATTTAAAACCACAGTCGAATGGACCACATAACAATTATTTCAAAAAATAAAATCTATCTTTAATATAAATCGTGCGTCATCCATGACATCACTACTGATCTGTCACCAAATACATCAGTCATTTCACTGTCGCGGTTGCTATAGTTATCAAAGATTATGTATTATTATTATTTTTTTATCTACGTTGAAATGGTCCCAGGTCATTTAATAGTGACGCTTTTCTCAGCCAGTCTAGTGACACATGTTCAATGACATATTACATGAATAAAAATATATAAATAAAATTACAATAATCATAAACAGTTTGATTGAAAGGGATGCCCAAACCCAGTGAAAAATATCTTAAATCTACAGTTGGCTGTGACTCATTTATACAACTCACATCCTAACTAAATCTAACCAAAACTAACTGAGATATGTTTACACTAAATTTACCTATAAAACCCTAATAATGTAAATTTATATATATATATATATATATATATATATTACACAAACACATAACATTTATTTTATATTTATTTAAAATATATATGATCTAGTATATTTATACATATTATATAACATAACATAACATTATCTATATATATATATATATTATATTAATTATTTAGTATAAAATTATTATTTTGTATAATAAAATTAATCACATACATATTTGAATTAATTTAATATTACATGTAGCGAAATACATTTGAAACATTAGTGAGTCAATAATCACTTTATAATAACTTTTACCTAATAATTAATTCTAAAAATCAAGACGCTATTAAATCATATTAATCAAAAGGCCAAATTAATTATACTAGATTGACATTCTCACCACGCGTGTGCGCGCGTACACACTTAATATTTAAGATTATTTTTTTTCCCATATCACTTGTATAAAAGAAATAAAAAATTAATTCTTTGTCAATTGAATCTCACCCATACAGACGTGAAATTATCTCATGATACCGTCATATCATGTCATTGTATGACGTTTTCTCAGATAATGTTAGTTTTTTCATACTTTTACAAAGTTTTTTTTTCCTTATTTTCAAAAAAATTTGATATTATATGAGAAAGTGTCGTACAATGACGTGATATGATAATTTATGGGAAAATTACTCTAAACAAACACTACTAAATTCTCTTTCAAAAAATAAAGGAAAAGTTCTTAAAATAAGTATTTCAATATAAAAAATAATTTATGATACATTTTTTTATTTTAAAAAGTCAAAAAAAAAATTTAATATAAAAAATTTAATTGTTAACTTCTATCTTAATATCATTAAAATAACCTTTAACATATATTTTTTTTTTAAAAAATGACTAATATATACATTAACTTTTTCTATCTAAAAAAATAACCTTCTCACTTTTGCTTATTAAAAAGTAGTTAAAAAAAAAAAAAGCTTTACTAAACAGACATTTGTTTTGTTGTTCTATTTTTCCAGCTGAGCTGTTTTTGCGGCTTTTTTAACTCTCTTTGTTTTGCTGGTTGGTCTCTTGGCTGTTGCCGTTCCTCCACCCAAGGTTTAAAGTTTTGACTTTCACCTTATATTTTTTATAAAAATTTTTTAAAAAATAAAGAATTGCCCTACCCCCAAATTTTCATATTTTTACAAAACACCCTCTTAAATTTAAACTTTTGTAACATTCTCCACCCCCCTCCAAAAAAAAAAAAAAAAAAGAATTTAAGGTCTACCACTGCTAGTGGATCTTTGTTTTGTAAGTCCTGTGTGCTGCCCCTTGTATATGTGTACATCTTGTTCTTTTTATCTATAGTTATATAAATCTAACTTATTGGAAAAAAAAGTGATATAATTATCAACTTCTATGTAACAATATATATATATATAGAGAGAGAGAGAGAGAGACTAGACGTACCTGTCTCCATGGTACACGTAAAATAACTCGATATGCCAGAATTTACAACAAATGCACTGGGAAATGCCTTGCTAGTCTCTTTTCTTACTTTGTGGCTACTAAGTTTAATGAGGAAACTATAACTGAAGCAAGAAAAAGGACTGAGCCCTGTATTTATAACCAAGCGTTCCAAACAGACCCCAAGCATATTAAGAAAAAATGTATACTAACAACTTCAGAAATTGCTTGCGAATAAAATGAATTGGCTACCAACTCCAAGCCCCATTCTGCGGCTGTGGTTTCTCCTAACCTTTCTTCGGCAATTTCATAGACTTGCTGCACCTACCTACACTGCAAAGCGGAAACCTCCCTCCCTCTTCACCAGTCAGTCATCCTCCCTCTTACTAGCTCAAAATGCTATTGCCCCCATCTGTTGGGTTTTGTTTGTTACATCTATCTCTTATCAATTGGTTAATCCGAATTAAATTTGAATAGAAAAAGGTATGAGAGGACGAGGTGCAAAGAAAGGAGATAAGGATTGTACGTTGGGACTTGGGAGAGAAAGAGGTTTATTGGGTAGAGGATAAAAGGAGAGATTGGGTTTGAAGTTGAAGTAGGGGAGGCTTGAAGGGGGAATAGACAGAAAAGACAGAGTTAGGGAGGGAGTGGTGAAAGGAGTAACGGCGGAACTAGAAAAAAAAATGATGGGGTTTAAAAATATTTTAGAAAAAATTTTAGTTTAAATTTTGAATTAAGTTAAAATTTAAGATTGAAAATGAGAGAGATAATAGATAAAATTTAGATTAGACCAAAATTTTTAGGTGTGGGTTAAAAAATAAAAAAAATAATAGATAAAAATTAGATTAAATCAATTTTTTTAGATAGGTTAATTAAAAAATGTCAAAACTTGATATGTATAAAAAATATTTTTTAAGATTTGACATAAATTAGAATCCGGCAGCTAGTATCTGTGCTTCGTTTGCCTTTCCTTTTTCAGGTAAACATCCAGTCCTTCCCCTTTTTCGGGTAAAATTTTTATCTTTGTTTTAAGAGTTCTTTTAATAACCTAAGTCAAAACATTATATGTATTTTTTTTTAATAAATTATTAAAATGTCATTGAAATTTTATTAATTTTAGAATAAATTATACTGACGTCTTTTGACTTTTCTGACAATTATGCTGATCTTTGAGATTTTTAAAATTATACTGATCTTTCTTACTCTTTCAGTCAATTTTTTCTTTTAACATGACAAAATAGTTTCTTTCATTTTTTTTTTTTAATTTTGATCATTTTTTTAATTTTTTCATTTTTCAAAAAAATATTTATTAAAAACTTAAATTTAATTTCATATAAAATTAAAATAAGTTATTTATTGTAAATTTATTTTTATTTAAATTAAAAGTCTTTAAAAAAAATTAGTCAAATTAAAAAAAAATAAAAAAATACAAAATGAAAGTTTTGTCATTTTGAAAAAAAATTAATGGAATAGAGTATTTATAATTTTTTGATAAAATATAAAAAGTTAGTGTAGTTATAAAAAGTCTCAGTAGATGTTCATAATTTTAATAATTAATACATTTTCTAAATCTCATATTTATTAATTATAAAATGGTGTACTGGAGTGTCAAAGTTGGACATGTAAAAGTAGTTACGATTTTTGAGATTAGAGAGACATACTAGTTTATCCGGCCTCACTAATGATGTTTAGTAAGCTACCTTAATTATGAATGCAAATATAAATTTATTGGACAGCTTTCCCACCTAAAGAAATAATAAAAATGCCATTGGTAGAGGAGAATGGTTGTTTTCAGCTAAATCTCAGATGTATGTATGTGTATATATATATATATATATATATTTCTTTTGTACAAAAAATATAGATATATTTGGTGGTGTTTGGATATCAATTCAAAAACAAATTTTTCAAAAACAAATTTTAAAAATTTGTTTGTTTAGTGAACCAAAAAACAAAATCCAAAACTTAATTTTAAATTCAAACAATGGTTCAAATTCTAAGAAATTAATTATCAAATTAAATTTTATTTGATTTGATAATAATATTAATATATATTATATTTATAAAATATTATATTATAATTTATATTATACATATAAAATATTATTTTATAATATGCCAAACTTATGATATATAACTTTAATTTTAAAAAATATTATATAATTTAATAATTAATATATGTTATATTAATTAATCGAATTTGTTAAATCTTGTTATTTTTATTAAATTAATTATTAAATTTGAATAAAATTAAATTTGAATAAAATTAAATTTTTATATCATATTTAATTAAATGTATTAAATTTTAATCACATTTTTTAAGAATATTAAAAATTATGAAAATACAGTAAAAACGTAACCAAACACATTTTTTAAGAATATTAAAAATTGTGAAAATGTAATTCAAATATAATTTGTTTCAAAATATTGATTTTTTAAAAATTGTGAAAATGTATTTAGATATGATAATCTGAATTATAAAATAGTAAAAAAATTTAAAATTAATAGTTTGTCAAAAGCGTATCCCACGTTTTAAAATTAAAAATTTATTTTTTAAAATCTAAACAAATAAAGGGGGGCAGTTTTTATTTTTAAAAAATATTATAATAAAATAATAAAAAATATAAATTTCATATATTTAAAAAATAAATACTCACCCCAAGCGAATAGAACATTGATCTTAAATCCGTCAACGGTCTTATTCATTGGGAAAGCAGTTGATCTTCCTAAATAAAGATCATGTAAGCCATGTCTTTTCTTGGATGACCGTTTCCTATAAAAAAAAAATAATAATAATCAAGGTTTTCCAGTATATAATAATAATCTTGAAAAAAAAAAGAGTTTGAATGGTTTGTCAATGGATCAATGTTAGATGTTTACCTGATAGTAATTTAGATAAAGTTTTTTGAAAAATATTTTAAAAAATTTTGTAATTAATTTTTTAAAAATTATAAAAATGTATTTCAATATGATAATCTAAATTTAAAAAAAAAAATTAATTTCAAAACACATATCTTGTAATTTGAAATTAAAAATCTTATTTTAAAAACATAACCAAACATAACCTACTTTTTTATCTTTTTTCAAATTAATTAATCCAAACAATAGTTCAAATTCCAAAAAATTACTTTTCAAAACACTTCTCAAAAAATTTCTTAAAACTTAACTCTCAAAAGCTATACTAGACTTTTGTACCAGTCAATTATTGATCACATACAACAAGTTTCTAGAAAAGCAGCATTTCAAAAGAAAATTTGAAGAAGTATTTCATTTTAGAATAACTTTTTTGAAAATCCTTTTTAAATGATTACTTAATATCTCTTCTACGCAGCGAAAGTTATGGATCTGGGTTCAATTATGCTTGAAAACCTGTTAAATATTACAAAACATTCTATAAGAATGATTACCAAATTTCTTGAACTTTTTTTATCAATTTTGATTTCGAAGTGGTATTCATAGGAAAAAAAAAATTGAATAAAAAGGTCGAAGTGAAGTTTTAAATATTAAAAAATAAAAAATTAATAGAACAAGCTTTTATGAGAATGTACCAAAGGGATCAGTTATTGTTAGTGACAGTGAAGGTGCCATTGTGCCTTCACAAATGCACAAGAAATGGAAAGGCCGAAGTTCTATTATTAACTCATAACTCTTCCATTCAAGAAAGAAACTAAACCACATTGGCTCTTCTGTTTTTGGAAGTACGATTGAAAGAGTACAACTAACTTTGAGGCGTGAGCCACACACTAGCCATTCCATTGATTTAAACTTAATATTTGACGAACTTGGCGCAATGTATTAAATTTTTCAATAAACTGAATGGCGGAGTCTAACCCTAGGATGATGATTCGTGGGAGGTAAAGAAGATTATGATAGAGTAAGGATTGTTTTAGGTTTCTTTAATGGCATGGTCTAACCCGGAGATGATTAGCCTATATTACACTAGAGTTTGGATAATCAAGTCTTCAGTGATAAAATTTGATGAACATATAAGCTGTAACAAAGACTCAATCTATTTCTAACAGTTACAGACTCAATCTAAATCTTAGAATGAATTGCTAACACAAATAATTAGAGAAAGATTTTACAAATATTATAGCTCAAATTTCGTGACAGACTCAATCCAAACATCATCAATGGGGACTATCCAAATTGCTTTCAATGAAATGGCCATCTTTTCTTAATTTTATTAGACGAAGTATAGAAGTATTCCCTTGCATTCATATCCATGAGGTTGTAGTCATGGGAAAATTACACAAAATCCCTTGTAGCTTCTTTATCCACACGAGTCCTCCCTACCCTTACCCTTTCCACCTAGTTCATCACTATGTCAAAGCCCCCATTAAAATCCATTGTCCGTGGTTAAATAAGGAGTATGAAGCTTTTAAGATGGCTCCATCGCCTTTTCCTTTGACTATGGTTATTGTTATCATAGATAAATGAAAAAAAAGGTTTGTGTTCAGAATATCCCCTTAGCAAGTTATTGCCTGATCCCACATGCTAATCAGATCGATCTTGTCAAAGTTAGGATTCCATCCCACAACGATTCTACCCACCATAGTCAATTCTGAATAATGCTCATAGCACCAATTTTTCATTAACATGGTCATTCATTTCTGCATTATGCTTATAGGTTGATCACACTTACTTATCAACATTAGTATGTCTAAATTTGGTTTCCATCTTACCATTGAACTCTTAAGAGCTTCGACATACCCATTGCCACTAGGCTTCTTTCAGTTCTTTTTCTTTCCTTTTGAGCTTTCTCCACTTGTGGAGTAGAAGGATCCAGTAGTCCCAATATTAGCCTCTGGAAAATTTACAAGCTTAGCAAATGAATTCTTAAAGAGATTTTTGTTAACCTTTAGATATTTGAATTCTTGAGTTCATGCGTTTCTCTGTTTCTACTAGAGTGGGTCTAATGACTTTTTCTTTCCTTTTATAAGTTGTTTCACAACAGAGCGGTGATCTCCTTCCCTTTAACTTTTATATCCTTTCTTTTTACAGTGATATTTGCTTCTAGTGTAGTGTCTGCAATACCTTGGTTATTTGATTAACCAATTTTTCTTTAATTGAATGTTGCTGCACCCTTTCTTTTCCATTTCCAAACACTCTACATTTTTCACATTGTTTAGGGCCATTCACACTCAGTTTTCTACTATCTAGTGCCCCCTACCATCTTCAAGGGGATTTGTGATGGTAATTTGGTAAAGGATGGTCCACATCCACCTCTACACCCACTTGAGTAAAGGATATAGTCTCCCATTTGTTGGAGTGACTCTATTTGTGAATAATGGTGGACCAACCAACAAACTGGTAATTTAACGAATCATGCCTTTAATCCTTTTAATTTGTTTAAGATCAGGCCTTCGGACGTCGGAAAAAGTCACATACATTGCTACCGTCGAGTTTCTTTTTCTTTTCCGACAAATAATTTAGTCGGTATTAAATAACTTTTTACCGACGTATAAATGAGTCAGAGAAAATAACTATTTCCGACACCATTATGTTTCGTTGGTATTTCTTATTGTTTCCGACGATTTGAACAGTCGGTAAAGCGTTGATCCCTTACCGACCCATAAAGGCGTCAGAGGAAATAACTATTTCCGACACTAACTTGTTTCGTCAGTATTGATTATTTTTTCCGACACTTTTGATTCCGACGACGGATTTTGCGTCGGAAAAGGGGCAGATTCTTGTAGTAAGGTAGCCTTATCTGAATGGAAACTTTACTAACTCTTCTTTTATGGTTTTGGTCTTGTATTCGAAGTTTTAGGAGAAATGGCTTATTGTTGAGGACTTGGAGCTTAGCTCAAGGGCATTGTGGTTGTCCTCTTTATTAATAAAAAGAAAAATTACATTAACCTGTCCTAAATTTTTTATAGTTATATTGATCTCTTTTAAGTTTTTTTAAAATTACACTAACTTTGCTTACTTTACTTGACAAACTACAAATATCTAATCTAACCATTTTTTAAAAATAAAATGACAAAACTACCCTCCATTTTTTTTTTTTTTTACATTTTTTCAATTTTGACCTTTTTAGAAATAAAATCTCATTTTCAAATACATATTGATTAAAACCTTAAATTTATTTTTATATAAAATGAAAATAACTTATTTATCATAAATTTATTTTTATATAAAATAAAATAATTATAAAAATGGTTGAAATTGAAAAAATGAAAAAAGAAATTAAAGGGTGTAGTTTTGTCATTTTTTTAAAAAAAATTGATTAATGCGTAATATTTTTTGTTTGTCAGTAAAATTAAAAAATATCAGTATAATTTTAAAAATCTCGGAAGAGAAATTGTCCAAAACCTCAATAAAAAATCAACAAAATTTACCCTCAATAAAAAAAAGAATAAACAATTTTGCCAAAGTTCCTCCATTTCTTAGCCAGTGTCGAATCCAAGGGGGGTTTGGCCCCCGAAACATATCCAAACTAAGATATTCTTCCACTTTTGTAATTTCACTTTTGCTTTGCTGACTTCATAGACTACAAGTTTCTCACCATTCTTCATTAATTTTCGATTCCACAAATTACAATTAGATGTTAATGTCAACATGACTGGGCATATTCTTCCATGGTCCGCTATTTTGGTTGTAGTACCACTATTGACCACCTGCCCACATAGTAGAGGCAAGAATTTCTTTTCCAAGTAATATAGCTCAGCAATAAGATTTCATTAACGCTCTTGAATCACCTTAATGTTATTTTTGATAAAATAATATAGCGGAGGCATCAAACTCACACTAATTATGTGAGGTGTAGGCATTTGCACTTTCATTAAAATTATTATTAATAATCGAATAATAATAACAAAACTGAAGATAAATTAGAAGAGGAAGAGAATAAAATAAGTGATACATGTATCGTCCTTGGTTACTTTTGTTATTAATCAAATAATAGGCCATTATATACAAAGAAATTCAAATAAGACCTTTGGAGTACAAAGATAGCCCAATTAAATCACCCACTAAATTTCGTGTAACATTTCACACAAAATAGTGCCTTACTATTATGCACAATGAATAGTTGTTTGTAATTAACCTTAAACTCAATTAACCAAGTAATTATGGACCATTACATGTGTCAGTGTAACCACAAGAAAAATAAGAAAATAATATCTTCAAACATAACTAAAACTAGCAGTGTTCTTTCTAGCAGTTCACCATTCCATACTCTTTCAACTACTCATACGAGACTGTGTTGGAGACAAGATTGTTGATTCATGTTGAAACAAAACCGAAAAAGAAAAAAGAATAACACAAAAATTCAGTCCGGAGTACACTTATTTAATTTCAATCTTGATACGTAGCTATATGAAGTTTTACTATAACCTACTGTAAGCCATTCCAACTTCATTGCCCAATATAAATTCAAAGTGTTATTGAATTTTATGGATATCTTGTGCAGACTTCTTTTATATCGGCAATTTTAGTCTTGGTTTGACTGATGATTTCGATGAAGCAGTTGCAACAAAAGACGAAGCACGTTGGAAAAGAAGACAATCAAGTTGGCGGATCCATGGAAGGGATAACAATTTATGTCGGGGACTTGCAGCAAGAGAAGAAGCTAGTAGGAAAAGATGTTGATCAAGCTAGTGAAGTCAGTCAACAAGCTATCAGTACGGCTACTCACGATGATGATGGTATAGGTAATGTTGGTTTGTTTATGTGATGTTAGTAATATATATAGTATATCAGTATCTCAGTCAGAAACAAAAAATTAACCAATAGAATAGAAATAAATAAATGCACTTAAAACTGAACATGTGAGGAGTTGCAGAACAGGAACTTGAATTGCAGAATACTGAAAAACTAGATCAAGTCTTGTGTTGAATACAATTTTCTTAAGATAATTTATTGCTCTCGCAGTGGTGCTTACGAGTTCTAGGCAATTTGTCTCCTAAGATAAAATAATCTCCCAATAGAAAGGCAAGCACTACCTATGGTTGTCTGTCAAATCAGAACTTGTGCAGAACTCTTTCTCAAAATGAAGATGCGAATGAATATGTTATAAATAAGATTGAATGCAGAATACTTGAGATCGTGTCCTATTTATAGACTCGCTTATGCCTGTTTGGTACAGGCATGAAGCTTGGGTCGTGTCTGTTCATGGCGAACATACATAGTCCCGTTTGTGGAGAAGACGCCCATTCAGTCAAATAACATTTCCAAAACGACAGCGTTTTGGACTCCCAACGGTAACCATACGCATGTCATAAACCGATAGCGTTTCGGAATCCCAACGGCAACTTAAACGCATGTTCAAAATGACTGTATTTTTTGTTTGAAAAATCTTAAATAAATTTTCTCTAAAAAGATATAGACACAGCAAGCCCAAGCCTAGACCTGGTTCGGTGTGGGGCGGCGCCTGTGTGGTGAACCAAGCATGTGCTAGGTCTTCCCTCCTCCACAAAATATGGGTGCCCCTTGGGGCCCAAACCCTACTCCAAGATAAGTGTATATATACTCTTTAAAAGCCTTGTACCCATCATATGTGGGACACAAGCTTCAAATTTTTGTTACCATTTCCAAGTGGTGATGGTTGGAAGCAATTTCTCATTCACTCCTTAATAATTTTGAGCAACTTAATATATAATCTTCATCTCCTCATAGAGGAGAACACATTCCCATGTGGACCCATTAAAATTGATTTATGGAACCTACTTTAATTTTAGTTTAAAAATAACTAATTATAATGATGCTCAAACCCATTTTTTTCAACATGTGAGACGAGGGATAGTATTAATTTGCCCATGTCGATTAATACTTTGAATGTAACGCTCTAAATTTGTTGTCCCAACAACATAAACAAATAAGATAACATAGCTCAAAATCTTAAGTCCAAATTGATAGTAACAAAATTTGTAGCATCTTATCTACTAATTAATATGTACGACAGGAGTATCATATTCTTTTCCTATAAAACCACACATCCTCAATAGATTAATCTAAGTTTCTCCCAATTTCCTATTAAACAAACTCTCTAACGATATCTTTAGAACCACATGTACTCGTGCGGTAAATTCAAATCTCTCTTAAGTCGCTAGAACCACTTTGAAGGTTGATGACAAATATTTCTTCTGTACAACCAACACCTTTTTCTTTTTAGAGAGTTAACTTTACACAGGCGTTGAGTGACTGCATCATCAATTGCAACGCTAAGGCCTTGACCCATCGAATTCGAATTGGTCCATCTGACAATAATCAAGCACAAAATGTCGTGAATGGATATTAAGAAACTCATAGGTTAACAATAATCTTTACAATTTAAAACATTTCAAAAGGTAATTTCATATGGATACTACATATCTAAGGTTTCTCAGCCTTCCCGAGTTCATCGCACAGGCCATATTCTACCATTACATTTAAATACATATCTGAAACTGAAATGAATGATACATTTTTTTTGCTAAATCAAAGGTGAATGTTTCTACAAACAAGGAAAATCTAGTGAAACAAAAATCACAAGAAAAACCTCCTTAAGAAAAATGATAGTATTCCAAATCCCCAACACCTACCAGTCAAACCCCATCAACACATAGCAAACATACTTGAGTTGTTCCAACAACGCTCAGTAAAACAAAAAGAATTGACGAGCTTCTTATAGAAGACCTTAACAAATAATAGCAGTAACCGGGCATGAATTAAGTAACAGAAGCCATTTTTTCAGAATGGTTTACAGATTCGGGAAGTCATAGAGAGAGATCTAGACGAGAGAGAAGACTGGAGAGACATGTATACAAGAGAGAGACTTGATAGAGAGAAGCGTAGACTACAGGGAGAGAGATATAAAAAGAGAGAGGGGCAGAAGAGAGAGAGAGAGAGGCGGTGCGGTGAAAAGATGAGAAAAAAGAGCCATAGAAGTTAAGGCTGCGTTTGGATAGTGATTCAGATATAATTTTTTAAAAAATATTTTTGAAATGTGTTTTAAAATTTTATAACTAATTTTTTAAAAATTATGAAAATATGCTTAGTTATGCTAATTAAAATTTAATTATAAAAATGTGTTTGGATGTGATAATTTTAAAACAAATTTAAAATTAAAAAAATATAAAAATGCATTTAGATATGTTTAAAAAAAAATTTGAAATTTTTTTTTTAATTTTTTGAAATATGAATATAACAATGTTACTAAATAATGTAAATAATAATCACACAAAGTAAGACACACCTACTTTTGCAATCACAAGCAAACATCCTCACTGTTCACACCCAGTTTCTCTCTCTCTAGTTATGCGTATAGCAGCCAGTTGTTTTCTTTTATGACTCTCTCTTTCTCTCTCATTTTTATAGTTTTTCCCTGTTCTCTGCTCCTTACAAATCAAATCAGATGAGAGAGGAGAGAGAGGAAGAGACAGCAGAAGAAGAAGAGGTCCCTTTGGTCAGAAAGGGACAGAAGAACAAAGAGAAATAGATGACTGACAGTTTGAGTAATTCACATTCATAGCCATTTAATTGCAGCTTTGAAATTGGGAAACGAAAAAACCAAGTTAGGCCGGTTTCAGACACCTCCGGACTTTCTCTCGTCCCGACATTTGTGCTATCTCTCTCTATATCTATATCTATTTATACACATATACCATTATTATATATTTTTACCATAACCATAACAAAAACAGTCCCAACTTTCCACACCCAGTTTCACCGTAATCTCTCTCTCTCGGAACGAGATAATTCCATCATCAGAGAGGTGAAGATAAAAGCAGGTGAGATCTTGGAACGAGATTTTCAAATCGGTGAAGCTAAGACAAAAAGATGTACGGACTTTTGAAATGTGTCATTGGGTGATAGAGAGAGCACGATGTAAGAACTTAGAAGGGAGAGTGTCGATGGGTGAGAGAAAGATCTGAATGACAGGATGATAATTTTTTCAGAGATGCATTTTAAAAGGTTGGAAAATATTTTAACTTAAAAATCTCATGTAACCAAACAAGTTTTTGGAAATTTTTTTTTTAAAATTCGCTTGAAGTTCATAATCAAACAGGACCTAACTCTTGGGGCTGACAGAGACACATTTAGAGGCTGGAGGCAATATTTAAAATAATTTATTTATTGGGGGCAAAATATAAAAAGTTTAAAATTATAACCTAACCCCATTTAGTTTTGGAATCTCAGTGGGGACGCCTGCCCCCAGGCCCCCATTGCAAATCCGCCCCTGGAAGGGAGAACTTAAATTCCGGCTTGAGAAAGACAGAAACAACACTTGAAAATCAGATAGTTGTGTATATGCATTTTTTTCCAACTGATTTTATTGAATTCCATAAATCCATGCTTTGTTCGAAATTTCCTAACAGGGAAGTTGGGGGAGTGGCTCAATGCAATACTCTCACTTACAGATCAACCTCAGCATCGTGACCTCCCAAAGATCCCCAAGGTTCCAAAAATGCTTCGAGATAAAACGGATTTCACGAGTTACTATGAACCTAGTGTGGTTTCAATCGGTCCTTATCACTATAAAAAGCTCAATCCCAGTTCCAAAATCAGTGAAATGCAGGCTGTGAAGGAGAGGGCGGTAAAATTGTTCTTCAATCTAAACGAGGGTAAGAGGAATACGCCAGCTAGCCAATTAATTAACGATTTTGCAAAGAAGATCAAAAAATTTAGGAACTGGTATGAGAAAGATTCGACTAGTAATATGAATGAAATGGAGTTCATAAAGATGATGTTCCTTGATGGGTGTTTCATTATCATGTTCATTCGTTGCATCATTGATTCTACGGTTGAGGAGTTGGGGATGACAAAAGACACTGTAAAATTGGTGCTACAGGACACATTAATGCTGGAAAATCAGCTCCCTTTTGAAGTCCTCGAGGAGTTGTACGATGAGAATGGGCTCAACAAATTTCATAGCGAGATAATTCCTTATATTGGTTATTGTACAAGAGGAATCAATCCATCCTTACTAGCGATTGATTCATTATTTATGTCTGATTGTTGTCAAAACCCTCTACATCTTCTTGATCTACTACGAAAACAATGGATAGGCAAATCACGTTCCAATCTCAACAAGAAACGGAATTGCTGGTTTAAGAGCCGAAAAAAGAAAGAGAATATCTCCTTGGTCCGTAGCGTGAAGGAGCTCACAGCCGGCCCTACTGTAATTTCTGTGACGCCCAGCATCTTTGGTCGGTTGAGTGACATTCATTTCAGTTGCTTCCTGTATGGAAGGCTGACACTTCCTCCACTAATCTTCAATGATTTAACAAAGACCTTTTTTATAAACGCAATTGCACAGGAAGCGTCTACAGAAGAAGAATTTGGATTTAGCTCTTATGTAAAGTTTCTTGATTTACTCATTGACAATGTGGATGATGTAAAGGTCATGCAGTCCGCAGGCATCCTAAAAAACATCCAGGGAAATGAGGAAGAACTGGCCAAGTTCATCAATAAAATAGGTGCTGCGGTGGAGCCTCGGTCTGATGGTTACAAAGATGTCAAAAGGGAAATGGGGAACTATATTGCGTCTAAGAGGACGACTTGGTTGAAAGAAATGATTCACGACTATTTGAGGAGTCCCTGGACTATCATCGCCTTGTTGGCTGGGATCTTTTTATTTTTTCTGACTGCCATCCAGACCTACTTCGCAGCCTTCCCACATCCAGGTAACGGTAATTGAGAGGTTAATCCACTCATGGTCACATATGAATTTGATCGCCAAAGACTCTTCTTTTTCATTTTTTACAGTATGTTATTTTTATCCGTTTGCAATGTACTATGTGTAGCAAGTGACAAATAACATATCTTGGGTAGACTTGTATTACTCTAGATATTTATGTTTACTAGTTGGAAGCACGTGCGTTGCACGTGATTAATGTAGCTATTTTTGGAATTATTAAGGTATATTTTATGCAAATATAAGTATCATAAAATTTATAACAATTTAACAATGCATACAAAATAATAATGCAAATTTAAAAAGAAATTAAATTAAATAATATGAAAAATATCATGAAAATGAAAGAAAAGTTAAGCAAAGTTATTTTATTTTAGAATCTTAAAGCTTAGAAAGAAACTTCTAAACTTAAAAGAAAAAGTAATGTTGTAACTTTTTTATTTTAATTTTTCTTAACTATTTATTTTACACACCTGTTTTTCTTTTAATAAACACATTTTAACTTTTCTATATATTGTAAAATTTTCCTTTTTGTCCATTGAAATAAAATGATAAATGAGCATGAAAAAGAAAGCGAAATTAACTAAATTTAGATAGAGCCTTTTTATTTATAAGGTTACTCATTTTTTTTTGGGTCAATTTTTTTACAAATTTCTTAATCTTTTAAGATTCTAAACTTAAATCTACCACTTTTATTTAAATATTTTTCCTAACTATTTATTTTTTACAAATTCCATTTTCTTTTACGGTTCTACAATTTATAAGACAAAATAATTTAAAATTATTCCTTAAATATTTAAGTCTATTTTTTTCTATTATTTCCTAAAATATTCATATTTTTCATTAAATAATAAATACATTTTATTTAATCACGCCTTTTTTCCTATATCACATGAATACCTATACCTGAAGAATGGAATCCTTAATGGAGTGAAATACAAAGATTGTCATGTTGAATTGATAAGCTCTAAGTTACAGATTTTATAATGAAGTCTACTTTTCATCATTTTGATGAAAATCACAAGTATCAGAGGTCTAGAGTCAATTAATATATAAGGTACTGCATTGAAACACTTATTCACATTCTAAAAAAAATTAAAATTATGCTCACTGCCAATTTTTTTCCATCAAAATTTTGATTTATTAAAAATGGGACACTCATGAGTCATGACTCATGAGGTGAGTCAAAATTGACATGAAAATAAAACAAAGAGGGAAGTAGGCAACCCCCTCGCAATACTGAGCGACTAAATACTCTACCTATAAATGTATGGATCCTCTTATGTGTTTTCTTCAAAAGTGTTTTACACTTTTATTATTGAGTTTACCAAAATACCCCCATCACACCCCTCATTCAAAATCTGTGAACCCACTCCACAAACCAACCCTTACAAACCGTTAAGCTCCCACCCTCCCTTCGCCCCCGATACAACCCGTTCAACTCCCACCCTCCCTTCTCCCACGATATTTTTCCAGTCTTCTTTGCCGCAACTCCCATGCTCTCTTCTCCCCCAATATTTTTCTAATGAGCTTCTTTGCCGCATTAGTGGTTGGATCATTTATTTAAGGAGTGGAATTTCGGTACTTCACTAGTGCAGAGGATTGAAGAGCTACATTGGGATTAGTCTTTTAGGATTCTAAAAGGGAATTCATTATTTTTTTGGGACCACCACCTTATTTAGATATATGTAATATTCACTTATTTTTATTTATCACCCAATTATTTTACCAATTTTTTAATGTATTTTATTATATACACTTCTTAGTCTTTTAAGATTTTATAGGAGAATTTACTATTTTTTAGGCAAATATAACAGTTTTTCCTATAATATGGATCTACTTTTTTTTTCTACTTCTATATTATCATGTGACAAAATCATTTTTGATTTTTTAATCTATTTTATTTTATATATTTCTTTCTCTTTTAGGATTCTAAAACTTTATTTGAGAAAAAAATTAATATTTTTTTTACCACCACCTTATATAGATACATATAATATATGTATGTATATGACGTTATCCACCTTTTTTTGCTTCACCAATTTTTTTTTTTAAATTTATTTATTTTACACATTTTTGGATTAAAAATAGAATTTATTTTTAAATTTATTTTATTTTGTACTCTTCTTAGTCTTTTAAGATTTTAAAAGGTACCCATTTTTAATTTGTTGGACCTTATATAGATATATGTATATATGTATACTGAGGTCACCTACTTTTCTTTCTTTCTTATGTTTTTGGTCAACACCCATTTTTTAATTTTATTTTATTTTAGACACTTCATTATTTAGGATTTTAAATATAATTGTCTTTTCCTACAATATTGACCCAACTTTTTGTTTTTCTATTTCTATATTATCTTTAAGAAATTTAATTTGTTTTTTTTCCTAATTTTTTTTTTTAAAGTTCTTTGTAAAATATAATTTAAGGAAATTTGTTCTTTTCCTACAAAAATATTTTTAAAATTTTAATTTATTAATATAATTCTCACTCTTTTAAGATTCTTAAACTAAGAAAAATATTTTAGTGATAAAAAAAAAAGTTAAGGGTTTAATTTTTTTTTGGGCTCAACATACTATATTGCCCACTTCTTTTTTATTTTCATCATCCAATTGTTATTATAATGTTCAATTTATTTTATTTTACACACTTTTTAATCTTTTAAAACTCTAAAAAATAAATAAAATATCTTAATTAATTAATTAATTAATTGATTGTAAATTTTGAGATTTTACTATTCAACTCCCGCTACTGCTGCTCAGCCCAAGCTGCAATGGCTATATCACCCCGCTGATTGAAAGCTTTTCGCTTTTTCATAAGCCACTCCATCCATGCTTGAGATGCCTGTCAAAACAATGATATAGAAACATGCTTAATCAATCACAATGATAAATGGATAATTAATTAAAGAAGGATAATCAGCATAATTTATATATATATACAGCTAGAAATTTATGCCCTATAACATCAAACAATTAAGGATTTCAAGTTATCATGAAAATGAATGAAGTTCACACTAAAGTGTCCAATCCTATAAGGAAGAACTGTAAACAGGTGGTTCTGCAAATGCCACTCAGCACGTGCCACATTGTACTCTGATGGTGGTATCAGTTTAGTGTAGATGCAAGAAAAAGCTTCCAATTAAGGACGCCTTTCAAAATAAAACAAATAACAAATCTTGATTTTGAAAATTTTCATCAATTTAAAAGAAACTTTCAAAATTGAGAGACTTTAAATTTATGAAATTCTTTCTTAAGCTTTTTCTTAGAGCAAGTTTTAGTTTTGAAAGTTACTTGACAATACACGTGCTCAGACCTCCTGTAGCCATGTCACTGACCTGTCAAAATTGGAAGTTCCTTTTTTTCCTTTCTGTTTTTTGATAAGCCAAATCAAAAGAAAAAAAAAAAAAAAAAATTTGCAGCCCATATCAATGGCTATGAAGACGTGTGCTGAGGCTTCATGACAAACCTCAAGATTTGTGTATTATCCTCATTGAATTTTTTCCCCCTTGTACTAACTCAAGGCATTGAAGAAAAACCATAATGGAAAATGTGTATATACTTATCACTGGTTTCAATGATGAGCAAATAGTAGACAATTCAAAACATCTTAGTCAGGAAATAAACTAAAAATCCCAAGAACCAAGAACCAGTTTATCTGAAGCTAAGTGGCTAGAAGGGAGAGTAACACAAACAAACTATGATAGTTCCTTACATCAGTATAAATGTACATGACCAATAATATTCAGAGGACACAAACATCAACGACTTGGAAGAACACCAAGGACGAAATTGTATGAATAACTCCAAAAGCCAGATGCTTATTCTGAATGCATTTGACACCATGAGAAGCCATTCATTAACAATGGCTATGTTGGACTTTAAATTTTAGTTTCACCAACCCAAAAAAAAAACTCAAAGGAGTGAACAATTAAAGTTAGGTTGTGAACTGAACATCAGTTCTGCCCCTTAACAGAATGCTATTTGGTAAGTTTTACCATCATATCTCTCTTCAGAGAAGAGGGAAGAGATGAGTATATAAGAATTTTGGGACAAAAAGGGAAAGAAAAAACAAAAACCACCCAGAGAAAAAAAGCATACACCATCCACATTATCAGAAATGCCATAACTAACCAGGAGTCATGAGGAAACTTTTGATCCCCTACATGATAACACCCTATTTGGCTTTACAAGTTACATAAAAATTGAGAAAATAAAAGAAAAAAAAACCATAACAATACTATTCAGGACTTGTAATAAAACTTCTGATCTTTCACAGCATAACATGTTCTATTTGGCTACACAAGAAGACTCGGTAGAAATCTATTCTATTCCAGGAAATCTCTGGTTTTGCATGTTATACTTAAAGTGCTGGTAACTCTTTATTTATTTTCAGCCATCTCCATATGAAAATAAATACTTTATACTCTTTGTACCTTAAAAAATGGCAACATCCGTGAAGATTCTTAAACTAAATGGGAAGTGATTTTGCAGAACCTCGACACTAATGCACTTTTTACCCCTTTTCTTTTCATAAGAAGTCGGGCATCTTTTGGAAGTAGACACAGACAGTTACGTCTTACAAAATGATTAAACAATTCCTTGTATTTTCCCTAACAATGTTCAAAATTAATGTTTTACAATTTACACACACACACAAGCTAGTAACTGATAAAATAAACATAATTTTACCTTCATTGGGTTGACTCGATTAACACTATCATATTGCCTCCGCTTGTCCTCATCTATGAGCAACTCATAAGAAGTTTGAATCTTAATGAATCGAGCTTCAGCAAATTAGAAAGGTAGCACAACAGAGGATTCAATTTCTTGTAAGAGGCAAGTGCTAATGTGCAACTTACAGACACCGCAACTCGCAAGCCTTTATACCAGGATCTGTTTTCTTTGCTATACTCCAAAAACCTTAACAAATCCTGTCAAGAAAAGAAAGCAAAGATATGTTTAAAATGTACAGAACATGAGAAAGTTTGTAAAAATGCTACAACTATAGCCTATAGCCTACCTGTCCCATCTGATCCCAGAAACCTCGGCAGACAATTATGAACACATGAATTTCAAAGACGGTATGGAGGTGATCAATTGTATTTGTCAGTATATCCTTCAGAGGCTGCATTCTACTTCTTACGTATGATTCCACAACACTTCCTTTTGTGTCTCGGATTATCTTCTTCAATTTTGTTGCATTCTGCACCCTTGTCTGCATATGAAAAGAAACAATCATTTGAGTAATCAAGGCTACCAGTCCCTTGAATTTTTACTCTGCATAAGTGACCAATTCATTGATTAGAAAAATTATAAAATTTATACGGAAAGAATGAACAGAGAAAAAAATGGTTACTTTCTAAATACACATTTTCTGCAGGTTTCTCCACAACAGCTTGCAGATAATTTCTGAATTTGGTCCTCAGCATCACTGTTACTTCACTGAGACGCTCCCCTGGGGTTGTATTACCACCATCAGGCATGCAAGAACCCCATGACTTCAACTGGGCATCTATTTTGGGTTGCAACACATCAAGCAATACTTATAAGGAGAAATGAACTTATCGCTGACAATGAGTAGTTCCTAGAAAGAAAAAATATGATTTTTATGGATTGATCTAAACCAAAAAGTTTCTCATAATGCATCCACTATGAAGACATTCTCCATACCACATTTCCCTATTTAACTCAAAAACACATTAAACAATAAAATTTCTTAAAATCCTTCTTAAATTAGCAAAAAGGAAAAAGAAAAAGAAAAGACCATCTTAAAATCCATAATACAACTTCTTGGGCAACTATCTCAAAATAGTCTATCCATAAACTATACAAACTACTGACAAAATAAAATGAATGTAAAGGTAAATAATAGTTACGTAGAAATGGTTCCATAGGTTAGTATTAGAACAATGAACCCAGTTGTAAAACAAATATGAACTACCTGAGAACTGGAAGGATGGCAAGAGGCAGCATGTGCAGCAGCTTCTCGGAGCGAAGGACCTGACCCAGCCAGTAGCAGAGATACAGAATTGTCCTCATATAAAGACTTTGCAGCCTCCACTGCACTCACAGATTGGAGTTGATGGAACCACCTTCATGTTTGGCAAAAACCAATGTGCTAAGCTATTTAGAAAAACGCAAATAAAACTGATTAAGACCCAGAAACAGAATGAGTCAAAGCAAAAGAGAAAAAAAAAAATTCAGAATCATACCAAATTCAACTTGAATTTCAAAATATAATATCCAATGAGAAATTTCATAATCTTGTTTTTGTTAAAAATTTGCACAAATTTCACTAAATTATTATTGATTTAAGTCAAAATAATGAAATAACTAAAAAGATAGTGCTTTTTTATTCTAAATCTAAAAAAAATTAAAATTATGCTCACTGCCAATTATGTAAACTCAGGTTGTCTATCCGCCCTTAGATCTTCATCTCAGAAACATCTGGTTGGATGTTTGCTCATGAAAGCCAAAATTTATTTCCTTCCCCTATTTTTTAAGAAGAAATGGCCATTTTCTATTTGCAATATAAGTCGCATTTTTTTTGTATACCCTTTTTTTCATAGTGAAATCAGAAATATACATCATTTAGAACCTCAACATTACCTAAAGTCCACCTTTTACATACATGCAAGTGATGGAAAGAAACTTGCTTGCAACATAGGTGACAAGTGTATACTTCATTGGCAGAATGCAGAAATCCCAGAGCACAACAGAACTAAACAACAACCAGGGCAATATTAAACCTCTCAAAACACCTGAGAAAGAAAAGAATTACCTTGCTGTCTGACAATATTTATCGAAACTGGAGACCATTAACATTTGCTTAAACAGCTGTGGACTTTGGGGCAAAGCATAGAATGTTCCTGGCTTCAAAATACACATTAAAGTTAATCAGACCTGCAAAACATCAGGAAAATATCCCAAGTAGAAGATAGTTTTGAAGAGTAAAATTACATTCTAGCAGATTACACTAATCAATTCCATCATCATTAATAACTCAAATTTTAACATATATAATAGGCATTAATGTTAGTGAAAGGTAGAGATATGAATATAGATTGGTCTCTTTTATTCATTCCAATAGGTTTATAATTGTCCTAAATGGCATTTTCACCTTCTTGATAAGTAGTAATCAGAACTTTTATAAGCATGGAATCCAAAACATTAATAGTATTCTAGCATAAGTAATAAAAATAAAAATTACATTTTAAAGCTTGTTGACAGCCCAGATTCAATGGCAGGCTGACAACAGAATTTCAAGTGGAACACATCAGGGGGCTTGGGCGGCTGTAATTCAGATCGGTAAAAGGACATCCCAGAAGCAGAAGAACAAGGGCATACCCCTATTAGTCTCTTCTTCAATAGACCCCATCTAGTAGAAGGTTTTCCAATGACCTAGAACACTATGTAGCACCATTTCCCTCCGTAGACACATTTGTACCAACACCATTAAAGAGACAACTTAACAAAAATCCCAAACACCCATAACTTGTTCAACAAAATTCTAAAGACAGAGCCATTTAACACCAATTTTCATGTCTTTAACATCGAATCAAAGAAACAAACAATAATAATCCCAAATACCCATGAACTATTTCAGCAAAATTTAGGGAGAGAGAGCAAAAACCATTTTCGAGAAAGTCAAATTAAAGAAAAACTCACCAAAATCTCAAATACTCATATCTTAGTTTACAAAATTTTAGAGAGAGAGAGAGAAAGAGAGAGAATAGCAGAAACCCTTGACTTGTGAATAAGAAATTAAACACACATAGGGAGACTCATTTGGGCAAACCAACTCTGACAATGCTCAAGCCAAAGAAGAGGATGAGGCGGCAAAGATCACAACCCAATCTAGTCTTATCAGGGCAATTCACAGTAATCACACTCGCGTCTTCTTCATTCTCTGACTGCCTAATGATGACTACATCATCGTATAGAATCCTCATTTCTACTTCTTGCTCTTCAATCTTCAACCATAAAGCCTTCTATATAAGCAGTAGTAATGTGATATTGGTCACTTTCCTTATTGAACTTGGTCATTTTCTATGGAAACAAACACTATTTTTGGCTTGGTTCTACCTTTGCTGTTGGTTAGAAAGAATGCCAGTATCAAAAGCCTTCTATACAAGCAGTGGCAATAATGTGATATTGGTCACCAGTTTGGTCACTTGCCTAATTAAACTTGATCATTTTCTATGGAACCAAACACTATTTTTGGCTAAATAGATGTACCTGGGCTGAGCCAATAATATAAACTACTGAGTAAGGCCGATGATGGATGGTCATGTCCGCCAACATTGCCAATGGTTTCGTAAGGGACTCGCCTATTGCAGCCACCAGTGGTGTGGTCCAAACAACACCTAGTGCCCTGAAAGTATCATCAATGCTAGTTATAAGATTAAAAAAACACTGCTGCTTAAGAAAAAGTCGAGAATTTTTTTTTTGTGGCATACCAGCAATAGTCAGAGAGAACATTTCCAATAATACTGTTGGCAATGACAACTTCCTCTACTTTAGCAGTATGCGGGATTGTAAATTTGGGTTCAATGCCTAGGGCAGTTAGAGGCCACACTGAAAAGAAGACAGCAAAATGCATTCAGTCATATAATGAATGTCAAAACAATTATATGTAAAAAATTAACAAAATAAACAGATACATATATATCAGTCTGGCTTGTAACTAACACACCAAATAAAGAACACTGTCAAACAATGGAAAGCAAGAGCCCAAGTTGTGGCTTAAATATATGGAGTTCTGTATAACAGTGCTTAATTATATTCTTGGTAGGGGCAGGCATTTGAAATTTGGAGATGTATTGGAAACTAACATCTCATTCTTAGAAAGTGGTCACAATCACGGTTAGTAGGGATGTCAATAGGGTACGTATAGGATAGGGCACCCCTATTCCAAACCTGTCCAACTTTAAAAAAAATCCTTACCCGTCACAGCCCTATCATACTAATCTTATACCTGTTCCACAATTGCACTAAATTTATTTTCCTTATGTTCACAGAATAATAAACACAGGAAAATTTAAATGTACTAATTTAAATTTAAATGTATATCTAAAGGCATGTCAAAGTACTAATTTATTTAATATAGTCTTTTTTTTTTTTTTAAATGTAATTGAGTAGATGACTCATAGGATTATTTTAGTTCCTTCTGTACTACGTCAACTGTCTAGGGACTGCCTGCGTGCCCGGGGGATAGACCAGGTCTATCTTCTAGGGTCGCTTGGGCATTCTGACAAAGAAATGAAGAGCACAACATTATAAATTGAATCCCCCCCACCCCGTCCCTATCGCTCAGCCTTTTTTTCCAGTAGGAAGGTTAGATTTACCACTACGAATGAAATATGGAATACATCATTTCAGTGCAAGGATTTGATATAAATACTTACAGCCCCATTTCTGCCCAAAGCAAGGGCAGACTGAAAAATTGTCTCCATTGCGCCTGGCATCTCCATATTTCCTGAAATCATGACAACAAAACTTGTATAATTATTTAATTTCTACCAAACTAAACCATGAGAGCTACTTTCATATTGTCACATGCAAACCCACACCCCAATCCATATAAGCATATATGTATCCAGTATATTCATGAAAGCAGTCATGGCAATAAGGATCTAGGAGAGATCCAAACTCTCTGCCATGAAAAAGGAGACAAATACAGGGATACAGCTCCATATTTCCTAATAATACAGTTATTAGTTTGTTGATACAAAAACCTAAACAAATAACTCATTTGGTTGACATGCATCTCTTCAACCACAAGATAATACTCTCAGTAATCATACAAGCAAAACATAGTTTGTACTATATGAATTAAATTATTGATATCTATTCAAATTATTTTGTTATCTTGTTATTTTGTATAGGATGAACTAACTCATTTTGTTGTTCACAAATCACAATATGTCAGAAAAACAAAATTTAAGATTTGAAAATTTATCAAGTCCTATTGGTTTACAATACAAGCAAGAAATATTAGGCATTAAAATTTAGTTACCTAGAAGGATGGTAAGAACAAAAAGGAATATGTTTGAATCTATAGGCTATAATACATATGCAGTGGGATCTATATCAGCATCATATTATCAATAAGGACAAATGAAAAAAGGGGGGAAGACTTTCAACATTAGTCGGTAAGATCATGACATCAAAGCCATACCCGGCTCAACAACCTTGGCAAGTTTCTCAGCTTTTCCAACTTCAAGAAGAAATTCCCTCTCAATCTGAGAGCAAATATCTTGTGGTCCTTGAGTCTTTTGCATATCAACCTTTTCACCCTCTTCATCCACTTACTTCTTGAGCAGCACTGTCGTAAAGCAATTTTCACATTGAATACTATAATTATGATCCATCTAGAAAAATTAGATACATACCCTTTGAACAAAAGAACAAGAATTTACCAGTAAATAGTCCATCGATCATAGCCGAGAGGGCTGGTCACACCCGCGATTTTGGGATGGAGGTATTTGGAGCTGAGCCAAAGGGGCGGGCTGCAAGCACAATTTTGGCCAAAGACCGTGCGGCCAAACGGGCTCTTAAAGGATAGAGCAGAGACCTCTTTTGTCCATAGCTCTCAAATATGGGAGAAACTGTGGATGTTAAATATCCATGAGAGAAGGAGAACCTTTCTGTGGAGGATGTACTCAGATACCCTGCCATCTGAATTACCCATTGGGTCCATCACATGTCCCCTCTGTGGAGCCGAGCCTGAATCTGCTGTACATCTATTCTTCTTATGCAAAACTGCCAAAATGATTTGGTTTTCCATGTGGGGAATTAGGACTGATTTTTTCTCTGGCCTATCAATCTCAGATTGGATCACCCATATTCTCAATCCATCCTCAATTTTTCGAGAGACTGCTCCAAGAGAAACTTATTTTCTTCATTCAGCAGTTATTATCATGGAAAAGACTTGGTTGTGGAGAAACAAATCTATCTTCAATCATGCAAAGGTTGAGCCAGATTCAATTTATAATGAAATCCGCTCAGCTTTCAATAAACAAGCTAATGCCGGACTGAGACTCGCAGATTAATATTGGCCTCCTGATCTCACATCCGTTCAAGATTTGGAGACTTAGCTTCAACGATGAGGAAAGTTGAGGAGCCTGAGGTTTTTTGAGTTTTTTGTTTGTTGGCTATTTTCTTGTGATTTTCTTTCTTTTATGTCTATAATTTTTTTTCATTTTAATTTCTGAATTATAGATGATATAGTCACTACTTCAGTATGTTGATGGTTAAGCTTTTGTGCCTTATTTGTTTTGCTGTGAAGTATTTAAAATTGTTGGCCAAACTTTACAGATAGTTGGGGTCTTTCTTCTTCTTCCTCTTGTTTATGTTTTCATATATTCTGGATTATTGCAAATTGTTGCACTTTAATTAATTGCTCTTTTACATGTTTAAATGTTTTCAGTGCTCTCATAATAATAATAAGTTCCACAGTAGGAACAGGAACAGTGGAAGAGATGGTAAAGATTATGAAGGCTGCTGTAACGACACCTTCAGTCATTGACGACTCCTTTCTCCTCCTATTTTTTTTACAAAAATAGAAAAGACTCAGTTGAACTTTTTCAAGCATGTGAGTCACCAACAGAGAATGAAACCTAAGAAAATTACCAGAATATTTTGGTTATTTTATAGAGTTAATATACAAGCTAAAGATTCAAAACAAAACATTACAACCTGAAAAGTCCGTTACTTTCTAAAATTATATGAGATCAAGTTTTTATTTGATGAGATGGCATTAATGTATTTTTATTAATGGCACATTTGCCCTTTGAAACAAATACACAAGATTGTCAAATCATCGGTGTAAATCTGGAATCCAAGAAGACCAACCTTTCTTCTTTTTCTGCGACGAACTCTCCACCCCTCATTATTCCCAGAAGCCATTGAAGTCTGCAATTTGCATGAAGTCGGCAAAAATGTATTTGTGAAAAATCAGTTAAAGACAAACCACTGCCAGAAGATGTATTCGTGTAATCGATGCAACAAAAGAGTTTCTCTATTGTGGCGTATTTGAAGAGCCAGTTGAAGCATTGTAGTGAGTCAAAATGGAGGTGCTCGTGTGGGACGATCTTTTTAGCGAAGGATAGGTTGTTCCAGCTAATCTTTCAAAGTTAGCCACAGCCAATATATTGATTTTATGCTATATATGTTATATCTCTGCAAAGAGAGAATTGAAAAGAAGAAACAGAAAGGTTTGGGATTACAGAAGGGACAACAGAACCCTTAATTTTTCTCTTTAATCTAGACTATTTTTTAACATAAAGACACCCCCACCCATGAAAAAGACATTCCCAGACCAACAGAAAAAATTTAACTTAATGAGACAACAACCAACTCAAAAAAGATGCAGGCCGAGTAACTACTGTGCCCCGGCTACTAACAACCCAGTAATGCAAAAGGGAGGACAACAAAGTTTGCATAGACACACACACTGAAAGTGCATCTATGGGACTCGATTGAATCAATGCATTCTATTCACGAAAAGAATTCATTTTCTTGTTTTTCCTTTTGGGTGTGATTTGAGGTTCCTCTCCGGTTTTTGTTGCAATACCATCAACACTGTGTACATGGATAGTGTGCTCAATGAAGAAAAGAAGGGCCATTATCAAAGGCTGTGCTCCCATGAATCAGGTTGCTGGGAGTGGCATATGAGAGAGAGAGAGAGAGAGAGAGAGAGAGAGAGAGAGAGAGAGAGAGGACTGAAGTAACTCTGGCCAAGGTCACATCACCATTGAAAAACTTCTAGAAAGTTCAAGTCTGATGAGGTGAAACCAACAGCTTTATATATGAATAACCCAATGAAGTGAATTGCCCTAATCACATAAATAAGTTGACAAATCAGGCTGCAATTGGTCTTTTAATTTAATTTAATCTTTTTTAAATTGGTTAGAAATGGTATGTCTAAATAAATAACATTGAGGCAAATCTGTCATGCTAATAGAACAGTTCAATTGCATACACAATGTAGACTGCTTTGCAAACACCATCAATATTTAGTATAAATTATGCAACAAAGTGTGCAGAATGACAGATATATTTCTATAAATGCAAAGCAGCATACAAGGAAGTATTAGAGAAAGAAGAAACCTCTGTTATAAACCAGAGAGGGGCGAGGAAAAAGCCGAATGTAGCAATTTGCCTGGTGGTAATATCTCTGTCTTGTTTCAGCATATCTGTCGCGGCTTTGGGCTTAAAAACTAATAGCATTCCCTCTTCTTGAGCATGCGGATACGCTCTCTTAAGGGTAATTGGAGTAGTGCTTTCTTTCACCAGTATGCACAGGGAAGAGAGACGACGAAGTTCCATGACGCCCTCTGCAGCATGCTGTATCATCCTCCACCGTCCGCTCCTCACCATGTACTCTCTATCTCTCTCGCAAACTCTTTCTCTCTCTTAGATTTTTTTCCCATCTTTTTAACATTCTCATTGTATGGAAAAAAAAAAAACAGCAAGAAGATGAAGAACCGGCGAATTTAATGGGCGATGGTTTGAATGTGGATCATATTCCAGGTTATTATTATAGTTATACAACATATATGAAACTGCCCCATATGTGTATTGAGATGACTCACCAATTTTATGGGTTTGAGATTTTAGATGCAGATGAATTGGAAGAGAGTAGCGAAGAAGAAGCTCAGGGAAGAAGCTTTGCGCCGCAGGAAAGTAATTGGGCCATTGTTACCCAGTGCAAGCGATGATGGCAAAGGTGATGACGGTAACAATGACATCAAAAATGAACCTCAAGGTGTTTGTAGTAATGACACTGAATTTCATTGCCTCTTCTTGAGCAGGGCCAATTCCCCACTCCTTTTACCTCGGTTTCTCGGTATTGCACAGATGAAAGATCGCAGAGAAGAGAGGGGGGAGAGGAAAGGGCAGGACATTTTCGTCCTAACAATTAAATAGAATGGGTATTTTTGTCTAAAATTGTAAAACATTTTTAAAAAAAACACGTAAAAGGATCCATACATTTATAAGTAGTATAGATATAGATATAGATTCTCGGTATTTCACAGATGAAAGATCGCAGAGAAGAGAGGGGGGAGAGGAAAGGGCAGGACATTTTCGTCCTAACAATTAAATAGAATGGATATTTTTGTCTAAAATTGTAAAACATTTTTAAAAAAAACACGTAAAAGGATCCATACATTTATAAGTAGTATAGATATAGATATAGATTTATTTATTAGTAGTAAATGTTGAGAGCCAGATCAAATTTTTAAGGATGCTATCTCCACCGTTGCAGCCCAGCTTCGAAATGGAGGAGTATTTGAGAATAACTCTTTTCAAAACAGGGAATTTAGCATGACTCTGGCCTAACAGAGTATATTTCAAGTGTAAACGGGTGCTGGTTTGTGTGGCTCTGTTCTTTGATTTTTGTTTTGGTTTAGGCTTTCCCTGGTGGGAGGTTGCTTCTTTCCATGTGTGGGCTGGCTTTTTTCTTGGTTCATGTTACGCTTCCCTTTTGTTAGCTTTGGTGCTGCTTGGGGTGCGTCCTATTCTTTTTAGGAGACTGCATGGCTCCAAACAAGATAGTTAGAACTTCTCACGTGCCATAATTTTAATGTGTCATATATATATAATTATATATGTATTATTTAACTATATAGTTTTAATTAAAAAATAAAAAATAAAAAAAATTTAAAAGTACATGTACATTGCATGTGTAACAGATTGTTGTAGGCATGTTTGGATGAATAATTACATTTCTGAAATGGGCGTTTTAGAGTTTAAATTGGAATTTTTTATATTTGAATATTTGGTTTGACATTTTTGAAAGATCCTTTTGGGTGTTTTCAAGTCCAAATATCCGTTTTAGAAAAATGTGAGTAAGGATTTTTTTCTAAACTTCCGTTTTTTATCTATATAACACATTCAATATTTTTAACAGTTCATCCAAACACTACACATTATTATTTAAGCCTATTTTAAATGTATTAATCCAAACACTCACAACTTAAATCAAATCACACTTTTTCAAATAATACTTTTCTCAAACCGTAGTTTTTCAACCGCTTGTTCAAATGAGCACTAAGACTCATACCCATGTAGAAGAAAGTCTTTTTTACTGACTTTAGAAAATTATTGTTAAAAACATAATAAATAAATAAAAAGAAAAGAAAAAGCGATAGTCAAGCAGCATAGAACTTTGTTCTATAACTCCCCCTTACGGAGCCATAGCATGAGATAAAGAGAAAAGAAAAAATGACAGCTATAAATTACTAGTCAACACTGAAATTTTTATCACTTGTCTAAAACATTCCATGAGAGCCTATCCAAGCCCATAAAAAAGTTAGATAAAGAAATAAAGCAATGACGCCATAATGGAGTTTAGTATATAGGGATTGAAGTCATGAAAAGATGCCAAGTAAGCCAGCTCTTGCTTTGCCCCCCGATCAAGACTTGGTATGTGTCCATAAGCAAAGGAGACTCCTTTTATGTCCAAAATTTTTCAAAGTAGCAGCAGGCCTCCTAATTCCATCGTGGAGGAGATTATCCTTGTCACTAGACTCAAGATGAGTTGGCATCCCAAGAAAAGTAATACTTCCTTCAATAGGAGATCTTGTAATGCTTGGTACATGAGGATTTAGTCCCCCCCAAACCTCCCGTCATGGGGTTTCTTTGCCGCCTGTGGGTTTTTGTTTCTTGCGTTCTTGTCCCCTAGTAGGGTATGGTTTGTCCTTTTGTTCTCTTTGTTAGCCTTTGCCCTTTCCTCTTTAATAAAATTTTAATTACTAAAAATAAATAAATAAAAAAAACAATCATTTGTTCACAAAAAAAAAAATTCAATTATAAGAAGAAATTTGCTTGTACTATAACAATTTTGCACAAAACTCCAATTCTTTAACCAGTGACGTTAGAGTTCGAGAAATTACTTAATGACCATTAAACATTACCAAAATTTACCTAACTATTTGGGAAGCAAATATAAGATTTGGAAGATACAAATCTTTTCTACTTGAAACAATAACCAAGATCTTAAATGGTTCAAGTTGCAAGTTTCCTTTAATACTAGGGAAAATTCTGATGGACAGCCTCTTGAAAGATTAAATACTTTATTCATAGTTTCTTATGTGAAAAAAATAATTTAACATTTTTATATTGACAATTGATTCTGAAATACATGTTTATAATTGTTATGCTAGATTGGTCTCGGAACTTTATTTTCATTAATTGAAGGTTCAAGACAAGCTCTGTTTTTATTTTTGAGTAGCTTGTTTATATTACAATTTACAATGTTGATTTTAAAAAATTTCATTATTATTTCCGGTGCTTCAAAATTATATGTGCAAACTAAAGATAAAAGAGTAATGCTACATGTTTCAATTTTTTATACAAAAATTTGAATTCCAAATGAAGTGGTAACAAATTATTGCCAGAAAATTAAATAATTATCTAAAATATCACCAATAATTTAATGGCTCATTATTTAAAATATAAGTCTTAGTACAAAAAAAAAAATTAGGACACTAAGCATTATTGAAAATAAAAAGTAGTAATGCATTAGTGCTTTATCGTTCATAAGATTTAGTAGGGTTGCATATTATATGTACTTATGACTATTCTATATTTAATTTTGTCATATAGGCCGAAGGGCATTAGAATTGATATCATATACCCTGAATCTTTATTGGGCATTTAAGACAAAGTGTTGTTAACGGATAGCCAAAACAATAATGTTACCGTTTGAATGCTCATCAGTAAGGGTGATAAGTTTTATTCAAACTCATGAACCACTCAAACTCGTCCAATAATTAATGAATTTTGAGTAATTCATTTAAAATATAGGTTGGATAAGAAAACTAATCTTTTATATGGATAAAAAATGGGTTGAAAATAGATTTTAAATGAGTAATGAATGAGTTGTGTAATAATTGACACTCTACCTCCATCTCTCACGATCTCATCTCAAGACAATTGGAGGCTTAAAGGGACTACTCCAAATGAGTTTTTCTTTTAAAAATTAATAAAAATATAAAAAAATATTTAATATTAAAATATATAATAAAACTCCAATAAATATATAATACTGATGCTGCACTTTCTGATTAGCAGGGCAAGAAACCTCCTCTGTCATAGGGTTTCTTGCCCACTCAAAGAAAAAGATCAGAGGGCCACCGGGTTGGCTTTGACGGTGACCATCGGGTTGACTTTGATGGTAGCCACTCCGATGATGAAGTCAATAAAATTGTAAAGAAAGACTGTAATTGAAAGTAATTGAATGACTGTAATCGAAACTGCGTACCTTTGTGTTAATTTATAGGTTACCGATTCTCCTAAGTTGATTAGGATTCAACCTCGTGAAAGTAGGGATTTGATTGCTATCATAGAATGACAGTTACCATGTAAAACACTGCGCTCCATGAAAATAGGAAGTGGAAGTTGTCCAGGAATGGCAATTTCTTTGTTGCGCGTAGTTTCCCTATCTTTAGCTCGGTAGGGTGCCTAAGGTGGCAATCAGCTCGGGACCCTCTTGTGTATGGGTGCAGTGCCTTCTGAATTGAAGGTAAGTCTGGAGGTTGCCCGGGGTTCCAAGCTATGAACCTTTGGATCCCATATGTATAATCCTGCTCTAGATGGACAAGTTTTATCTATTCTGTGTGTACACGTGTCATGTAGAGACTGGTCTGTCACTTTATGGCGTATCAGCTACTCTTCCCCCAAGCCTTAGTTTAACGCAACGTGTAACTAGGGTTGTGGGCTTCCAAGAAGCCACGCGTCTCGTCACTTCGTCTTCCTAGGCGACTATTGATGTGGCATTTAATGTGCATCCGTCGCTTGGACTTTCGAGGCCATTATTTCCCTCCATCGCAGCGACGGTTCGGCTGGATAGGGCCCCATTCCTGCAAGCCTATATAAAGAGAGGAGGGGCTACGCGTATGCCCTTCCCTTCATCATTTTTTTTGCTTAAAAAAAAAAAAAAGAATTCCCTGCCCTCAAGTTAGAGTAACCAGAAAGTTTGAAGAGATCACCGCCGTTCGAAGCTCCCTCCTCCGGTCGTCCCTTAGGTTCGATTTGGTTTTCCCTCTCTTATCTTTCTTTCCATTTACTTCTTGCTCTTTTTTTTCTTCTTCTTCTATTTCTTTTTCTTTTTATCCACTATGTCGGCCTCTGATGCCCTTTTCGGCATTAGTTATGGCACAGAAAGCTCATCGGAGACGACTGTGCCATCCCAAGTTCACATTGTAAGTAGTAGTTCTTCCGGTGGTGTTGAAAATAGGGTAGTAGAGTCTCCTTCTAATCCTGGAGTTAGGATTGTAAATTCATTTATTGAGCCTAGGAATAGAGTAAGGGAGACCTTTGGCAGGCCCTCCCTAAAGAGAGGAAGAAGAAAGTGCCATTACTCAGGGCATGCTAGATGACTTGAGGGCTACTTTCGAATTCCCCTCGAACGTGACCAGCAGAGCCCCTAGCTCTCTAGATCACCGTTCTGACATCCGTTCGGGCGAGATATGTGTTTATCTCGCATGGTTCGAGATTGGACTTAGACTCCCCCGTCCTCCTTTAGTTAGACAGTTCTTCAAATGGTTCAACATCTGCCCTACCGACCTCAACCTCAATAGTTAGAGGCATCTGTTAGGGTTTATAATGCTAGGACATCTGGACTGTGTTGAGGTAGACCTTGACCTGATCCGTAGCAATATGGATCTAAGGTACACGAGGTCGAAGGGCCTTTATTATATGTCCTTTGACAAGGGGTTCAGACATCTCTCCTTAGTACCTACTTCCAATAAAACCTGGAAGAAGTGGTACTTCTTTAAAGGAAGAGGATGGGAGTTGGAGGACTTCCAAGATCAGATCTCGACATTTTCTCGGAGTACCGAGATTAAGGGTGAGACCCCTCTCTTAAATACATTTTTGTCTCTATTTTTGCATATTTTTACTTCTTTATTGCTTGTCTAACCTTTGTGTTTATGTCTTTTGTGCAGATAAAACTGTTTGGAAGAGGTCAATCTTCACGGTTGATCTCTAAGACAAGTACCGTCAGCTCATTCAGACTAACAACAGAGCTCACACCGCCATCCTCATACCAGAAAGCCTGATGGATGCTCATGTGATGACTTCCCGAGCTGGAAATCTTAAAAAGTCCCTGATATCCAAGTGGGCTCCAAGGTAGAAGAGGAAGACGGTAGGGGAGCCTTCCTCTCCTACTGACCCCCCTCTTCAAGTGAAGAGGATAAGGCTCCTCTCTAGCTTCCCGGATTGTACTTCGGTTGAGGATGAGACGGTGCCTCCCGCTCTCTTCCTGCCTCACTTCCTGCCCTTGAGGTTTTGACCAGGCGGAGGGGGAGGGGGAAGGGGAAAACAGCTGTTCCAGCTGCTCCTACTGTTAAGGTTCTTGATGATTCCGCTACTTAGCCGCGAGGAAGGTCTTTGACGAGTTCTGGGCTTTAGGCCCTAAGAAATATAAGGGATAGAATGCGGGGAAGATTGCCACGCATCTTTTGTCCCTCCAAATGAAGGTAGTTTCCTAACTTTCTTCCTTTTGCTCATTTTGAAGATTGAAACTTTACTCGTTCTAACTTGTTTGTGTTTTTTTTGGTAGACCATACATGACCTTACTGCCATTGTGGAATTTTCTATGGATCTGGAGACGATTGACAATCTCCAGTCCGAGTTGGATGAGACCATGCTTCAGTTGGGAACAACCCAGTCCGCTGCCTCTGTTGCCGAGGAGAAGCTGAAGGACGCGGCGAACTCCTTGTCCATCATAAAGTCTGAACGGGACTCCTTTGCTTGAAAGTTGGAAGACCTTCAGAAGGGGTTTGATGACTTCTAGGCCACCTCTACCCAGAAAACCAAAGACTCAGTCGAATCTGCCAAAACCTAAACCGAAGCAAAAATGAAGGCTGAAGTTGAGGAGATGGGTGAAGAGCTGATCAAGCATGGGTATAGTACCTTCAAAGCCAAACGCCTCGTGAAATACCCCGACCTTGATTTGGCTGGGATTGACGACATTGAAGTCCCTCTAACCCAGGCCGAGGTTCAGAACGATGATGATGAGGTAGCCCCTCCTGATCTTCCCTTGGTAGAAGCACCTGCTCAAGTTGATATGGATGCAGTGTGCTGAATTTGAGGAGAACGAAGGAAGAGAGTGATGACGACATAGGACCAAATGACCTCATCCTCGTTTGGATCAGCAGAATCAAAGGAAGAGAGTGATGATAACATGGAGCAGAACAACCTCTTCCTTGTTCGGACCGGCTGTAGTCTAGGGTTTTTGCTTCTGTACTTTGCTTCTTTGTAAACCTTCTGATATGATGTAATCCTTTGCCAATTATCAACGAAATTGACTTTTTTCCAGAGCTGGTGTACTTTTATATTTCAAAGCACTTTTGTTGATTGTCTCTTTTGCGTAGCATTACTTGTAAATTTTATGGATGTTAATAATATGCAAAGCTCACAATAGACTTCAGCATTGTACCAACCCATTATTGCTCTGTAAAACAACCTTAGGCTTCCGGCCTTTAAGCTTGTAATAAAGACGTTCGGGAATTGAATAAACTTCAGATCTTCCCTTTAACTTTTAAATGAGCATGAGCCGAATGTTGTCTTCCGGGCAGAGAAACTTGTAATTATATGGTAACTGAGCAAATTTTTTGGTGATAAAAAATTCTGTCACCAGAACTGGTAATAACCGAGCAATAAGACTTGTAATTAAACAATCACGGTAATTGAAAAAATCTTCTGTCACCAGAATTGGTAATAACAAAGCAGGACTGAATTCAAACCCAGCAACCAATGCTGATAATCTTCCTTGAAAGATACTCCAAGCCTTTACTGCTTATAAGGTCTTTCTTCAGAAATTACTGATCACTTATCCAAACCTTTTGTCACGACCCGAAACCCATCCTATGCGGATCTCATATCGTGACCGCCATCCTTCGGCCCGGGGGCCATCGGGCAAGGCTCACATAAGTGATGGTATCGGACGACGGTGCGGCCTGTGTTTGCGGAAGCGTGAAAAACTTTTTCTTCTTTTAAATTTCTGCACATCCACCTAGTATTGCCGCTTTTCAGAATGATACACATGATTATACATTCAGAACATAATAAAAACTTTTAAGACTTTATGAATAATATATGTTCAGCTGCCCCGTGGGGCTTAATACATAAAAATTTTACTATCTTCTAATACAAAAGTGACTAACTAAAGTTCCATAATGCTTCCCAAAAACTACTAGTCCTGTAAGTAGCTGCTTATGCCCTTCCTCAAAATGGGCAAAGCTCTAATCCTCATCATCATCAAAAGTCAGGACTGCTGTCAATCACTTGAAATGTGGATCGGATAAAAATCTGGGTAAGCTATTCTAAGCTTGTGAGTAATTCCATCATTTGTCATAGATTTTCAATTGATAGTAGTTAGTATAAGAGATATTATAAAATAATCACTACCAATTGCTTGTATACCTCAATACAGAATATATGCATTCTTTAAAATAGATAGCTTTAAAACATTTAAGTAATCAAGCTAAACATGTACTTCTTTAAATAGAGTATATGAACTTCAAAACATGCATAGTAAAATGAGGGTAAAACTTGCTTCCATTTTCACATATATTATCTTATCATTTTCATTAGTAGAATCCATTTCGAATCGGACTCCTGTTTTACTACAATGAAGATATCTCATGCCTAGGGCGATAAATCCTGCTACTTGGCATTTCTTCATGTCATGATTGAGTTCCAAAGGAACCCAACTTCACAAATAGTGCTTATGCACGCTTATCTTGCATTACCAGTGGCAACAAGAGGTATAAAACACTTACAAATAGATGCTATTTAAAAGCATTAAAACATGGCCTCCCTGTAGTTACATTTTAAAACATGTAACATATAAATTCTTCAATAGGGACTTCAAATACTTGAAATATGTAAATTCAGAATATTTAAAGAGATTTGGCATTTTAAACTTAGACATGCTGAAATATATTTTTAAGAAAAACTGTAGTAGAAACTATTCACTGAGTATGTCACAATAGGGTTTATAAGAACAGAAATATTTTTAAACAGGAATCATGTAAATACTGAGTTTGATATTCAAATGTTTTAGATATTTGGAACTTAAAACTTCTTTAAATCCATGGAGTTAAATTTCCACTTCAAATACATGATTACTCACCTCAAACTTCAGGGTCGGCGCTACTGGTGTGCCTTCCCTTTTCCCTTGATAATCCTAAAACAATTTATGAAAATTTCATAAATTTCATATGTACTTAATTTAACTCGTGATCTTAACCTATTCTTGGGTTGTGTAAGCTTAATCCTATGATAGATTTTATTATTCAGAATTGGAATAATTCATAATAATTTATAACTGTATTACATGTGTATTTACTTTATGTACTTATTGATAAATAGACATTACCTTCGAAGCATGTCATTAAGTGTTTCAGCATTTTCTCATTCTTCTGCTTCTTTTAATGTTGCTTCAGCAAGTTTCCTTGCGGCTTCTTCTTTCATAAGTCGCCCTATTGGAACAAGAGGGGTTTTGTACATAAATGGCTTCAAAGAGAGGATATGAAACTTCTTGGCAGTATTTATTTTTCTTTTGATTACTTTCCCCTCCCAAATTAGCTCTTCCATGATGTTTTACTTCGAACTTAACCTACGACACAGTTTAATGTGTTAGGAATTAAATTTTATTTCAATTTATACTCTTCTAGTAGCTCCATTATTTTTAAGTTTGCTTCTATTACTTCATATGTTTACGTGTCATATTATTTCATACTTTATTTCATAATATGGACCTCACAATTGAGTTCAGAACGTCGAAGAAAGTTAATTTGGACATTCTCAGACTTCTATTTGGCTTTAGGGGCACTAGGGGCAAAATGGTCATTTATACTTTTTATGTGTCTTTATTTTTTCGGGGTCCCATCTCACAAAACGGACCCTACCATTGGGTTCAAAATGTCTAAAATAGTTAAAATACACTATTCGCATGTTTAATTTGAGACATCGGGTCAATTTACTATTATTTAATTAATTAATTATTGCATTTATATAATATATATATATATATATATATTTTATGCCCAAAATCTTCACGGGCTTATATATATACCCAAAATCTTCACAGGCTTGCCTTTCCAAGTGGGTTTGGGGTGGGGTTTAAGGTTCTTGGCTTGTAATGGTCGACTGTTCGATTCCTAGGGGCTGTGCCCCTTTTATTTTTCATAAATTATTACTTAAACATAATATATATATATATATATAGAGAGAGAGAGAGAGAGAGAGATTTTTTGTGACACATATACCCACGGGCTTGCCTGTCCAAGTGGGTTAAGGGTGGGGTTTAGGGTCTTGGGCGTGCAGAGGTTGGTTGTTTGAACCTTAGGGGCTGCGGCCCCTTTTATTTTTCAATGGATTTAAAATCCAAATGACGGACAAGGTTTCAAATCAGGATAAGATATCCTATACCAGCTTTAAATCAATTTTGATTTCTTAGCCTTATAACCAAACAAGCTCAATTAGGTTTTAAAATTTAAAACAGTTTCAATCTAAACGACGCAGTATCGGTCTTATTTAAAACCAAACGACGTCGCACCCCAAGTCACTGTTCATCATCACCTTCGTTTTTCAAGTGAGGGTCTGGTAGGGTTCCGTTGCCTTCTCCGACGATGGCGACCATTTTCTGACCATTTTTCAACTTATTTCAATTTTAGTTTCCTTCCATTTTTCATAAAGATTACATATCTAACATTTATTTTTCATTTAGGCCATTAAATTTTTACGAATCAAGCAAAAACAGTGGCTCCGGCCAACTGAACATTTTAAATTTCGTGTTTATCTACTCACTGTTTTAACTCATTTCTTTTCTAGTTTCCTTCCTGCACTATTAAGTATCAGTTCCTCATTGATTTATCAAGGTTTTAATCATAAAATTTCACAAATCTGATTATCACCTTTAACTTGCAGCTGCTTTGTTCTAATTCATTTCTAAGCCTTTTTCCCTAATTCTTTTTGCAAACTTTTACATTTTTCATGCTCTTCTAGACCTTCTACTTCAATCTATCATTCATGCTAAAATTGTTATAAAACAGAAACGAGATTTTTACTCACCTGTTGAAGTGTTCTCAATTTCTCTCCTATTCCTGCTTCTTCTACTTTTGAATCTCCTAGTTTCTTACTCTTTCAATGCCTTGTTCCCTTTGTTCTTATTCCTCTCAAGTATGCAGCGCATACACTTGCTTTAAAGAAAGTTCCACTGACCCTTCTTTCTCATCTGATCTCTCTCTCTCTCTCTCTCTCTCTCTCTCTCTCTCTCTCTCTCTCTCCCCTCTCACAGCCCCTTTCATTGACTTCTTCACTTTTCTAATTAATTAATTCTTCACTGTAACTCTTACATGGGCTGCAAGGTTTTTAGGAGTCTGTACATTGAGATGGACCAGACCTAATGACACGAGGTATGCCAAACTTACAGATTATGTTTCTCCATGTAAACTCTTTACCTCTACTTTCATAATGTGAGTTAGGGGCTCGACCTCTGCCCATTTAAAGAAGTAGTCAATGGCTACTAAGAGGTACCTTCTGTTTGGAGTCGCCTTTGGCAGTGGCCCTATAATGTCCATTCTGCATTGAGCAAAGGGCCATGAACTGGTAATAGGAATGAGCTCATGGTGGGGCTGGTGCTGGTAAGGAGAAAATCGTTAGCATTTGTCACATTTTTGGACGTACTCCTTGGCTTGTTTTAACATACTGGGCCAGTAGTATCCCTAAGTTAGAGCTCGGTGGGCTATGGCTCTACCACCATTATGGTTGCCGCAGATTCTTTTGTGTATTTCTGCCAGAACATATTGAGATTCTTCTAGAGCCAGGCATCTTAATAAGGGTTGAGAGTAGGATCTTCGATAGAGCTTCCCGTTTAAGAGTAGGTACCGAGCTGCCATGATCTGAATTCTTCGGGACAAGTTTTTATCTTCTGGGAGCAATCCTTCCTCTATATAACGGAGGATGTGAGTCATCCAATTTTGAGTCTACTCGGAGACCTGGGAAGACTGTACCTCTTCAATGCTTGGCCTTGGCTAGTGAGAGATCTTCAGAGTTGAATCTCCTACTGGCTTGATATGGGAGGCCATGTTTGCCAAGGCGTCAATCTTGAAGTTCTGACCTCTCTCGATCTTTTGAATGGTGAATTCAAGGAAGGAGCGCTTTAATAAATCTACCAGCTCTGAGTACCGGAACATTCTATCATCTTTGATGGCAAATTTTCCCTGAACTTGGCTTACCACTAGTTGGGAGTCAGAGAATACTTCAAGATTTTGGTCTTCGTACTCCATTGCGAGCTTCATTCCGAGGATTTTGGACATCTCCTGAATCATTCCATTCCAAATCACCAAATCAGTTTGGGTACAGTAGCAAACAACTTACGTGCATCAGCCAAGCAGCGGCATTTAACATATATTGCCGGCAACATGTTAGCCACAGGAGAATCTATCTCCATTTCCACAAAATTGCAACATCCACACACGCAGTTCCGAGCTATATTAGGATCCACAACCTGAACAGGAAATCCCAACAAATTGCACTGCTACACTGCTGCGCCTCTACTGCCATTTCACTCCCAAACCCAATCACTTATCTCCTCAATTCTGAATATTTGCTAAATTAACCAAGTTCTGCATCGTCCATACTTGTTGCTACTGCGCTACTGCTAGGGATCCTCCATTTCCATCAATTTAACCATAACAAATCAATCCATACAACTGCCAAGAATTATATATTTCTGCACCGCTATATCGCTACATACACACGTACATATCCACACCGTTTCGAGCCACAACAGGAAAAATCGCAACTGCTTCCAGCGCTACACAGATATATCCACACAGATATATATCATCCCTGTTCGCAACCGAAAATGGCAGAAACCGAGGAACCCTCACAAAATCGCAGCATCATATTTTCCTATAACAAATCCCAAATTAGCAGCTCTAATTACAGCAAGCACATTCAAAACCCAGTCCACAACTGCCGCAACACAATTCCCAATTTTTGACACATTTTAACCTTGGTCTGCATCTCCTTAACTCCTTTTCCTGAACCACTACACCTACACGCACACACAATCGTCTTCCCTGTTTCGAATTTCAGTAGCAACCCCTGCCGCATCACTGCTCTGCTTCTCTTTCCCTTTTTGTCTCAAATTTCTGCAAGCCGAGATACGCACCTACACAGCAACAATAACCGAACCCCCCAACAGAACCCATCAAACAGAGCAACGACCCTCACTGTCCATAACAGTCGCACCAATTTCCCTGCACTGACCTGCACACGCACCGCTACAAGAGACCCAACCAAACTGTGGCAACTCTGACCTCCTTCCTTTCCTCTTGTGAAGATATAGATATATATATATATATATATCTACATACAACTCAGCCTAGAACTCTCCCGATCTTCCAATCTTCTAGCAGTTTCGGCCACAACCCCTCTCACTTTTTCTCCGTTTTACTATATAGAGCAGTCAGTGCTCTAAAAGCTTCAAGCTTCTTCTCTTTCCTTTCCTTTGCTATTTTTTTTTCACCTTTAGTTACCTATATATATATATATGTCTCTTTTATTATTTTAATATATAAAATATACTTCTATATATTTTATATATTCTTAGAGCCAATGTCTTAATTACTAATATGTATATATATATATATATATATATCGTTTAGCTCTTATTATATTAATATTTTATTTTATTTTATTTTATTATTTTTTTTTCCAAGTCTCTACAAGTTAATAGAAGATGTGGCTTTCTAGGTCCTAGTGCCGATTGGTAGACCCCTAAAAATGTCTAAAATGGTTTAGATGTGAGTCGGTTCAAGAATACAAGACACAAATAACACCACCCATGTGGGTTTACGGCACAAAGCCAAATGATAGTGTGTCCCATCCAAATTTTGGATTCACTTCTAGTACAATCCCACACACAAGACATTCATAACATTTTCACCACAAACATGCTTCCAATCATGCAATTCATGGTACAATGACATGTATTCACAAACATTCATGACATTACATAATCATCATGCTTTATAAAACTCAAATATGCATTATACCATGTTAAGAATTCACCTTAACCTCACTTAAGCATTTATACAAATATATGGTGAGCATATATGGGTTTACATAACATATGAACATGAATTCTAGAAAAATAATCAAATGAATTTTCTTGCATAATCTAAGAGATTACATAGACACATTTATGTCTAAAATGATGAATAACATGGTTACAAAAAATTACAAACATGTATGACAAGAGACTCTATTATTTAAAGCTATTAAATGTTCATACAATGCATGTATTCATACAAAATACCATGAATATCATAAAATAAACACAAAGACACCCCATTTAACCCTTCTAGTTAGAAACTCTTACCTCAAATGCAGAATTCTTTGAAAACCTAGCTTCTAATTTGTGGGTTTTGTTTCCTTGATTCCTCCTTACCTTAGCTTAGGAATGCTTGTAGAGAAGCCCTAAGACGAATCCCTAATTTGAAAACTGTTACAGTTCGTTTGGATGCAAGGAGTTGGAAAGAAAAAGGAAGGAAAGAAGAAAGAGGGGCAACTTATTTCATGCTTGTTTTAAAAATTAAGAAAGAGAAATGGGGAAAGGAAGGGAGAGGGAGGGCGAGTTCAACATTTATTTTAACTATTTTATAACCTGTTCACGAGTAGGAGGAGACGGAAGAAGGTGAAACAAAATTTAATAATTTTTTATAATATCAATAATACTCTTAAAATTGTAAAATTAAAAATAAAATACACAACTCTTTAATGAATTTAAGAAGTATATAGTAGTAAATTAATATAAAATGCTTTCTTTCTTTTTTCTCTCTTCTATCATTACTAAAAAAGATAGAAGGATTACACTACCTTTTACTCTCTTTTTCCCTCATTAGTTATTTAAACATGAAGGAGGAATTACCCTCTCCTCTTTTCTTATCTTTCTCATAATTAATGTTATTGTCTCTTTTCCAATCCCACCACCTTATCCAAATAGAGTGCTAACCTTTCGTTAGATTTAAGAATTGAAGAAGAAAATAGAAAGCATAGCGAAGGACTTGCTCCCTAGCGGTGTGTATGGTGAAGAGAGAGTAGTGAGGGATCTGGTATACCGTATGTTTTGTCTCCAAGTTTCAAATTTTAAGTCCCTTCCAAGTCAATTTACCTTTTGACCCTTCATTTACTCTTTAAGCTTATTCCTAACCCTTAGGTTAATTGGTAATTTCACTTTCTAGGCTTTCCAATTCTCCAACCAATTTCAATTTTAATTATTTCAAATTCTTATTGCTCATGGTTTTGGGAACTACCTTCACGTAGTTCTGTGTTGTCAATAAAATGACCAAAATACCATTTGGTCTTGTTACAGCAACGTAATGGCTTCAACTAGTTACAAAACTTGTTTCAATGCACCAAGTCTCATTAATTAACATTACTTCATATTATTATTATTAATTTTAACAAATTATTTAATATTAAAAAATTCAAATCATTACATGTACATTCACCCTTTTTACCGAATAAATAATAAATAAAGTAACTTAAAAAGAACGCATCTTCCATGATCACTCTAAGTCTTTCTTCTTCTGTAGCTCTCACCAATCGTAAATACCTGCCCATCTACCGAAAAATAGGAGATGAGAAATGTTACCTAGTAGGAGGACTGTAAAAGTAAACCAAACATCCACACACAAGCACAACATCACGAAGATTGCCATGCCAATCTAATCATGCATATCAAGCTATTCAAAGATATCATGTCATGCCCGTACATTTCATTCCAATCATGATAGCACACTTTTATGAACACAAGTCATCATTCCAATATATCATGCTCAAAGTGTTTTATCATTTAAATATTTTTCTAAGCAAATCATACAAAGATAAGAGAAATCATATATATTAATGCGTATCGTTTTCTCTTTATAAGGTATCTCCTTTGCATTTCATTCACTATATTGTTTCATTTATTATTCAATTTATTAAATTTCATACTATAGTATATGGAGTAAAATTTTAATTCATGTTTCAAAATTTAGTCATTATACAATCAAACTTCAAACTTATCATGTATAGACATAGTTCGGTTTGTTTTCTATCTTTCTTTATCATTTCATTGTCAATCCACAAAACACACACATACCCCCACACAATTGATAGGTAAGTTTGATGAGGTGCTACCAAACCTTTAGTTACAAACTTGTTCCCCATCATTACTCTGTGTCCTATTATGAAAATAAAAGTGGTGATTAGATTACTTTTTTTTGGCTTTTTTATTTGGATTTGGGACAATAAGAAAGGTCTTTATTTACACTCACCCACTAGATCAGTTGGCAAAAATTTTAGCTTTATTACGGGGCAGAGATATAAGTTGAAATTCCAAAAACTTTTATCTACTTATTCCTTGTGTTGGTGTTTGATATAAAGTAGAAAAAAGGCATATTAAGAAATTTCAATAGGACAGGTGTGAGGCGAGGTGCTCATATCTCAAACTTACGCCACTTAAAATTTCAAACCTGTCCTATTATGCCACTATTCGATTATAATAAATTTAAACTCATCTTATCCTGCATTGATTATACTAAATTTATCATTTTTCATTTAAAATTTAATAATAAATAAAATTTTTTTGTCTCACTATTATTTTTTCACAATAATAAATATACTCACTCCGTCCCGAATTAATAGTCTCTTTTGAGAAAATCAACTTTTTATTTTTGACAATCATTTAATACTTTTACACTTGATTAAGAGAATAAATTTACAAAACTAACATTCATTCACATTGAGTAGTACATTCAAATTAAATTTATGACAGTAATTTAAAAATTTTATAATTATTGATACATTAATTTTTTAAACAGGACTCTTATTATGAGACATCTCAAAATGGAATGAGGAACTTTTAATTCGGGACGGAGAGAGTATATTTATGAAAAAGTTGGATATTTTGAATGAGTAAGAGATATTTAAGTAATTTTATAATATAATCTCAGGACGGGAGGAGTGGCTATAAATCTCTCTTTCATAAACCCGAGCCCTATTAGAATTTAATATTTTTTTTCAAAACTTGTCCCAAAATTGCTTGTATACTTCTCAAAACTCTTCTAATAGACACTAAAAAAGGGGTAAATTATACAGAATTTTTTTTTTAGTTTATGAGAATTACAGATATCATTCCTCTAATTTATAAAAATATACCGCACCCTTATATTTTTAATATTAATAACAAATACCCTTGCCGTCAAGAGTCCTTAGTGGCTAAACAAATATTTATGACATCAGCAGTAAAAAAGTTTTAAATATCGAATTTTCCCTTCAGTTTACATCTTATTTTTTATACCCAAAGTTGAACGATCAACTCCCAACTCAATTTTACTTCTTACCCCAAAAGTGACGGTCAACCCCCAACTCAGTTTTACTTCTTACCCCAAAAGTGACGCCCCCAAATCGACCGTTGGGTTTTTCTATCAGTGATTGACAGAGAGGATAGTGCCCCGGCCACCGTAACCAGTACCAAGACACCATGGATGCACCAACACACTACCAACAGCCACCGGCATCACCACCTACACACCAACAAAGCCACAATCGCACACCACCACTACCCACTTGCATCGCCACACACCACCCACATCTTTTCCCTGATCACCGTCCGCTGCAAAAAGGAACTGTGATAGAGTGATGGGGCGTGCAACTTAGGCTGATGGTAGTTTAGTAGAACTAAATTGGTATAGTCAATAATGATAAAGGAGGTGATGAAAATGGATGGTGATCGTAGAATTAAAGAAGATGAAATCTTTGTGTATATATTATTTATATGTCGTGAGTGTGTGTGTATATATATCTATTCCGATAGGATGTTATACCATGGGGTTTCAAGTTGTTTCTCACAAATGAAAGGGATCTACAATTGGGTGACGTATACATTAATCTTCCTCCTTATACAAGCATACAATAGTATATATATGGTGTGTGTGTGTGTGTGTCTATATATATATATATATATATATACACACACAAATATTTATATATCAATTGGCACAATGTCATACAAATGAGGTTAATTGTAGAGAGAGAAACCCAGGGAGATTTGAAGCCACCAATTATTTGTAATCATATAATTCAAGGTAAGACTTCAAGAGGGTATTATTTGTAGAGAGAGAAACCCAATGAGACTCACAAATCTACAACGGATCCTTAACCCAACAATCGTTTGGAATCGATGCTTGACTATTGGAATGGAGGTGGTGCACCTGGGTATTTCAAATTTTCTTTGGTTGTTGATCAGAACCATGGTTGGTTTCGTTGAAAAATTCAAATTTTTTGAGAAGCCCAAATTTTCCTCCAATCGGTCTCCAACCAACCAGTCAATTCTGCCAAAAAGCATTACCTTTACTCATTGTTGTAACGCAGTGAATCGATCAGGAAATTACCGACCAACATAATGGAAAAAATGATATGTATACAATTTTTTTTTGTATATATATACACACACACATATAGACGGGTATTATATATACATAATTCAATTTCCACTTTTTTATAGATGTGTGTTTGTTTATATCATATTTGCTTCTTTACATTATAAGTTTAAGGTTGAAGTGTGATGTTTATGGGTTTATTTGTTTATGTGTTTTTGAAGCTAGCATTAACAATGGTGAAGGTAAAGATTACTGTTCACTTTTCCGAGTATCTATGATGTTTATATTATTAATTAACTAGGTACTTTATATTAATAGGCTTGTTGGTAGGGAGGGTGTGTTTTTTGAGTTGACTTTTTAACTAAATAATAATGTTTAATTGAAGAGTAAATTCGTTTTTTTTTTTTAAAGTTATGTTAACTCTAATTAGTTGACAAGACTAACAAGAAATATAATATAATTTTAAAAACTAGATGGATGTTATTTGTAATTGTTAAAATCTTCATAAAACATTAGTATAATTTAAAAAGAATAAAAAAAATTTTCAATAAGAACGTGGTAGGACAGGTTGCTTGAAAAACTAGCAATCGATAGACAATCCTTCTACTGAGATTGATTGATTCCTTGAAGGTAAGTGATCACGTGCATAGCACTTGATGTACGTGATGTGTATGGTTCAATTCGAACACAAGGAACCCAAGTGGAAATTGGGCGCCGAGATGAACTATGAGTAATTGTAGATTTCACAATTCTATTTCTCAACTCCTCGTCTCAAAACTCATAGAGGTGAGTTTCATTGGGTGGAGTTCGGGTGTATGAATTCCACCTAAATAAGTCTGAGATGAAAAGTTAGAAAATAGAGTTAGGAAGTCTAGTATTAATAAAAAACTATATAACACAATCATGGCACATTATTTAAGTCAAATCTAACTGAATTTAATAAACTAAGAAAATATAATCAACCTGAATAATAGAGAAGATAAATTATCGAAGTCATTATAGCATAATAAATAATAAAATGTTGGTACAATATCCAAAACTTAAGGAAGGGACTAAAAACTTCAATAATTTTTATTGGTAACAGGTGAAATTTTGAAAGATAAAACAAACAAACTAAGAATTGCTGCAGAAGATCAAGACAATCTATCTTCTTTCATGATAGGATGACACACCAATAGTTGTTCAAAGAAGAGAAGCGTTGCAGAAGATCAAAATCTGAATCCATGAAACCTACAGAGCATGCAAAAACAAAGTAGAAATGTAGAAGTAACCAAGAAATAAATAAATAAATTAAAATAGAGTAAAGCCACGAATATGCAACCATTAGTTTATACTATGACTTGGTCACGCATGGACTTGATGCTAATTTAAAGAGTCATAAGAAATCAGAATGACTCCTTTCAGCACACATTGGTTCTGACATATTTTAACATTGATAATAATTGCATTTAGATCTTACCATCCTGTTTACTTTTCCAGCTTCACTGTGTAACCGCCAGTAATTGGCATCTCAATCAAAGTGGCAGGCAAACTTTGGACCTTTTGGCCACAATGATTACATTTGTTTTTTTTTGGTTTACATCTTTTGTGTACAAGGTAACGACGGCAGCTGCAATACATCCATAACAGTTTTCGCAAACCGGCGCGTTTTCATGAATTAATTCTTCATCTTGTGGCGTAACTGATTCCAGAAGAAGAATATATAGTTAGATAGGTAATAACAGAAAAATACAGAAATACATAAGATGTTATTTGAAAACAAGTAGACCGAACATTTCAGTAAGATTGATTTAACATAGTAAGAAGTAGAAGAACACATGGAAGTGGAGTTTGATCAACTTGACTAGCCATAACTAAATGTTTTTAGAAGTCCAGTAATTTCATGTGGAATTTTATAAAATGTATAGTCAAAACCCAAGAGAAATATAAATGTTAATTAGTATTGTACGAAGTCATTCATATAAATCTCAAGGAGTAACTCGGTCGAAGACGTTAGAAGGATTAAGTGTTTATGAGTATAAGGTGATCTTAATTTGATCCAATAGTTTCCTTGGGGCATCCTTCTTACAAGCATAGCCTAAAGTTGCCAAAGTTGTGATTGATGGACAAAGGTTGAAATTGATGGATTCGGTTCGATTATAAAAAAGAAAAAGTCATACTTATAACCTTGTAGCATTATTTTTATAAAAAAAAAAATGCTAGATTTTGGAAAATCAACTTAATACACACTTGAAAGAACAAAAGGTAGTTGGAGCCGTTGTACAGTAGTTACTTCACATGTGACAATAACATGGGGTCCTTATAATAGATCTAAATTCAAAATAAAAAATAGTTGAGTGCTTCTCCTTAGATTAAAACCATGTGTGAATCTTATAATAATATATCAATTTTTTTAGAGAGTTAAACTAATTAACCTATATTAAAATTAATTAAGTATAAGATCTCTCAAAATAAGTGTCTATAGGCTAATGTTTAAGGACAAATATTGTAACTCCGAAAGTTCCTTAATTTTATCTGAATCCAAAAATGATGACGAGACAAGGTGAAATTTTTTTAATGAAGAAATTACCCCATTTTCTCTCCAATTTAATTTCGTCTACTCTCACAACTTTGGCAAATTAATTTGGTGATCTAGGCACGCTCCTATCAGAATTGGCAAAGTACTCTCCTTCATCAATTTAATCTTAAAAGACCACCAAATCTTTTTGAGAAATTGATTATACAGAGAAGATTAGATGGAGAAAATCCTAGAAAGAGCACAGGCATCGATGGTCGCGGCCGAAAAGTGTTACCATTGATAGCAGTTTTATCATTTTTATTTTATAAAAATAAATTTTATTGCAAAATATTGAATTATTAATTAATGTTACATGTGTAAATTAAAAATACAAAACTGCATATAAATACCAAAGTCATTTTTTTGGTAATTAATGTCAAAGTACATTTAACAAAAGAGGTGGCTAGGTTGGAGGTTTGACTACTCATATTGGTTAAAATAAAATATATACAACAAACATAAATTGTTAAAACGCAATACATTTATGTTATATATATATATTTATATATAAATAAGTTTGCACTTATATTGTATAATAAATTAGAAGAAATTTTCAACTAAATATAAGTTTTTAATTAAAAAAATATTCTATTGTTAACTCATTACAACCAAAACTATAATCACGACAAATTTGAATAAAAAATTACAAACAAAAACACAAATTGTGGGAATGATTCAAATAAAGAACTAAATAATTGATTTAATGAATATATTAAGTAATTATAAATTTAAATATATTGATTACAACTTATGAAATTTGATCTATTTTTTCTCTTACTTAACTTTATCTTAGTCCTTTATTTGCCTATAAACCTCCGTCTTCTCCTACGAAGATCGGAAGATGTAAATCTCACACATTTTTCAAAGAAAAAATAAGAATACTACAAAAACAACATGTAAGCTCAATATAAATTTAAAATTAAAATTAAACAATTGATATAAAAAAAACTTAAATTAAAAATTTTAATTTTAATTGCTAGACGTATTTTTAACTTTAATTTCTTGTCGTGCAGTAATTTTTTTTTATCATTTTTTAATACTACAAGTTGGGGGGGTCTTGACTGTTGAGTTCATTAGGCTTGTTTACTTAGCTTGAGATTTATGAAAAGTGAAGAAAAAATCTCAATTTTAATGTGACGCATCATAAATCTTTCGACAAGGAATAAAATGTACCATCTTAGAGAACCTATCAGAAACTACAAAAATAGAATCTATCTCTCGTTGCGTGCGAGGTAGTAATACATAGACAAGTCTTTCCAAACAAAATTAGGAACTGATAAAATAGTATAAAGACCAATATTTTGTGACTAACCTTTAGATGCTTGACAAGTATAGCACTTTTGAACAAAGTTACTAATATTCCACTTGACTTGCGACAAAAAACAATGCTCTTTCACACTCATCACTGTCTTATCTCTACATATGTATCCACTCAACTCATTGCTATGTAGAACACGAATAAGCTTCTTTTGTAGTGATGTTTGAGAATGCACAATTAGTTGGCCTTAAACAAATATCCCTCGTACACAGAGAAATTTGTAATAGGAAACTAAAGTTAAAAATAAGCCTAGTAGTTAATTTTTATTTATTTATTTTTTCTTGTTGGAGTGTCCCACATCGTCCGTCTCTAGCTCTTCTGGTCTATATATAAGGGCCCTCTCTCCCTCTCCTTAACACCTACGTTTTAAGGATCGAGCTAATTGAGAGTTGGGCCTTCAAATTTCAATATAGTATCAGAGCCAGGCCAGAACTCTAACTTTGGGCTAGAGGAGTCGGGGTGAGCTCATCTGGCTTTCGCTGCGACAGGCGATGTAATCCAAGAGGAGTATTGGGGAGTATCCCACATCGCCCGTCTCTAGCTCCTTTGGTCTATATATAAGGGCCCTCTCTCCCTCTTCTTAATACCTGTGTTTTAAGAATCTTCAAATTTCAATATTTCTTATAAGGACTTTCATATATTTCTTATTAGAAAAATAATTAACCCACTTAAGAGCGACTCCAACCGATGATCCATCGGAGGAGCCATCCCCTAATTACCATTTTGACTCCCCAATTTAAATTCTTGTACTTCAACGAGAGATCTATTTGAATAACTAAAATGGCTTTGGAAGATGTGAGAATCTATATATGACTACTCTGGGAGGAGAGCGGGGGGAGCCAAATTTTAATGAAAAGAAAACTGATTGGTTGTTTTTTCTTTCAAGTTTTTTATATTTTTAAAGTCAAAATACATTAAAATATAAAAATAAAAATTTAATTTCGTTATTATTATTGAAGTGCGTGTATGATGGTGTAAGTCATTAGAGTAGCCAAAACTAGGAGAAAAAAAATAAAGCGATCAACTCAGAATAAAAGCTGGAGTTTCATTAAATCATATTGGAATTTTGTAGTGAATAAACTGATATGGTGTCTACAATCATTGGACCTCAAAGTCGTTCGTATTAATAAATTTGGGACTACATTTTTCACAGGAAGTCATATAGTACTCTATCTAGTGCACATATTTAGAGTTCTGTAGTTAATAAAGGTTCTGTTCAAGGTTTTAAAAACCGGACCGGACCGGACCGGTTCACCGGTTCAACCGTCGACCGGTCCAAGGAACGGTCCGGTCGAACCCTAGAAACCGTTCCAAAGCCAAAACCGGGCTTAAAAGGCAAAACCGTCCGAACCGGGCGGTTCAACCGGTGAACCGGTCGACCCGTCACTGGGTCACCGGTTCGGACCGGTTCGCCTCATGTATATATATATAAAAAAAATCTATTGTGCCCTCATTTTTCAATTTTCATTTTCTCTTCTCTTTCTCAGATCTGAGATTTCTCTCTCAGTTCCCGTTTTCGGATTTTCCCTTTCTCTGTTTCTTAGTCTCACTTCAATCCTTCATCTCATCACTTGAACTGTTCGGACTCCCACCGCACGGCGACGGCGACTCCCACCGCACGGCGACAGTGACTCGCGTGATGATGGTGGCGATGCGATGGTGCGATGGAAGCGATGGAAGCGACGGGCGGTGCGATGGAACTGTTCGGATTTTCCCTTTCTCTGTTTCGGGTGATGATGGTGGCGGTGCGATGGTGCGATGGAAGCGACGGGCGGTGGTGATTGTGGGAGAGGATGGTTACGGTGGAGGTGCGGTGGCTATGGGTTCGGCTGGGGAAGTGGTGAAGGCGCGGGGTTTATGGACTGTGGTGATGGTGCGGCTGGGGTGGTGGTGATGGTTCGGCTGTGGTGGTGATGGTGCGGCGGTGGTGGTGAAGGTGCAGTGGTGATGCACTGATGGTTATGGAGTGATTGGAGTGTGGTTTTATTTTTTTTTGTTGAAGTTTTATATATTAAAAAAATTCATATTTTGTAAAAAAAATTTATATAATTTTTAGTAATTTTTGTATAATTTTTTAAATTTAAAATATTAATAATATATATTATTAAATTTATTAATTACATAATTATGACATCACGGTTTGATTCTGGTTGACCCGACGGTTGAACCGGTAACCCGTAACCCGGACAATTTTCCGGTTCGATGAACGGTCCGGTTTTGAAAACATTGGTTCTGTTAGGTTCACATATTTAGTGATGGAAAATGGAAGGGAAAACTTGCAATTTCCCTCACATTTTTTATTCATCTCAAAATAAAATTGCAAACTAATCTTTTTTTTTTCCCAGAAGTAATCAGAAATTAGAAGAAAAAGATGAAGGAACATGTAAAACAATACAAATTTAAATTACTTTTCCTTATATTTTGATTATATTCCTTATTTTCCAAGGCAACCAAAAACAAAAAAAAAAAAACAAGGTTTCTCTAAACTACCTAGCAATATTTTCCTAGACTATTTTCTTTGAAAAACCAGTACAGTTATGAAAGAACCAAAAATTCAAGTGGCAACTTCCTCAATCATAAAAATAGTTCTGTAAAAATTATATCCAGATATGGAAATCTTGGGGGATAAAAGGATGAAAAGTAGTATGAGAACAAATATGGGGCCACTCTTAAAGACAAAGGAAACCTCCATATATGGAAGTCCTCTTTTTTTTTTTCTTATCAGCTCCAGATATGGAAGTCTTGGGGGGGATAAAGTGACGAAAAGTAGTATGAGAACAAATATGGGGGCGCCTCTTCAAGACAAAGGAAACCTTAAGATATGGAAGTCTTTTTTAATGAGCTCCAGATATGGAAGTCTTGGGTGGGGATGGCAATTTGCCCTGCCTCTAATGGGGCAGGTATGAGGTACTCATAAACGGGATCGGAGTAGGACTTTTAAAACCCTGTCGGATTCGGGGCGGGTTCGGAGAATGGTCATCCCGCCCTGACCCTGCCCCGTTTATATATTAAGTTTTTTTATTTTTTTTATATATATATATTATATTTATCAATAAATAACACTATATAAAATTAATTTTAAGGTTTTTTATATTACACTTATATATATATATATATTTATATTATTTATTTTGAAAAAATAAATTTATTTATTTATTAAAATAAAAGTTTTAACTTAAAAAAAATATATATAATAGGGTTCGGGATGGAGGGGTGAAGTCGGGGTAGACTTCAAACGGGGCGGGGCGGGGTCAGGGTAGACTTTAAACGGGGCGGGGCGGGGTCGGGGGAAGAAAATATAAACGGGGTCAGGGTCGGCGAAGGGTCACCCGGCCCCGAACCTGCCTCGTTGCCATTCCTAGTCTTGGGGGATAAAAGATTGAGAGTACTATCAGAACAAGTATGGGGGGCCACTATTAAAAGACAGTAAACCGGTAGATATTATGTAAAGCCAAGCAAAGGAATAGTTAAGGGGTGAAGAGGGCCATGGCCCTGCCTAGTGACCCAGATCTTAAAATTATATACAGGGGGAAAAATTATTCGTTAGTCTAGGAGTATTGCATCCGGACCAATGATAGTGGAGCTAGACCATTAATACAAGTAACAAAAATATAAAAATAAAAATTTAAAGGGATCTTTATTAAAAAATAAAAAATTTTGAGAGGGAAATTTATAAATTTTTATTTTTTTAAAAATAAAAATTAGGAATAAAATATTAAATTTTAAAAATGGGGGGGAGGTGGGGCATGGCCACCCTAACTCCTCTAATATCCGCCTTTGCTAATAAGCATTTGCTAATGCAAAATTAATAGTTATTCGCATGGAGGATACTAGGGAACATTTTAAGTACAATTTAATTCTTATAAAATGATAGTTTCTTGGACTTAGTGCACGCAGAAGCAATTTTTTTTCCAACGCAAGAAAGAGAATTTATTGATCAACAGGAAAAACTACAACAATTAGAAAAACATTCTGAATATCCCATAACGAATAAAAAATCACCCAATATCGACCCAACTAAGCATGGGGTCAACAACACAATCACATTCTAAGAATGAACCCAACCAAGCAGGTGGATCTTCAAACCAAACTTCTATTTCTTCAATGACAGATCCTTGTCTTGCCAATCCACGAGCAACCATATTGGCAGACCGCTTAGCAAAATAGACTTGCTAGACTTCAACTTCATGCCGTAATTGTAAGATATCTAGAAGAACCACACCAAGTTTAGGAGGATAAGAAGTAAAGTTCTCTAGCAACGAAGCCAAATACTGGTTATTTGTTTCAATTGCCAAAGCACGAAAACCTGTTGCAAGATAAAATTTAATACCTTTAAATAAGGCAAGTGCCTCCATCAACAAAGGGTTGCAAACTCGAGATTTCTTCAAAGGCGGGCCAGCAAGAAACTGACATTTTTCATCTCTAACCACAGCTCCCACACCACCTGTAAAATGAGCCTTTGACTATCCCCATCAACATTCAGTTTAAAAAGAGGTGCAGTAAGAGGAACCCAATGGAAGGGATGAAGGACAACATGGGGAATATCAGATGATGATTGAACTACATTCGAAGAGACTAACATAGCCGAAAATAATTCATCAGCCAAAGATTGGGCCAAAAGAACTACTTGTAATGGAATTCCTTTATTTCCAAATTCTCCAAATAATGAAAGCTGTTAGTCTATCTAACCTCTCTTTATCTTCATGGTTTTTCCATTTCATGATTAAAGAAAGCCACCACTCATCAAAATGTGTGTATTAAAATTGTGATTGTGAAACAATTTTTCTAAAAATGCATCTTAAAAATTCTAAGGGAAAATTCTGTTTACAAGACAAGCAAAGAAAGAGCAACTCTCACTTGCTCATTCGAACGAACAACAAAAGTTCGTTCTCATTTGTTTGAAAGGCCTGTACCAAACAAAGAGCTGCAACCTCAGAAATGTGCTCGTTTGATATTCGTTTCTCATTCGTTCGAATGAATAAGGAGCTTGTTCGAACGAGTGATGATTCATTCGAACAAATCTTGGGCGAAAAATAGATTTATAATCTGTTTTGAAGCTCATTTTGGATTGAACAAGTTCATTGCAAAAAATCACAAAAATTTAGTTGAGAACAGTGAAAAACAAAGTAAGAAAGATTTCAATTGTGAGAGCTATATTCTTGAGAAATAAAAAATCTTTCATAAGAGATCAATCATAATTATCAATCATGCATTTCTTTACTCTCATTGATTGATTGATTTAGATCATTTGCTAGATCCAAATCAGATCTAAGAGCCTCTTGTTCATGTCATTTCACCATTAATTGATGAAGAATTGAGATCAACCTTATGGATGCATTGTTGATTGGATTGGTGGATACCAAGATTGTGAGGATTTACAATTGTGGAGCGGCTAGGTTAGAGGATTCCAAGACCGTCGAGGATTTCGGTTGCATGAAAATTTTGACTATGAGGAGCTTGTGGATTCAGAAGAAATTGAAGACATGATTAGAAAAAATGGAGCTTGAGGTGTAGAGTTCGGTTCATAGATACGTTGTAATTCAATTTCTATCATAGTGGAAGTCTTCCTTGAGCATTTGCCTAGCTTTGGAGTTTTACTCCAAGGATTGTTGTCCTTGGTAGTTTCTCCGTCATCAATCGGTTTGCAAATCTCTCTATCACTTCATCTCTTACAATTTATAAATTTTTTTTCTTGAATGCTTCCGCTTGATATTGATATTAATATTAAGTTTTCATGATTCTCATAATTGAGCACAAATTTGATTAATTAAAAATTTAATTGAGCAATTGAAGTTGTAAATTGAATTGAATTAACGTTTAATCACTTAGTTGAATTTTTCATCAAATTGATTTAGTTGAATATCAAATTGAACTAGTTGATCAATTGGGTTGTTGTTGATAGGTTTGTATCTTTGAACAATTCTTTTCTCTACATCAGTGGAAGGGCTTATATGTTGGATTAATCATGTTGAGTGATTTTGTTGTTGTGGCATCGTTATTGTAGAAAAGACTTGTAATTAAAAATTGAGAAATTTTTAAATCTAGAACCAACCTATTCAACCCCCCCTTCCAGTTTTAATTCACACATTGGGACCTTAAGTGATATCTTAGTGGTATCGATTTATAACAAAGTGGTATGCTTGTTAGGACCAATGGGTCCGATATTGTAATTGGCTAATCAGGTTTGACAAAACATGCTTTGTGTGTAATCATTACAGAAGTCTGAGGAGTGAGTACCCCAATGCTCGTTTTACTCCAAGATGGTCCAAGAGACATTACCGTGCAACACTACCGGCCGATTTGGTTCACGAAGGGTATATTGGACTTTTGTGTTGATTTAGATCTAACACACTCACACATTGCATGCATTGCATATAATTTTTATCATAACATCATGTGTGTATTAGACTTGTGATTGTGAAACAATTTTTCAAAAAATGCATCTTAAAAATTTTAAGGAAAAATTTTGTTTACAAGACAAGCAAAGAATGAGTAACTCTTTGTTGCTCGTTCGAACGAATAACAAAAGTCCATTCTCATTCATTTTCATTCGTTGGAAAGGCCTATATCAAATGAAGAATTGCAACCTTAGAAATATGCTCATTTGATATTTGTTCCTTGTTCATTCAAACGAACCTTGGGCGGAAAACATATTTATAATCTGTTTTGAAGCTCATTTTGGATTGAACAAGTTTATTGCAAAAAATCATGAAAATTTAGTTAAGAGCAGTGAAAAACAGAGTAAAAGAGATTGCAATTGTGAGAGCTATATTCTTGAGAGATTAAAAAACTTTCATGAGAGATCGATCATAATTGTCAATCATGCATTTCTCTACTCTCATTCATTAATTGATTTAGATCATTCACTAGATCCAAATTAGATATAAGAGACTCTTATTCATGTCATTTCACCATTGATGAAGAATTGAGATCAACCTTGTGGATGCATTGTTGATTGGATCGGTGAATACCGAGATTGTGAGAATTTGCAATTGTGGAGCGGCTAGATCAGAGGATTTCGAGACCGTCGAGGATTATGGTTGTATGAAGATTCTGACTATGAGGAGTTTGTCGATTTAAGAAGAAATTGAAGACGTGATCGGGGAGAACGGAGCTTGAGGTGTAGAGTTCGATTCGTAGATACGTTGTAATTCAATTTCTTTCATAGTGGAAGTCTTCCTTAAGCGTTAGCCCGACTTTAGAGTTTTACTCCAAGGATTGTTGTCCATAGTGGTTTCTCCGTTATCATTCGGTTTGCAAATCTCTCAATCACTTCATATTTTACAATTTACAAATTGCTTTGCTTGAATGCTTCCGCTTGATATTGATATTGATATTGATATTAAGTTTTCACGAATCTCATAATTGAGTACAAATTTGATTAATTGAAAACTTAATTGAGCAATACTTAAATAGTTCAAGGAAGTCTTTCATTCATTGTTTGATCCATTTTTTTATCATTTTGTTTGAAATTCCTTCAGTTCTTCATATCTTAATGTTGCAATGTAGATTGAAGATGGTGCTGATCCATTTACAGTACTTTTACTGTTGAAAATATTGAACTCTTGGTAATGTGATGATTAAGATGTTGATAAAAAGTAGACCAGATTGTGGATTTTGCTACTTAATTATGTTCATTGTAGCATGTGTGTTATGACATTGGTATTGGTAGGTTGCTAAAGACAAGGTAAGGTTCATCCTTTAGGGAATTTTACAAATCCAAAGGATCCTCTCATATCTCTGCATGCATTTCAAAATTATATGTTGTGAGCAGCAACTGATGGACCTTCAGGAACTCTACATCTATCAGCAACAGTTGACCACAGAATTGAGTGAAAAACTTGGAAGGACAAAGGTGTTTAATCAAAATTCAACTTTCTTAGTTTTTAATTGAATTATGAAGTGCCCTTATTCGTTTTGCTTCATTACAGGAAACTAAAACTACTCTGTATTGTACTTTTAACTACAGAGAGAATTTGAGCAAACCGAGCACGCTTTATTTGTTCTGAAGATAGATGTAAACAAGCAAATGAAATAATTAAAGAAAAGGAATATTTTATTTTTAATCTCCTTGGATCCGGTAAGTAAAGTGTCATAATTTTTTTCTTTTGTACTACCAATATAACATTTGTATTTTAATATGGTTATCCCTAAAAGAAAATGGAACTACTTCTGGGAGAAAAAATGTTATGAAAATAGCATGGAGCATTAATTCAGAATTTCTTTCTGTTCATTTCTTCTACTGGAGACTTGGTCATGAATTTTTCATGATCAGTTGCTAGGTAAAAAATTGTATAGGCTGATTTACGTAGGGGGATTTGACACTGCACATGCTGCAGGTAGGTAAAAAATTGTATAGGCTAATTTTTTTTTTTTTTTTTAAATTGAGTTATTATTATGTCTTTGGCATGATGTGATGAGGAAGTTTGTTAAATTTTGAGAATATATATTGATTTCAGGGCTTATGATCGAGCTGCAATAAAGTTTCGTGCAGTTGATGCTGATATCAATTTCATTATCAGTGATTATGAGGAAGATCTTAAGCAGGTGCATTTAAGTAGACATTACTGGTTGAATTTAGAATTGTACTAATGTGAGTTGTCATTTGATCGAGATCATCAGAATTGTATGAACAATGGACGGCCTGATTCAAGGTACCTTTACTGGAAGTGGGATCCATGAGATTGTGGGTTACGCAAGTTTTGTCTTGTCAGATTTCTTGATTTGATGAGGAATAAATCATGGGCCTTTATTGGTGATTCCTTTTGTAATATCGAGAACAATCCAATGCTTATAGGAGGCGGAAGATAGGTCAATTTGTTTACAGAATAATGATTTAATTTGTAATATTATATTTTTTTATGATGAGTTGTTTTAGTTCATTACTGCCTTGTTGATGCAAGGTTTTCTATTTGTTTAATTTCTAGATTCTAGCTATATATATGGTATTGGTATATAATGGATTTTTCTCCTTAAAAAAATTATATTAAAATTTTAAAGTTGTGTTAATTTATTTAGTGAGTTGTATTTTTTTTTAATTATGTGAAAATGAAATAATTTCTATTCAGTTGAACACAAAAAATAAAAAATAAAAAATAAAAATTGAGTAACTCGAGTTTGAGTTCGAGCTCGAGCTCGAATGAGGCTCGTTTATTTTTTCGAGCCGAGTCGAGTTCGAGCTTGAGCTTGACAATCTATTGACGAGTCGAGTTTGATCATAAATTTAAGCTCGAGTTGAGTCTCGCGCCGAGTCGAGTCATACTGTATTTTTTTACTAGTCGAGTTCAAACATCAAATACTCGACTCGATACGGCTCGTTTGCACCTCTAGTGGTAAGTAATTATGTGGGGTGAAGCATAGGCAGTTACGTGTTTCTATGGCTGTTTGTTAGTACTGGACTGTGCTGACCCAATTTTGTTTCAATGAGAGCCTAAACGGGGACATGTAGCCATTAAGAGAAGGCGTGTCGGGTGGTGGGAACCGCGTGGCCTTCCTCTTCAGCCTGCTTATCCCAAACCGGGATTGCTCCAATTCAAAGGCTTCCGGGCCCAGCCCATATTGCCTAATTCGATATTCGAATTTACCCATTTCATTTGGTTAACTTTATTTTGATCACAGAAGGTTCTTGTAAAGTGTTTTGATATATACACACACACACACACACACACACAGAGGATATCTAAATTCATGTTATTGTTGTGTTTTTTTTTTAAATATTTGGATCTTGAGTTGTATTGATCGCATGATTGCTTGTTCTTTTTTAGCAAAGAAATTATACTGAAATGAAATCAAACAAAATGGCAATCCCAAATTACCAGTCAAAATTGCTCTTAAAATAAATAAATATCTTTCCTTAAAGGAAATAATTAATTAAACATTTGTGGGATTCTATTGGGGTGTTCTCTCTTCAAATTTTTTATAAAAAATACATCCGTGATTTAATAAGGTTCCATTGAACCATTTTCAAAAACTATTTTCATTTTTCAAAAAGTTTAATATATGTGCCGGGATAAGGACTGACGTCATATCAAATAGTACAAGTATTCATTTATGAATTTGATTAGCAACTTACTGTTGTATAAAACAATATGTTTAGTTATGTTTTTGTTATTATTAGTTTTAAAGTTTTGACTCTAAAATCACATTCTTTGCTGACTAAGTTACTATAAAACAAATTTAATGGTATCTTGAGCGTGAACTAGCTTGGTTGGTTGGTATCTCATTTTTTTTCATATATGAGAGATTGAGAGTCCAAATTCCCTCAAATGACACAAAGTGTGTGTAATTTACTTTTCAAAAAATAAAAAATCTTGAGTAGTAAATTGAATTTAAATTTAGATTTAAATTTAATTTTAAATCTCAAAAATTATGTTGACACTAAAAAAACATATCAAATTTATTTGTACTTAATTTTTAGGATTTTATTAAAAAAATATTGAGATAAAAAAGTAAGTGTTGGAGTACATCAAATTTAAATAAATTTTTCTTTTAAGTTTTTTAATAAATATTTGAACCACCAAACAAATTTTTTTTATTCTAAAGAAAGGAGACAAGTCTTCTTAAAGGGATTGTACGTTGGGGGTAGAAAGAGGTTTGACGGGTAGAGAAGAAAAGGAGAGATTGGGCTTGAACTTTGGAGTGAGAGAGGTTTGAGGGGGTAAGTTAAGTCAGGTAGACGGAGAAGACGCAATTAGGGAAGGAGATCAAAGAGGCACAACATTCGGCAGCTACTTTTTGGGCTTTGTTAGCCTTTTCCGTTTCAGGTAAACATCCGGTCTTTCTCTATGTCAAAGTCCCCATTAAAATCCATTGTCTGTGGTTAAAAAAGGAGTATGAAGTTTTAAGATGGCTCCATCGCCTTTTCCTTTGACTATGGTTATTGTTGTCATAGATAATGAAAAAAGAAGAAGTTTGTGTTAAGAATATCCACTCAGCAAGTTATTGCCTGATCCCACATGCTAATCAGATCCACCTTGTCGAGGCTAGGATTCCATCCCACAACGATTCTACCCACCATAGTCAATTCTGACATGGCACCAATTCTTCATTAACATAGTCATTCATCTCTGCATAATGCTTATAGGTTGATCACACTTACTTATCAACATTAGTATGTCTAAATTTAGTTTCCACTACACCTGAAATTTCTAATTTATGATTATTTATCGGAAGTCTACATTCCCTTTGTTTGATGGGGTCATTAGTACCCTAATGTTCCAAGCACCTACTTTTATCATCGGAAGGTGTTGAGAAAGATCTTACCATTGAACTCTTAGGAGCTTCGACATTCCCATTGCCACTAGGCTTCTTTCAGTTCTTCTTCTTCTTTCCTTTTGAGCTTTCTCCACTTGTAGAGTAGAAGGATCCTGTAGTCCCAATATTAGCCTCTGGCAAATTTACAAGCTTAGCAAATGAATTCTTAAAGATATTTTGTTAACCTTTAGATATTTGAATTCCTGAGTTCATGCGTTTCTCTGTTTCTACTAGAGTGGGCCTAATGACTTTTTCTTTCCTTTTTAAGTTGTTTCACGGCAGAGCAGTGATCTCCTTCCCTTTAACTTTTATATCCTTTCTTTTTACAGTGATATTTGCTTCTAGTGTAGTCTCTGCAATACCTTGGTTATTTGATTACCCAATTTTTCTTTAATTGAATGTTGCTGCACCCTTTCTTTTCCATTTCCAAACACTCTACATTCTTCACATTTTCTAGGGCCATTCACACTCAATTTTCTACCATCTAGTGCCCCCTACCATCTTCAAGGGGATTTGTGATGGTACTTTGGTAAAGGATGGTCCACATCCACCTCTACACCCACTTGATTAAAGGATATAGTCTCCCATTTGTTGGAGTGACTCTATTTGTGAATAATGGTGGAACAACCAAACTGGTAATTTAACTGATCATGTCTTTAATCCTTTTAATTTGTTTAAGATCAGGTAACCTTACCTGAATGGAAACTTTACTAGCTCTTCTTTTAAGGTTTTGGTCTTGTGTTCGAAGTTTTAGGAGAAAAGGCTATTGTTGAGGACCAGGGGCCTAGTTCAAGGGCATTATGGTTTTCCTCTTTATTAATAAAAAGGAAAATTACATTAACCTGTCCTAAGATTTTTATAGATACATTGAACTTTTTTAAGTTTTTTAAAATTACACTAACTTTGCCTATTTTATTTGACAAATTACAAATATCTCATCTAACCATTTTTTTAAAATAAAATGACAAAACTACCCTCTTTCAATTTTTTTTTTTTTTTACATTTTTTCAATTTTGACCTTTTTTTTTTTAAAAAAAATTTCATTTTCAAATAAATATTGATTAAAACCTTAAATTTTTTTTTTTTTATATAAAATAAAAATAACTTATTTATCATAGATTTATTTTTATATAAAATAAAAAATTATAAAAATAGGTCAAAATTGAAAAAATGAAAAAGACCTTTGGAATACAAAAATAGCCCAATTAAATCGCCCCCTAAATCTCGTGTAATATTTCACACAAAATAGTGCCTTACTATTATGCACAATGAATAGTTGTTTGTAATTAACCTTATATTCAGTTAACCAAGTAATTATGCACCATTATATGTGTCAGTGTAACCATAAGAAAAATAAGAAAATAAAATCTTCAAACATAACTAGAACCAGCAGTGTTCTTTCTAGCAGTTCACCATTTCGTACTGTTTCAACTACTCGTATGAGACTGTGTTGGAGACAAGATTGTCAATTCATGGAGAATCAAAAGCGAAAAAGAAAAAAGAATAACACAAAAATTCAATCCTGAGTACACTTATTTAATTTCAATCTTGATACGTAGCCATATGAAGTTTTACTGCAACCTACTGTAAGCCATTCCAACTTCATTGCCCAATATAAATTCATAGTGTTGTTATTGAATTTTATGGATATCTTGTGCAGACTTCTTCTATATCGGCAATTTTAGGCATGGTTTGACTGATGATTTCAATGAAGCAGTTGCAACAAGAGACGAAGCACGTTGGAAAAGAAGACAATCAAGTTGGCTGATCCATGGAAGGGATACCAATTAACGTGGAGGAGCTGCAGCAAGAGAAGAAGCCAGTTGGAAAAGATGTTGATCAAGCTAGTGGAGTCAGCCAGCATGCTATCAGTATAGCTACTCAGGACAAGGATGATATAGGTAATGTTGGTTTGTTTATGCAGAGACGTGGGGTAGTGTTCATTTGCCCATGTCAATCAATACTTTGAATGTAACGCTCTAAATTCATTGTCCCAACAACATAAACAAATAAGACAACATAACTCAAAATCTTAAGTCCAAATTGATAGTAGCAAGATTTGTAGTGCCTTACATACTAGTTAATATGTAGGATAGGAGTATCATATTCTCCCCCTTACACCTGCCCCAAGCCCCCATTGCAAATCCACCCCTGGAAGGGGGAACTTAAATTCCGGCTTGAGAAAGAAAGAAACGACAGTTGAAAATCAAATAGTTGTGTATATGCATTTTTTTCCAACTGATTTTATTGAATTCGATAAATCCATGCTTTGTTCGAAATTTCCTAACAGTGAAGTGGGAGGAGTGGCTCAATGCAATACGCTCACGTGCCGACGAGCAGAAGACTACAGATCAACCTCAGCATCGTGACCTGCCAAAGATCCCCAAGGTTCCAGAAAAGCTTCGAGATAAAATGGGTTCCACGAGTTACTATAAACCTAGTGTGGTTTCAATCGGTCCTTATCACTATAAAAAGCTCGATCCCAGTTCCAAAATCCGTGAAACAGAGGCTGCGAAGGAGAGGGCGGTAATATTGTTCTTCAATCTAAACGAGGGTAAGAGGAAAAAGTCAGATATCCAATTAATTAACGATTTTGCAAAGAGGATCAAAGGAGCTAGGAACTGGTATGAGGAGGATTCGACTACGAATATGGATGAAATGGAGTTCACAAAGATGATGTTCCTTGATGGGTGTTTCATTATCATGTTCATTCGTTGCATCATTTATTCTAAGGTGGAGAAGCTGGGGATGACAAAAGACACTGCAAAATTGGTGCAACAGGACATAGTAATGCTGGAAAACCAGCTCTCTTTTCCAGTCCTCGAGGTGTTGTACACTGAGAATGGGTTCGACAAATCTGATGTCCTGAAAATTCTTAGTCGTTATATTGGTTATTTTACAAAAGGATTCAATTGGTACTTCCAACTGATTGATTCATTATTTATGTCTGAATTTTGTCCATACCCTCTGCATCTTCTTGATCTACTACGAAAACAATGGATAGGCAAATCACGTTCCAATCTCAACAAGAAACGGAATTGCTGGTTTGCGAGACGAAAAAAGAAAGAGAATATCTACACGGTCCCTAGCGTGAAGGAGCTCACAGCCGGCTCCACTGGAATTTCTTTGAGGCCCAGCATCTTTGGTCGGTTGAGTGACATTCATTTCAGTTGCTTCCTGTTTGGAAGGCCGACACTTCCTCCACTAATCTTCAATGATTTAACAAAGACCTTTTTTGTGAACGCAATTGCACAGGAAGCGTGTACAGAAAATGAATTTGGATTTAGCTCTTATGTAAAGTTTCTTGATTTACTCATTGACAATGTGGATGATGTAAAGGTCATGCAGTCCGCAGGCATGCTAAAAAACATCCAGGGAAATGAGGAAGAATTGGCCAACTTCATCAATAAAATAGGTGCTGCGGTGGAGCCTCAGTCTGATGATTACAAAGTTGTCAAAAGGGAAATGTGGAACTACATTGCATCTAAGTGGAGGCCTCGGTTAAAAGCTTGGTTAAACGAAATGATTCACGACTATTTGAGGAGTCCCTGGACTATCATCGCCTTGTTGGCTGGGATCTTTTTACTTTTTCTGACTGCCGTCCAGACCTACTTCGCAGCCTTCCCACATCCGGGTAACGGTAATTGAGAGGTTAATCCGCTCATGGTCACATATGAATTTGATCCCCAAAGACTTCTTTTTCATTTTTCTCAGTATGTTATTTTTATCCGTTTGCAATGTACTATGTGTAGCAAGTGACAAATAACATATCTTGGGTAGACTTGTATTACTCTAGATATTTATGTTTATTTTTTTATTAGTACTAAATGTTGAGAGCCAGATCAAATTTTTAAGGTATCTCCGCCATTGCAGCCCAGCTTCGAAATGGAGGAGTATTTGAGAATAACTCTTTTCAAAACAGGGAATTTAGCATGACTCTGGCCTAACAGAGTATATTTCAAGTGTAAACGGGTGCTGGTTGTGTGTGGCTCTGTTCTTTGATTTTTGTTTTGGTTTAGAATTTCCCTGGTGGGAGGTTGCTTCTTTCCTTGTGTGGGCTGGCTCTCTTTTGGTTCATGTTGTGCTGCACCTTTTGTTAGCTTTGGCTACTCCGTTTTAAGTTTGTACTGTATTCGTTGGTGCTGCCTGGGGTGTGTCCTATTTTTAGGACATGCATGGCTCCAAACAAGATAGTTAGAACTAGGGGTGCCAATTTTTAACACGACACGACAATACGACACGAAATTAACAGGTTTGGATTTAGCATAAATGAGTTTGGGTCATAAAAGGGTTGACACGTATAACATGATTAATAAACAGGTCAGATTTGAATTTTACTAGTGTCAATCCGTTTAATACGACTTAACATGTTTAATTATAAAATATATTATGAGTTATGGTAATTCATCTCATATCAAATATTTATCAAGGTTTTGAAATTTTTTATTTATAAAAGAGGTTTCTACTTGGAGTTGCCTATATCTAAAGTTACTAAACTTGAAAATTATCTATACATATTAAAAAATAGGTAAATTTTTTTATTTAAAAAATAAAAAAATTAAAATAAACGGGTTAAGTGTGTTGACATGTGTACCTGTTTAATAAATGGGTTGAGTTTGAGTTTTGAAACTTGACACGATTAGTTAATAGTGTCGGGTTTGGTTCACACATTTTTTTGAATATGTATGCCTTGATACGACCCAAACACGATACGATAACACGAATTGACACCTCTAGTTAGAACCTCTTACATGCCATAATTTTAATGTGCCGTGTATGTAATCATATACATATTATTTAACTATATAGTTTTAATAAAAAATAAAAAATAAAAAAAATTTAAAAGCACATGCACATTACATATATGACATATTATTTTAGGCGTGTTTAGATGGACAATTACATGTTTGAAATGGGCATTTCGGAGTTTAAATTAGGATTTTTGATATTTGAATATTTGGTTCACATTTTTGAAAGATCCGTTCGAGTTTTTTCAAGCCCAAATATCCGTTTCAGAAAAGTGTCAGTAAGGATTTTTTTCTAAACCCCTGTTTTCTATTTATGTAATACATTCAACATTTTTAACAGCTCATCCAAACACTACACATTATTATTTAAGCCCATTTTAAATATATTAATCCAAACACTCACAACTTAAATTAAATCGTAGTTTTTCAAACTGTAATTTTTCACCGCTTGTTCAAACGAGCAGTAAGACTTGTACACGTGTAGAAAAAAGTCACTTTTACCGAGTTTAGAAAATTATTGTTCAAAACATAATAAATAAATAAATAAAAGAAAAAGCGACAATCAAGCAGCATAGAACTTTGTTTTATAGCTCCTCCTTACGGAACCATAGCATGAGATAAAGACAAAAGCAAAAATGACAAGTGACAACTATAAATTACTAGTTGATGCTACATTTTTTGGTCGGTAGGGGCTCCGAACTCCGTCGCCTGAGAAACACTCAAAGAGAAGGATTAGAGGGCCACCGGATTGGCTCCGGCGGTAGCCGCTCCGATGCTTAAGTCAATAAAACTGAATTGAAAGACTGTAATTGTAAACCAAAGAATGAGCATGAATGTAAAGTGTACCTTAGGGTTTAATTTATAGGTTGTGGCATTCCTAAGTTGATTAGGATTTGGAGCTATGATTGTAGGGATTTGATCATCAGAGAATGACAGTTACTATGTTAGATACTGCGCTTGATAGATATCCGTAGGTGGTAGTTTCCTAGTTGAAGACAGTTTCCGTTTCCTCAACTCGGTAGGATATTCAAGGCGGTGATGAGCTGTGAACCTTGAAGGGTGCTCTTAAGGCCTTGTGCTCAGACCTGTGAGTTTTGAAGGCTAAGTGCCCAATCCTGCTCGGGATGGCTGAATGCCTGAGCCTGCTCTGTATGGCTGAGCTTTAATTGGTCTGTAGTCATACGTGTCGCATGCAGACTGGTCTGTCACTTTGTGGTATATCAGCTACTCCCCCCCAAGCCTTAGTTTGAGCTCAGAGCATAATTAGGGCTACGAGCTCCGAAAAGTCACGCGTCCTGTCTTTCCATTTTCTAAGACGGTTGTTGGCGCGCCATTTACTGCGCAACCGATGTTTGGAATTTCGAGCCCATCATTGCTTACAACCGTCATGGCGGCTCGGCTTGGTAGGCCCCTATTTCTGAAAAAGTATATGAGGAAAATGGGTTTAGTACACCATTTTCTTCACCATTTTCATTCTATTCGAGAGAGAGAAAGAAGAAGACACTGCCATTGTTAACTTTGATCGACCAGTGAACCTTGACGAGTGTTTTCCGTCTAAGCTCTTGTCTCCGGTCGTCTTCAGGTTGATCTTGCTTCATTTCCTCTTGTATCCTCTTTTCTTCCTTACTGTTTTTACCCTCTTTGTCTTTTCTCTCTATTTTGTTACTTTTGTCAATGTCGGCATCTACTGCATCTTCTGGTGCCGGTAGTGGCTTCAAGAGTTCCTCAGAGCCTTTTATATCGCCACACACTTAAATTGTAAGCAATCACTCTTTTGGTGTTATCGGAGATAGGTTAGGAACATCATCTTCTAGTTCGAAGGTCAGGATTATAGAAGCTTTTGCAGAGCCTAGAAATAGGAGGGGGGAAGCCTCTAGGAGGTCTTCCCATAAGGAGAAAGGTCAGAGTGCTGTTACCTAGGACACGATAGATGACCTGAGGGAAAAATACAATTCCCCCCCCAAATGTCACTCGTAGAGTACGGAGCGCCCTAGATCGCCCACATGATGTTAAGGAGGGCAAAATTTGTGTATATCTCACTTGGTTCGAGATGGGATTGAGACTCCCTCTTCCTGACCTAGTTAGGTAGTTTTTCTATTGGTTTAACATTTGCCTTACAGACCTTAATCTTAATAGTTGGAGGCACCTGTTAGGATTTTTAGTGTTAGGGCACCAGAACAATGTTGACGTGTCCCTTAAATTGATCGGTAGCAATATGGATCTGAAATATATGAGGTCGGAAGGTCTCTTTTACATGCCTTTTGATAAAGGGTTCAGACCCATTTCCTCTGTACCCACTTCCAACAAGACTTGGAAGAAGTGGTAGTTCTTCGTGGGAGGAGGATGAAAGCTCGAGGACTTCCAGGATCACATCTCAACATTCCCCTAAAGTACGGGGTTTAAGGGTGAGACCCCATTGTCTTGCAACTATTTTAGTTCTCTCTTATGTTTTCACTTCCGAGCTGCTTAATTAATCATTATCCTTATGTTTTCTATGTAGATAAGAGTGCCTAAAAGAGGTCTATTTTTACAACCAACCTTCAGAACCAATATCGTCAGCTTTTTTAGACCTCGAATCGAGCTCACACAGTCATCGTTACACTGGAGAATTTGATGGCTGCAAGTAAACGCGCCGAAGAGCTCAAGAAGTCTCTTTTGGAGAGTTGGGTTCCAGATCTACCCAAGAAGAAGGTGGGGGAGACCTCCTCTCCTGTTGACCCATCGTTGTAAGTAAAAAGGAGGAGGTTGCTCTTCGGCTCTTCAGAGCGTACCGAGCTTGAAGAGGAGCCCACTCCAATAGCCACAGTCCCTTCTGCCCTTTCAGTGCAGAGCAAACGAGCTGGGAAGGGGAAGGTGGCTACCAAAGCCCCCCAGGCCTCAGATAATTTCGACTTCCAAGTAGCTAAAAATGCTTTTGAAGTGTTCTGGGCTAAGGGCCCTCATCGGTATAGGGGGCAGAAGCCAGACAAGTTAATGACTGAGATGATGAATCACCAGATGAAGGTGATTACCGAAGGTTTCTTTTTCTCTCTTTTGCTTGTTTCCATTGTACTTAGTGTGTTCTTGCTTGTTTTGTGCTTTGCAGATTATGCATAGTCTGGTGACTCTGATGGAGGCTTCTCCAAATTCGGAAGAAGTTGAAAAACTTCAGGCTGAACTAGATGAAGTTAGGCTGCAACTGGGGACGGCTCAGTCTGTGGCTCATGCTGCCGAAGAGAAGCTGAAAGAGGCTTCCAATTCTTTGGCTGTTATAGAGTCTGAGAGGGACCTTTATGTTCGGAGGGCAGAGGAGCTTCAAAAGGATTTGGATGCTTCCTGATATGCCTCCGATCAGAAGCTTCAAGAGGTAGTCGACTTTGCCAAAGTTGAAACTGAGATGGAGATGAGGGCTGAAGTCGAGGAAATGGGTCGGGAGCTGATTCAGGGTACAACATTTTCAGATCTAAGCTCATTGCCAAATTTCTAGACTTCGATCTGTCAGCAATCAAAAGTGTTGCAGCCTCTCCTACCGAGGTTGAGGTTCCGAGCGAAAAAGCTGAGGCGACTCCTTCTGAACTCCCTCCAGTAGAGGAGCTTGCCCCAACTGATTCTGAGGATGCAGTCTAAGATGCATTTTGCCCCCCTTTTGCTTTCTCTTCCTTTTTATATAAAGACTGATGTACTCATAACATTTTAATCAATGCAATTGACTTTCTTTAGAGCTCGAGCATCTTTAATTTTCTGAACTGCCATATTTGTAAATTTTGAGGATTGTTGTGGATGCCAAGTAAAATCTGGCTCTGTCCTAAATCATTGCTGCTCATGAACTGACTATATCTCAGACCATTTCTTTAACTGGTCATGATCAGGAATCCTACCTTCCGTTCAAAGCAACTTGTAATAATTTGAACATATCTGAGTCTGATAGTAGAGGTAGTTGGATCTGACCTTGAATAACTTGATCAGAAGGACTTGCAATGATTTTGATTTGTTAGAGGACTTGTGATGACAAATCGTCCATAATCAGGATTTGCTAAGCCAGAAAACTTATAATAATATCTAGGCTGATCATAACTTGATGATAATTGAACAAATCCTCTGTAGTCCGAACTTTTATTGAACAAATCCCCTAGGATTAGAGCTTGTTTTATCATGACTGATAAAAGCTTAAATAAAAAACTTTGTAATAACTGAACCAGAATTGGTATTGATAGACTAACAACGTTTGTAACCGTGTAGTTGAGCAATTGGATTGAATATTTTATCTTTGATATGGGAGGCAACCAAACAGGTTTATCTTTGTGTAGAGATGATCCAGACCTATAATACTTGCATAGGCTGTAGGGTTCTTTGAGTTGGACCAGATCTGGGGATCTGTGTATTAAGATGGACCAAGCCTAAAGAACTTGTAATGGATACAAGGCTTTGGGGATCAATAAGATGGACTAGACCTGGGGGTCTGTGTATTAAGAAGACCAGGCCTAAAGGACTTGTAATAGATACAAGGCTTTAGGGGTCAATACGATGGACCAAACCTGAAGGTCTGTGCATTAAGAAAACCAGGCCTAAAGGACTTGTAATGGATACAAGGTTTTAGGGGTCAATAAGATGGACCAGACTTGGGGGTCTATGCATTAAGAAGACCAGGCCTAAAGGAATTGTAATGGATATAAAGCTTTAGGGGTCAATACGATGGACCAGACCTAGAGGTCTGTGCATTAAGAAGACCAGGCCTAAAGGACTTGTAATGGATACAAGGCTTTAGGGGTCAATAAGATGGACCAGACCTGCGGGTCTGTGCATTAAGAAGACCAGGCCTAAAGGACTTGTAATGGATACAAGGCTTTAGGGGTCAATACGATGGACCAGACCTGGGGGTTTGTGCATTAAGAAGACCAGGCCTAAAGGACTTGTAATAGATACAAGGCTTTAGGGGTCAATACGATAGACCAAACCTAGGGGTCTGTGCATTAAGAAGACTAGGCCTAAAGGACTTGTAATGGATACAAGGCTTCAGGGGCCAATACGATGGACCAGACTGGGGGTTTGTGCATTAGGCTAGGAATACTCAATAGAGGTATTTTAAGAAAGAAAACATCTTTATTGATAATACTTCCGTAGGTGTTCTACATTCCAAGGTCTGGGTACAGATTTCTTAGCCATGTCTTCTAACTAGTAGGTGGTAGGTCTAACAATTTTCGTCACCCTGTAGGGGCCCTCCCAGTTAGGTGATAGTTTTCCCATAATGGGATCCTTGGTGTTTGGAAATATTCTTCTCAGGACAAGATCCCCAATCTGAAAGCTGGGGGACTTCAACCCCAATTTAGAACTGTTGGCCATCCTCTATTGATACGCTTCCATCCTAATCCTGGCTTGATCTCTCTTTTCTTCAAGTAGGTCCAAATTCTCTACAAGCTGCTGATCATTGGCCTCTTGATTGAAAGATTCAGTCCTTAAGGTAGGCATACTGATCTCAACGGAGATTACAGCTTCAGTGCTATAGGCAAGCGAGAATGGAGTTTCAGAGGTATGCGTTCTTCTGGTGGTTCTGTAAGCCTAGAGAACACTAGGGAGTTCTTCAACCCATCTTCCTTTGGCTTCTTCCAACCTTTTCTTAAGAGCATCAAAGATTGTACGGTTGGTGACTTCTGCTTGCTCGTTGGCTTGGGGATGGCCTGGTAATGAAAAAAGCTGACTGATGTGTAGATCGTGGCAAAATTTCTTGAAATCTTTGTTAGAAAATTACGTACCATTGTCTGAAATGATAACGCGTGGTGTACCGAACCTGTAGACTATGTTCTTCCAGGTGAAGCTCTTGACCTCTTTCTCTGAATACATGTTAGAGGCTTTGCGTCTGCCCGTTTGGAAAAATAGTCAATGGCCACCAAAAGATATTTCCTTTTTGGTGTGGCCTTTGGTAGTGGACCTATGATGTCCATCCCCCACTGAGCAAAGGGCCATGGACTAATAATAAGAATGAGCTCATAGTGGGGTTGGTGTTGGTAGGGAGCAAACTGTTGGCATTTGTCACATCTCTGGACGTACTCCCTAGCTTGCCTCAGCATACCAGGCTAGTAGTAGCCTTGTGTTAAAGCTCGGTGGGTTATAGTTCTGTCCCCATTATGGTTTCCACAGATTCCTTCATGTATTTTTTCCAGAACATACTGAGACTCCTCTAGAGATAGACACCTCAACAAGGGTTGAGAATAAGACCTGCGATAAAGCTTCCCATTCATAATAAGGCATCGAGCTACCCTGATTTGGATCCTTCTGGCCTTGTTCTTGTCTTCTGGGAGGAGCCTTCCTTCCAGGTATTGGAGGATGGGAGTCATCCAGTTTTGGGTTTGTTTAGTGATTTGGGCGACCTGAACCTCTTCTATGCTTGGCCTCGGCTGGTGAGAGATCTTTATAGTAGAATCTTCTTTTGTCTTAAGACGAGATGCTATGTTTGCCAAAGCATCAGCTCGGGAGTTCTGGCCTCTTTCTATCTTTTGAATTGTGAATGTTCGGAAGGAGCGCTTCAACAAACTGACCTGTTCTGAATACCGAAGCATCCTGTCATCTTTGATAGAAAATTTTCCCAGAACTTGGCTTACCACCAGTTGGGAATCAAAGAAGATTTCGAGCTTCTGAGCCTCGTATTCCAGAGCTAGCTTCATACCAAGGATAAGGGCTTTATATTCAGCTTCATTGTTGGAGGCTCTGAACCCCAAGCTGACCGCCTTTTCTGCCATAAGCCCATTAGGGGATTGTAGTACCAAGCAGACGCTAGAAACATTGTCTGTGAATGATCTATCAGTGTAAAACTGCCATGCACCCGAGCTCTCACAAAGCTGTGCCATGTCTTGCAGTGTTGAGGTGAACTCAGCGACAAAATCAGCTAGGGCTTGCCCTTTAATAGAGGTTCGTAGGACATAGGATATGTTGAACTCCCTTAGTTCCACGGATCACTTGACTAAACGTCCTGAGTCCTCAGGCTTCCTTAGGACTGATTTCAGTGGATAGGCCATTGGAATCTCAATGGGATATGCTTGGAAGTAAGGTCGAAGCTTCCGTGCAGAAACTATGAGAGCAAAGGCCAGCTTCTTAATTTCAGGATATCTTTTCTCTGTGTCTAATAATGCCCTGCTGACATAGAATATGGGCTTCTGGGCTCACTTGTCCTGCCTGACTAGTACAAAACTAACAACGTTATTAGAGACAACAAGGTAGAGGAGTAGCTTTTTCCCTTGGACCGGCTTTGACAAGAGTTCAAGGGAAGCCAGGTATTCCTTCAGTTCTTGGAAAGCTTTTTCACATTCCTCTGACCACTGTAGGGCTCTATTACCCTTCAAGGCTTTGAATAACGGTAGGCAGCGATCAATGGATTTGGAGATAAATCTGCTCAGAGTTGCAATTCTGCCTTTCAGAGCTTGAATGCCTTTCTTGGTCTTTGGCAACTTCAGTTTAAACAATGCCCTGATCTGAGTGGGGTTTGCTTCAACACATCTCTGAGAGACAATATACCCCAAGAACTTTCCCTTGGTTACACCAAAGGTGCACTTCAAAGGATTCAACTTTATTTTATGTTGCTTCAGGATGTCAAAGGTTTGAGCCAAGTGCTGGAGATGGCTGTTCTTTTGTACGTTCTTCACCAGGATGTCATCAATGTAAACTCCCATGGTACTATCGATCAGAGGACTGAACATCTTGTTGACCAGACGCTGATATGTTGCCCCAACATTCTTTAGGTTGAACGACATCACTCTATAGTAATAGAGACCTCGCTTGGTTATGAATGTTTTCTTTTCTTGGTTTGGAGGGTACATCTGGATCTGGTTATATCGAGAGTAAGCATCCATGAAGCTCATGAGTTCATGTCCTGCAGTAGCATCAACTAGTTGATCTATCCTTGGCAGTGGAAAGTTGTCTTTTGGGCAGGCCTTGTTGAGGTCTGTATAGTCAACACAAACTCTCCACTTTCCATTTTTCTTTTTGACGATGACAGTGTTAGCAAGCCATTCTGGATAGAATACCTCTCGTATCATCTTGGCTTCTAACAACCTTTGGACCTCTTCATTAATGATCTGATGTCGCTCTAGAGTGAGTGGCCTTCTTTTCTATCTCATTAGGGGTGATCAGGATCTACCATCAACTTGTGAGTGATGAGGTCTAGATCTATGCCTTCCATATCCTTTGTTTTCCAGGCAAACACTGAGAGGTTGTTTCTTAGGAATTTTAGCATCTCTTCCTGCTCGGCAGGTGTCAGGTCTAGACCAATCTGTAAGTAACACCCTTGTTCTTCTGAGCTGACTAGCACTTTGATGGGGTCCCCTATGGGCTTGGCCTTGTTATCCCTTCCTCTAGGGCTTAGAGGCTCATCAATTCTGAAGGGGCGATTCCCTGTCTCATGATGGTGGGTGAGGTCTGAATCCACGCAATCACGAGCGTGCAGTAATTGCTATTTGGGGGCCTTTTCCTTGAAAGCGAGTGCGTGACACTTTCGAGAGGTCGGTTGACATCCTCTAATGGAGTAGACAATATGGTTGTGAACGTACTTCAGGCATTGGTAGAGGGTCGAAGTGACTACTCCCATTTGGTGTAGCCAAGGTCTTCCAATTATGACGTTATAAGGGGACTTGGCGTTCGGAACCATGTATTCTGACATCGTGGTCTTTTGTCCATCTCCCTCTCTTGTTGTGGTTGGAAGGTCAATCCTTCCTAGTGGGGTACTGAGGTTTCCATCAAATCCTACCATGATAGCAATGGTGGGTTTGATGTCGTTGGGATTGAGTTTCATCTGTTTGAGGGGTTCGTAGAATAGCACGTTCGCAGAAGTCCCTGTGTCCACCAAGACTCTTCAATCTTAAAGTTGGCAATCTTGAGGGAGATAATGAGGGCATCACTGTGAGGACAGTGTACTCTTGCAAGATCCTGATCTGAGAACTGGATCTCTAGTACTAGCCTCAATCTTTTCTCGATATTAAAGATCTGTAGGATGTTGGGACTAATTCTAGCCTTCCGGGCATATCGTTTTCTCATTCTGTTGAACGTTCCTACTACCAGGGTGTCTGCATGGAGGACGAAGATTACTTGATTATTCTGCTGCTGAGGTTCATTCTGTCCTCCCCTTTATTCTAGTCTCTAATCTGGCCTTTTCTGCTAGGGCCTGTCATTGCGGGGGTTCTACTTCCAGTCCTGCCTGACAAACTCCCGCAGCCGTCCTCTCCTTATAAGCTGCTCAATTTCATGTTTAAGGGTCTTTCATGTGTTCGTTGAGTGCCCGTGGTCTTTGTAGAAATCACAATACTTGCTCTGGTCCCGGTCGTCGGGATCGCCTCTTAGCGGCTCTGGCCACTTTAGGTTTTCACGTGCTCGGACTTACCGAAGTATGTGAGTTAGGGAGGCATTCAGAGGAGTAAAGGTGGAGAACTCTCTTGGACTAGTGTTGTTTGGAGTTCTGGAGGCCGTTCTCTTGTCCGGGCTTCTGACCCTCTTTTTGATTGCACTCGAGTCCTTCTTCTGATCATCCTGCTGGGCTTGTTCTTTAATCTTTTGAGTAGGGCCTTTTGCTTCCTTTAGATTTATGTACTTCCTAGCCTGATCCATGAGGGCTGCCATGTCGACTGGAGGACTTTTTGTTAGAGAATCCATGAAGCCTCCTTGGGCGAGTCCAGCGGTCATAGCAGCTACTAAAAAGCTCAAATTGCAATCTGTTATCTCTGTGAGCTTGGCGTTAAAACGTGCAATGTACTGTCAGAAGGATTCCTCTTTGGACTATTTTACTTTAAGCAAGAATTTTGGGCCCTTCCTCAGCCTTCGGCTGGTCATAAACCTATCTAAGAATCACTTGCCGAGCTCATACAAGCTGGTGACTGAGTTCGGTGGGAGATGGTGGAACCATTTCAGTGCTGTGCCTTTGAGGCTAGTAATAAATGTACGGCACATGAAGGAGTCAAAAGGCCCGAGTAGTGCCATGGTGTGCTGGTAATGAGAAAGATGGTCCCTGAGGTCCCCGGTCCCATCGGAAGGGGTAAACTTTGGGATGACAAATTTCCTTGGCCTCTCCTTAGCCATGATAGTAGGGGTGAACGATGTGGCAAGCCTTCCGAGCAGCCTGGCTAGCTCGTCCTGCTCTAGAGGGATTTGAATACCTCTCATTACAACAGTGTGGTCCATAGAGTCAGCAACTTCTTCAGCTCTTCGTGGGTCCTTAGGCAGGACTCCTTGTGAGTCTTGCTTTACAGTTTCGGCCTCCATATGACTGGGATGGACATGTCCTATGGCTGGAAGAGGATTTTGGTGCTCCTGAGCTAGAGGAACTGAAGCCACTTGAGGTTCAGACTCTTGTGGCGCTTGATTTGCTCTTGAAGCCCCCGGGGTTGAAGCCCTTGTCGTGCTTCGATAGTGGATGTCTGGAATAAAAGTGGGTGCCCCTTGCCTGCAGCCGCTGATGGCTAGGGGTCTCCGCCAATGTGGGTGGCACCCTGGGGGTACACCGTTTGATCATCGGGAATCTCTTCATGAAATCTTCCGTTTGTGGTGGCAGTAGGAGGTTGTGTCCTTTGATCAGCCGTGTTAACGGGTGGATTCAAAGGATTGGTTCTGAGGTTCTAGGTAAGCGTTGCCAAAGTTTTGGACATGGCAAGAAGTTGTTCTTGCATTAACTCGTTCTGTCGTTTAACTAAGTTAAGCTGTTGCTACATGAGATCAGTTGTTCATCCCCTTCTTCATCTGGCAGGCAACCGGGGTTGAGGGTTTTGAGGATTTTGAGCATGCTTCCTCGGTTGAAGACTGGGAGCCATGGCCCTTCAGCTTGAAGGAGGATGAGTTTGTTCGTAGGTAGAGCACTTTGCTAGAAGAACGATTGTCGTTCCCACAGACGGTAGGGGCTCCGAACTCCGTCGCTTGAGAAACACTTAAAGAGAAGGATCAGAGGGCCACCAGATTGGCTCCGGCCGTAGCTGCTCCAATGCTTAAGTCAATAAAACTGAATTGAAAGACTGTAATTGTAAACCAAAGAATGAGCATGAATGTAAAGCATACCTTAGGGTTTAATTTATAGGCTGTGGCATTCCTAAGTTGATTAGGATTTGGAGCCGTGATTGTAGGGATTTGATCATCGAAGAATGACAGTTACCATATTAGACATTGCACTTAATAGATATCCGTAAGTGGTAGTTTCCTAGTTGAAGGCTATTTCCTTTTCCTTAACTTGGTAGGATATTCAAGGCGGTGATGAGCTCTGAACCCTAAGGGATGCTTTGAAGGCCTTGTGCTCAGACCTATGAGTTCTGAAGGCTAAGTGCCTAATCTAGTTCGGGATGGCTGAATGCCTGAGTCTGCTCTGTCTGACCGAGCTTTAACTGGTCTGTAGTCATACGTGTTACATGGAGATTATTCTATCACTTTGTGGTCTATCACTAGTCAACACTCAAATTTTTATCGCTTGTCTAAAACATTCCAAGAGAGCCTATCCAAGCCCATAAAAAAGTTAGATAAAGAAATAAAGTAATGACGCCATAATGGAGTTTAGTATATATGGATTGAAGTCATGAAAAGATGCCAAGTAAGCCAGCTCTTACTTTGCCCCCCATCAAGACTTGGTATGTGTCCATAAGCAAAAGAGACTCCTTTTATGTCCAAAATTTTTCAAAGTAGCAGCAGGCCTCTTAATTCCATCGTGGAGGTGATTATCCTTGTCACTAGACTCAAGATGAGTTGGCATCCCAAGAAAAGTAATACTTCCTTCAATTGGAGATCTTGTAATGCTTGGTACATGAGGATTTAGTCCCCCCAAACCTCCCGTCATGGGGTTTCTTGCCCCCCTGTAGGTTTTTGTTTCTTGCCTTTTTGTCCCATAGTGGGGTATGGTTTGTCCTTTTGTTCTCTTTGTTAGCCTTTGCCCTTTCCTCTTTAATACAATTTTAATTACTAAAAATAAATAAAGCAATCATTTGTTCACAAAAAAAAATTCAATTATAAGAAGAAACTTGCTTGTACTATAACAATTTTGCACAAAACTCCAATTCTTTAACCAGTGATGTTAGAGTTCTGATGAAATTAATTAAGGAACATTAAATATTACCAAGATTTACCTAACTATTTGGGAAGCAAATATAAGATTAGGAATATACAAATCTTTTCTACTTGACACAATAACCAAGATCTTAAATGGTTCAAGTTGCAAGTTTCCTTTAATACTAGGGAAAATTCGGATGGACAGCCTCTTGAAAGATTAAATACTTTATTCATAGTTTTTTATGCGAGAAAAATGATTTAACATTTTTATATTGACAATTGATTCTGAAATACATGTTTATAATTGTTATGTTAGATTGGTCTCCGAACTTTATTTTCATTAATTGAAGGTTCAAGACAAGTTCTGTTTTTATTTTTTAGTAGCTTGTTTATATTACAATTTACAATGGTGATTTTAAAGAAGTTCATTATTATTTCCGGTGCTTCAAAGTTATGTATGCAAACAAAAGATAAAAGAGTAATGCTACATGTTTCAATTTTTTATACAAAAATTTGAATTCCAAATGATGTGGTAACAAATTATTGCCGGAAAATTAAATAATTATCTAAAATATCACCAATAATTTAATGACACATCATTTAAAATATAAGTCTTAGTACAAAAAAAAAAAAAAAAAAAAAATTAGGACACTAAGCATTATTGAAAATAAAAAGTAGTAATGCATCAGTGCTTTATCTTTTTTCAGATTTAATAGGGTTGCATATTAAATGTACTTATGACTATTCAATATTTAATTTTTTCATATAGGCTGAAGGGCATTAGAATTGATATCATATACCCTAAATCTTTATTGGGCCTTTAAGACAAAGTGTTGTTAACGGATAGCCAAAACAATAATGTTACTGTTTGAATGCTCATCAGTAAGGGTGATAAGTTTTATTCAAACTCATGAACCACTCAAACTCGTCCAATAATTAATGAATTTTGAGTAAGTCATTTAAAATATAGATTAAATATAGGTTGGATAAGAAAACTAATCTTTTATATGGATAAAAAATGGGTTGAAAATAGATTTTAAATGAGTAATGAATGAGTTGTGTAATAATTGGCACTCTACCTCCATCTCTCATGATCTCATCTCAAGACAATTGGAGGCTTAAAGGGACTACTCCAAATGAGTTTTTTTTTAAAAAATTAATAAAAATAAAAAAAATATAATATTAAAATATATAATAAAACTCCAATAAATATATAATATTGATGCTGCACTTTCTGATTAGCAGGGCAAGAAACATCCCCTGTCATAGAGTTTCTTGCCCACTCAAAGAAAAAGATCAGAGGGCCATCGGGTTGGCTCCGACGGTAGCCACTCCGATGATGAAGCCAATAAAATTGTAAAGAAAGACTATAATTGAAAGTAATTGAATGACTGTAATCGAAACTGCGTACCTTTGTGTCAATTTATAGGCTGCCGATTCTATTAAGTTGATTAGGATTCAACCTCGTGAAAGTAGGGATTTGATTGCTATCATAGAATGACAGTTACCATGTAGAACACTGCGCTCCATGGAAATAGGAAGTGGAAGTTGTCCAAGAATGGCAGTTTCTTTGTTATGTGTAGCTTCCCTATCTTTAGCTCGGTAGGGTGCCTAAGGTGGCAATCAGCTCGGGACTCTATTTTGCATGGGTGCGGTGCCTTATGAATTGAAGGTGAGTTCGGAGGTTTCTTGGGGTTCCAAGCTATGAAGCTTTGGATCCCATATGTATAATTCTGCTCTAGATGGACAAGCTTTATCTATTCTGTGTGTACACATGTCATGTGGAGACTGGTCTGTCACTTTATGGCGAATCAGCTACTCTTCCCCTGAGCCTTAGTTTAGCGCAACGTGTAACTAGGGTTGTGGGCGTCCGAGAAGCCACGCGTCTCATCACTTCGTCTTTCCAGGCGACTATTGATGTGGCATTTAATGCACATCCGTCGCTTGGACTTTCAAGGCCATTATTTCCTTCCATCGCAGCGACGGTTCGGCTGGATAGGCCCCCATTCCTGCAAGCCTATATAAAGAGGGGAGGGGGTACGAGTATGCCCTTCCCTTCATCATTTTTTTTGCTTAAAAAAAAAAAAAAGAATTCCCTACCGTCAAGTCAGAGTAACCAGAGAGTTTGAAGAGATCACCGCCGTTCGAAGCTCCCTCCTCCGGTCGTCCCTCAGGTTCGATTTGGTTTTCCCTCTCTTATCTTTCTTTCCATTTACTTCCTGCTCTTCTTCTTCTCCTTCCATTTCTTTTTCTTTTTATCCACTATGTCAGCCTCTGATGCCCTTTTTGGCATTAGTTATGGCACAGAAAGCTCCTCGGAGACGACTGTGCCATCCCAAGTTCACATTGTAGGTAGTAGTTCTTCTGGTGGTGTTGAAAATAGGGTAGTAGAGTCTCCTTCCAATCCTGGAGTTAGGATTGTAAATGCATTTATTGAGCCTAGGAATAGAGTAGGGGAGACCTTTGGCAGGTCCTCTCAAAGAGAGGAAGGAGAAAGTGTCATTACTTAGGGCATGCTAGATGACTTGAGGGCTACTTTCGAATTCCCCTCGAACGTGACCAGCAGAGCCCCTAGTTCTCTAGATTGCCGTACTGACATTCGTTCGGGCGAGATCTGTGTTTATCTCGCATGGTTCGAGATGGGACTTAGACTTCCCCTTCCTCCTTTAGTTAGACAGATCTTCAAATGGTTCAACATCTGCCTTGCCGACCTCAACCTCAATAGTTGGAGACATCTGTTAGGGTTTATAGTGCTAGGACATCTGAACGGTGTTGACGTAAACCTTGACCTGATCTGTAGCAATATGGATTTAAAGTACATGAGTCGGAGGGCCTTTATTATTTGTCCTTTGACAAGGGGTTCAGACCCCTCTCCTTAGTACCTACTTCTAATAAGACCTAGAAGAAGTGGTACTTCTTTATAGGAGGAGGATGGGAGCTGGAGGACTTCCAAGATCAGATCTCGACATTTTTCCGGAGTACCGGGATAAAGGGTGAGACCCCTCTCTTAAATACATCTTTGTCTCTGTTTTTGCATATTTTTACTTCTTTATTGCTTGTCTAACCTTTGTGTTTATGTCTTTTGTGCAGATAAAACTGTTTGAAAGATGTCAATCTTCACGGTTGATCTCCAAGACAAGTACCGTCAACTCCTTCAGACTAGCAACAGAGCTCACACCGTCATTCTCACACCAGAGAACCTGATGGATGCTCATCTGATGACCTCCCGAGCTGGCAATCTTAAAAAGTCCCTGATGTCTAAGTGGGCTTCAAGGTAGAAGAGGAAGACGGTAGGGGAGCTTTCCTCTCCTGCCGACCCCCCTATTCAAGTGAAGAGGATAAGGCTCTTCTCTAGCTTCCCGGATTGTACTTAGGTTGAGGATGAGAGGGTGCCTCCCGCTCCCTTCCTGCCCTTGAGGCTTTGACTAGGCGGAGGGGGAAGGGGAAAGCAGCTGCTCCAGCTGCTCCTACTGTTAAAGTGCGTGATGATTCTGGCTACTTAGCCGCGAGGAAGGTCTTTGACGAGTTCTGGGCTTCAAGCCCTAAGCAATATAAGGGATAGAATGCGGGGAAGATTGCCACACATTGTTTGTCCCTCTAAATAAAGGTAGTTTCCTAACTTTCTTCCTTTTGTGCATTTTAAAGCTTGAAACTTTACTCGTTCTGACTTGTTTGTATTTTTTTTTGTAGACCATGCATGACCTTACTGCCATTGTGGAATTTATATGGATCTGGAGACGATTGAAAATCTCCAGTCCGAGTTGGATAAGACCATGCTATAGTTGGGAACAACCCAGTCTGCTGCCTCTGCTGCCGAGGAGAAGCTAAAGGAGGCAGCGAACTCCTTATCCATCATAAAGTCTGAACGAGACTCCCTTGCTCGAAAGTTGGAAGACCTTCAGAAGGGGTTTGATGACTTCTAGGTCAACTCTACCCAGAAAACCAAAGATGCAGTCGAATCTGCCAAGACCTAAACCGAAGCAGAAATGAAGGCTGAAGTTGAGGAGATGGGTGAAGAGCTGATCAAGCATGGGTATAGTACCTTCAAAGCCAAACACCTCGTGAAATACCCTGACCTTGATCTGGCTGGGATTGACGACATTGAAGTCCCTCCAACCCAGGCCGAGGTTCAGAACGATGATGATGAGGTAACCCCTCCTAATCTTTCCTTGGTAGAAGCACCTGCTCAAGCTGATATGGATGCAGTGTGCTGAATTTGAGGAGAACGAAGGAAAAGAGTGACGACGACATAGGACCAAATGACCTTGTCCTCATTTGGATCAGCAGAATCAAAGGAAGAGAATGATGATAACATGGAGCAGAATAACCTCTTCTTTGTTCGGACCAGCTGTAGTCTAGGGTTTTTGCTTCTGTACTTGGCTTCTTTGTAAACCTTCTGATCTGATATAATCCTTTGCCAATTATCAATGAAATTGACTTTTTTCCAGAGCTGGTGTACTTTTATATTTCAAAGCACTTTTGTTAATTGTCTCTTCAGAGTAGTATTACTTGTAAATTTTATAGATGTTAATAATATGCTAAGCTCACAATAGACTTCAGCATTGTACTAACCCATTATTACTCTATAAAACAACCTTAGGCTTCCGGCCTTTAAGCTTGTAATAAAGACGTTCGGGAATTGAATAAACTTCAGATCTTCCCTTTAACTTTTAAATGAGCATGAGCCGAATGTTGTCTTTCGAGCAGAGAAACTTGTAATTATATGGTAACTGAGCAAATTTTTTGGTGATAAAAAATTATGTCACCAGAACTGGTAATAACCGAGCAATAAGACTTGTAATTGAACAATCACAGTAATTGAACAAATCTTCTATCACTAGAATTGGTAATAACAAAGCAGGACTGAATTCAAACCCAACAACCAATGCTGATAATCTTCCTTGAAAGATACTCCAAGCCTTTACTGCTTATAAGGTCCTTCTTTAGAAATTACTGGTCACTTGTCCAAACCTTTTGTCACGACCCGAAACCCATCGTATACGGATCTTGTATCGCGACCGCCATCCTTCAGCCCGGGGGCCATTGGGCAAGGCTTACATAAGCGACGGTATCGGACGACGGTGCGGCCTGTGTTTGCGGAAGCGTGGAAAAATTTTTCTTTTCTTTTTCTTCTTTAAAATTTTTGCACATCCACCCAGTATTGCCGCTTTTCAGAAGATACACATGATTATACATTCAGAACATAATAAAAACTTTTTAGACTTTATGAATAATACATGTTCAGTTGCCCCGTAGGGCTTAATACATAACAATTTTACTATTTTCTAATACAAAAGTGACTAACTAAAGTTCCATAATGCTTCCCAAAAACTGCTAGTCCTGTAAGTAGCTGCTTATGCCCTTCCTCAAAATGGGCAAAGCTCTAATCCTCCTCATCATCAAAAGTCAGGACTGCTGTTAGTCACTTGAAATGTGGGTCGAATAAAAATCTGGGTAAGCTAATCTAAGCTTGTGAGTAATTCCAGCAATTGTCATAGATTTTCAATTGATAGTGGTTAGTATAAGAGATATTATAAAATAATTACTACCAATTGCTCGTATACTTCAATATAGAATATATGCATTCTTTAAAACAAATAGCTTTAAAACATTTAAGTAATCAAGCTAAACATGTACTTCTTCAAATAGAGTATATGAACTTCAAAACATGCATGGTAAAATGAGGGTAAAACCTGCTTCCATTTTCACACATATCATCTTATCATTTTCATTAGTAGAATCCGTTTCGAACCATAATCCTGTTTTACTATAATGAAGATATCTCATGCCTAGAGGGATAAATCTTACTACCTGGCATTTCTTCATGTCATGATTGAGTTCCAAAGGAACCCAACTTCACAAATAGTGTTTATGCACGCTTATCTTGCATTACTAGTGGCAACAAGAGGTATAAAACACTTACAAATAGATGCTATTTAAAAGCATTAAAACATGGCCTCCCTGTAGTTGCATTTTAAAACATATAACATATAACTTCTTCAATAGGGACTTCAAATACTTGAAATATGCAAATTCAGAATATTTAAAGAGATTTGGCATTTTAAACTCAGACATGCTGAAATATATTTTTAAGAAAAACTGTAGTAGAAACTATTCACTAAGCATGTCACAATAGGGTTTATAAGAATAGAAATATTTTTAAACAGGAATTATGTAAATACTAAGTTTGATATTCAGATGTTTCAGATATTTGAAACTTAAAACTTCTTTAAATCCATGGAGTTAAATCTCCACTTCAAATACATGATTACTCACCTCAAACTTCAGGGTCGGCGCTACTGGTATGCCTTCCCTTTTCCCTTGATAATCCTAAAACAATTTATGAAAATTCCATAAATTTCATATGTACTTAATTTAACTCGTGATCTTAACCTATTCTTGGGCAGTGTAAGCTTAATCCTATGATAGATTTTATTATTCAGAATTGGAATAATTCATAATAATTTATAGTTGTATTACATGTCTATTTACTTTATGTACTTATTGATAAATAAACATTACCTTCCAAGCATGTCATTAAGTGTTTCAGCATTTTCTCATTCTTCTGCTTCTTTTAATGTTGCTTCAGCAAGTTTCCTTGCAGCTTCTTCTTTCATAAGTCGCCCCATTGGAACAAGAGGGGTTTTGTACATAAATGGCTTCAAAGAGAGGATCTGAAACTTCTTGGCAGTATTTATTTTTCTTTTGATTACTTTCCCCTCCCAAATTAGCTCTTCCATGATGTTTTACTTCGGACTTAACCTATGACACAGTTTAATGTGCTAGGAATTAAATTTTATTTCAATTTATACTCTTTTGGTAGCTCCATTATTTTTAAGTTTGCTTCTATTACTTCACATGTTTACGTGTCATATTTTTTCGTACATTATTTCATAATATGGACCTCACCATTGAGTTCAAAACGTCGAAGAAAGTCAATTTAGACATTCTCAGACTTCTATTTGGCTTTAGGGACACTAGGGGCAAAATGGTCATTTATACTTTTTATGTGTCTTTATTTTTTCGGGGTCCCATATCACAAAACGGACCCTACCATTGGGTTCAGAATGTCTAAAATAGTTAAAATACACTATTCGCATGTTTAATTTGAGACATCGGGTCAATTTACTATTATTAATTAATTAATTATTGCATTTATATAATATATATATATATATATATATATTTTATGCCCAAAATCTTCACGGGCTTGCCTTTCCAAGTGGGTTTGGGGGTGGGATTTAAGGTTCTTGGCTTGTAATGGTCGGTTGTTCGATTCCTAGGGGTTGTGCCCCTTTTATTTTTCATAAATTATTACTTAAACATAATATATATATATATATATATATATATATATAGATTTTTTGTGACACATATACCCACGGGCTTGCCTGTTCTAGTGGGTTAAGGATGGGGTTTAGGGTCTTGGGCGTGCGGAGGTTGGCTGTTTGAACCCCAGGGGCTGCGGCCCCTTTTATTTTTCAATGGATTTAAAATCCAAACGATGGACAAGGTTTCAAATCGGGATAAGATATCCTATACTAGCTTTAAATCAATTTTAATTTCTTAGCCTTATAACCAAACAGACTCAATTAGGTTTTAAATTTTAAAACAGTTTCAATCTAAACGACGCAGTATCAGTTTTATTTAAAACCAAACAACATCGCACCCCAAGTCACTGTTCATCATCACCCTCATTTTTCAGGTGAGGGTCTGGTAGGGTTCCGTTGCCTTCTTCGGCGACGGCGACCATTTTCTGACCATTTTTTAACTTATTTCAATTGTAGTTTCCTTCCATTTTTCATAAGGATTACATATCTAACATTTATTTTTCATTTAGGCCATTAAATTTTTACGAATCAAGCAAAAACAGTGGCTCCGGCCAACTGAACCTTGATAACTCATTTCTTTTCTAGTTTCCTTCCAGTACTATTAAGGATCAGTTCCTTATTGATTTATCAAGGTTTTAATCATAAAATTTCACAAATCCGATTATCACCCTTAACTTGCAACTACTTTGTTCTAATTCATTTCTAAGCCCTTTTCCCTAATTCTTTTTGCAAACTTTTACATTTTTCATGCTATTCTAGACCTTCTACTGCAATCTATCATTCATGCTAAAATTGTTATAAAACAGAAACGAGATTTTTCCTCACCTGCTGAAGTGTTCTCAATTTCTCTCTTATTCCTGCTTCTTCTACTCTTGAATCTCCTAGTTTCTTACTCTTTCACTGCCTTGTTCCCTTTATTCTTATTCCTCTCAAGTATGCAGCGCATGCACTTGCTTTAAAGCAAGTTCCACTGACCCTTCTTTCTCATCCGATCTCTCCCTCTCTCTCTCTTTCTATCCCTTCACAGTCCCTTTCATTGACTTCTTCATTGTTCTAATTAATTAATTCTTCACTGTAACTCTTATATGGGCTGCAAGGTTTTTAGGAGTCTGTACATTGAGATGGACCGGACCTGATGACACGAGGTATGCCAAACTTGCAGATTATGTTTCTCCATGTGAAGCTCTTTACCTCTACTTTCATAATGTGAGTTACGGGCTCGGCCTCTACCCATTTAGAGATGTAATCAATGGCTACCAAGAGGTACCTTCTGTTTGGAGTCGCCTTTGGCAGTGGCCCTATAATGTCCATTCTGCATTGAGCAAAGGGCCATGAACTGGTAATAGGAATGAGCTTATGGTGGAGCTAGTGCTGGTAAGGAGCAAATCGTTGGCATTTGTCACATTTTTGGACGTACTCCTTGGCTTGCTTTAGCATACTGGGCCAATAGTAGCCCTGAGTTAGAGCTCGGTGGGCTATGGTTCTACCACTGTTATGGTTGCCGCAGATTCTTTTGTGTATTTCTGCCAGAACATATTGCGATTCTTCTGGAGCCAGGCATCTCAATAAGGGTTGAGAGTAGGATCTTCGATAGAGCTTCCCGTTTAAGAGTAGGTACCGAGCTGCCATGATCTGAATCCTTCGGGACAGGTTTTTATCTTCTGGGAGCAATCCTTCTTTTATATATCGGAAGATGTGAGTCATCTAATTTTGAGTTTGCTCGGAGACTTGGGAAGACCGTACCTCTTCAATGCTTGGCCTTGGCTAGTGAGAGATCTTCAGAGTTAAATTTCTTGCTGGCTTGAGATGGGAGGCCATGTTTGCCAAGGCGTCAACCTTGAAGTTCTGACCTCTCTCGATCTTTTGAATGGTGAATTCAAGGAAGGAGCGCTTTAATAAATCTACCAGCTCTGAGTACCGGAGCATTCTATCATCTTTGATGGCAAATTCTCCCTGAACTTGGCTTACCACCAGTTGGGAGTCAGAGAATACTTCAAGATTTTGGTCTTCGTACTCCATTGCTAACTTTATTCCGAAGATAAGGGCTTTATACTCAACTTTATTATTGGAAGCTTTGAATCCCAAGCTTACTGCTTTTTTTACTACAAGCCCTTTAGGGGACCTTAATACCAAGTTGATGCCAGAACCTCAGTTTGTGGATGAGCCATCGATAGAGAGCTGCCTAGAGTGAACTTCGTAACAAATTCTGCCAATGCTTGCCCTTTGATGGATGTCCATGGAATATATCAAATTCTCCTAACTCCACAGACCACTTAACCAATCGCCCCGAGACTTCAAGCTTCCGTAGTATTGACTTAAGTGGATAGGCAGTTGGGATCTCAATAGGATATGCTTGGAAGTAGGGTCGGAGCTTCCGGGTAGAAATTATCAGAGCGAAGGCCAGCTTTTCAATCTCTAGATAATTTTTCTCTGTCCAGAAGTGCCTTTCTTACGTAGAATACGGGCTTCTGGACCTCCTTGTCCTGCCTGACCAGTACAGAACTGGCGGCATTTTTGGAGACTGCAAGATAGAGAGCAGGCTTTGAGAGGAGTTCGGGGGAGGCCAGATAACTCTTTAGTTTTTGAAAGGCATTCTCACATTCATTGGACCATTGCAAGGCCCTGTTTCCTTTCAAGGCTTTGAAGAATGATAGGCAACGATCGGTAGATTTAGAGATGAATCGATTCAAAGCTGCAATTCTCCCATTCAGAGCTTGAATGTCTTTCTTAGTCTTTGGTGATTCCAGCTCAATCAAGGCTTTAATCTGAGTAGGGTATGCTTCAATACCCCTTTGGGAAACCAGAAAACCCAAAAACTTTCCCTTGGTTACACCGAAGGTGCACTTTAGGGGGTTTAATTTCATTCTGTGTTGTTTAAGGATGTCAAATGTCCGGCTTAGGTGCTGGATGTGGATACTCTTCCATAGGCTTTTGACCGGCATGTCATCTATATAGACTTCCATTGTGTTGCCGATCAGAGGGCCGAACCTCTTGTTCACTAGACACTGATATGTCGCCCTAACATTTTTTGATCGAACGGCATCACCCTATAGCAATAGAGACCTCGTTCGGATATGAAAGCTGTCTTTTCCTGGTCTGAAAGGTACATCTGGTTTTGGTTGTATCCAGAATAGGCGTCCATAAAGCTCATGAGTTCGTGCCTTGTCGTTGCATTGACTAGTTGGTCTATCCTTGGAAGAGGGAAGCTGTCTTTGGGACAGGCTTTGTTGAGGTCTGTGTAGTCGACGCAAACCCTCCATTTACCTTTTTTATTTTTGATAAGGACGGTATTGGTGAGCCATTCTGGATAGAACACCTTCCTGATCACCTTAGCGTCCAACAATCTTTGCACTTTTTTATTAATGATCTGGTGACGCTCTAGAGCAAACATCCTCCTTTTCTGTCTTACAAGAGGGTGGTCAGGGTCGGTCATTAGTTTATGGGTGATAAGGTCAGGATTTATCCCTTCCATATCTTCAGTTTCCCAGGAAAATACCGAGAGGTTGCTCTTCAGGAATTCCACTATCTCTTCTTGATCGGAAGGTGACAGGTCCAAGCCGATCTACAAATATCGCCCTCTTCCTTTAGGATTGATGAGCACTTTGATGGGGTCTTCCATTGGCTTAGCTCTGCTATCCCTCCCCCTAGGGCTTAGTGGTTCATCAATTCTGGAGGGGCACTCCTCGTTCTCATGAAGGTTGGAAGTCTGGGCTCCTACCTTTATGAGAATGTTGTGATTGCTATTTGAGAGCCTTTTCTCTTACCGCTAGAGTATGGCACTCTCGGGCAGTTGGCTGGCACCTTTTGATTGAATAAATCATATTTTTGTGCACATACTTCAAGCATTGGTGGAGGGTCGAAGTGATCACTCCCATTTGATAAAGCCAGGGCTTTCTGATGATTATATTATAAGGGGACTTGGAATCCAGAACCAGGTATTCTGAGATTATGGTCTTCTGATTGTCCCCCTCTCCTACTATTGTGGAAGGTCAATTTTTCCCAGCGGGGAGCTGAGGTTCCCGTCAAATCCTGTCATTACCATGGTGGTGGGTTTGACATCATTGGAATTGCGCTTCATATCCTTAAGAGGCTCATAGAATAGCACGTTGGCAGAGCTCCCTGTATTTATTAAAACCCTTCTAATATCAAAATTGGCAATTTTGATTGAGATAATGAGGGCGTCACTGTGGGGACAGTGCACCCCTACAAAATCTTGGTCTGAGAATTGGATCTCAAGAACTGGCTTCGACCTTTTCTCGACAGCTAAGATCTAGAGGATGCTAGGAGTAGTTCTGGCCTCCCGAGCGTAACGTTTTCTTGCTCGGTTGGACATCCCCGTAACTGGGCTATCAGCATGGAGGACAAAGATGACCTAATTTTTCTGTTGTTGTGGATCATTCCACCCATCCCTCTGTTCAGGCCTCGGTTCTTGCCTTCTTTGTTGCAGCCTGTCATTATGGGGGTTTTGCCTCCCGTCCTGTTTGATGAACTCCCGCAGTCGTTCTCTCTTGATGAGCTGTTCAATCTCCTGTTTAAGGGCTCTGCATTTATCGGTAGTATGCCCATGGTCTTTGTGGAAATCGCAGTACTTATTCTGGTCCCGGGTATTAGGATTGCTCTTTAGTGGCTCAGGCCACTTCAGATTTTCACGTGTTTGGACCTGCCGAAGTATGTGAGTTAAGGAGGTATTTAGAGGAGTGTAGGCATTGTTCCTTCCAGTACTGGTGTTGCCAAGTGTTCTAGATGCCGTCCTTTTATCAGGACTTCTGACCTTCTTTTTCGTTGCATTGGAGTCTTTCTTTTGATCATCCTTCTAGGCCTATTCTTTTACCTTCTGAGAAAAGATCCTTGCTTTTTCCAAATTTATATACTTTCTGGGTTGCTCCATGAGTGCTGCCATGTCAGCGGGAGGGCTCTTTGTTAAAGAATCATAAAAACCCCTCAGCACTAAGCTAGAGGTCAGGGCAGCAACTAGAAAGCTTGGATTGCAATCCGTGATGTTTGTAAGTTCAGCGTTGAAGCTCGCGATGTACTCTCGGAGTGACTATTCTTGGATTGCTTAATGTTTAGCAAGAACTCTGGTCCTTTCCTCAACCTTCTGCTGGTCATGAACCAGTCAAGGAAATGCCTACTGAGCTTGTAAAAATTGACGACTGAATTCTGAGAGAGGTGGTGGAACCACTTCAGAGCAGTGCCCTTGAGGCTGGTCACAAAGGTACGGCACATTAAGGCATCCGTGGCTCCATGTAACAGCGGTGTGGTCCATAGAGTTTGCTATTTCTTCGATCCTTTATGGGCTCCCAGGCTGTACCAGTGGTCAAACGTCTTGCTTTGCAGCCTCAGTGCCCACATAGGTGGGATGATTCTGTCCCATGGTAGGGAAAGAATGCCGATTGTCCTGGACTGGGGGAACCGATGCCGTATAGAGCTTAAACTCATGTGGCGCTGGGTTTGCCCCTGAAGCCACCAGAGTCGGAACCCTTGTAATACTTTGGTAGTGAACAGCTGGCTTGAAGGCCAGTATCCCCCTACTGGCGGCGGCTGACAGCTGGGGGTTTCCTCCCATATTAGTGGTGCCCTAGGGGTGCACTGGTTGCTCAACGGGGATCTCCTCGTGAGGTCCTTTGTCCATGGTGGTGGCAGGAGGCTGTGCCCTTGCATCAATCGCGCCAGTAAGATGATGTAAGGGGTTGCTCCCAAGGCTTTGGGTAAGCAATGCTAGAGTTCTAGCGATGGCAAGAATTTGCTTCTGCATCAGGTTAGTCTGTCGTTGAACTCGATCGAGTTGTTGTTGCATGGGATCAGATGCTTGTCCCCTTCTTCTTTCGACGGGTTGTCGGTTTTGAGGGTTTTGAGGGTTCTTCTTTGGACAAAGATTGGGAGCCATGGTCTTTCAGTGAGAAAGGCAATATGTTCATTTGTAGAGAAAAGAACTTTAGCAAGAAACGATTTTTCGCTTCTCACAGACAGCGCCAAACTGATGTTACACTTTTTGATTAGCAGGGACTCTACTTTCTGTTCGCCTGTTGAACACTAAAAGAAAGAGATCAGAGGGCCACTGGGTTGGCTCTGGTGGTAGCCACTCCGATGATGAAGTCAATAAAATTATAAAGAAAGACTGAAATTGAAAGTAATTGACTGACTATAATCGAAATTGCATACCTTTGGGTTCAATTTATAGGTTGCCGATTCTCTTAAGTTGATTATGATTCAACCTTGTGAAAGTAGGGATTTGATTGCTATCATAGAATGACAGTTACCATGTAGAACATTGCGCTCCATGAAAGTAGGAAGTGGAAGTTGTCCAGGAATGGCAGTTTCCTTGTTGCGCACAACTTCCCTATTTTTAGCTCGGTAGGGTGCCTAAGGTGGCAATCAGCATAGGACCCTCTTGTGCATGGCTGCGGTGCCTTCTGAACTGAAGGTGAGTCTAGAGGTTGCCTGGGGTTCCAAGCTATGAAGTTCTGGATCCTATATGTATAATCTTGCTTTGGATGGATGAGCTTTATCTGTTCTAGGTGTACACGTGTCATGTGGAGACTGGTCTATCACTTTATGGCGTATCAAATATATATAAATATTTTTAATGCTTTGTTTCATATATACAAATATATATATATATATTTGTAATATAAAATTATAATAGTGTTTAAATAGGAGAGATGTATATGTTTAAAAAAATTCTAATAATTGAGTTCTTATATAATCCATTAATTGAGTAATTTGATTCCGGTTCTAATTCTATGTATATATGTTATAAACATATTATATATATTTTCTATATAACAGGTTATATATTATATATATAGCAGGTTATATATATATATATGTATGCTTATATATATAATAGGTTATATCTATTATATATACACAATAGGTTATATACACACACAGACACACACACACACACACACACAACGTGTTATATATATATATATTATATAAGATTATATGAATTTATAAATACAAAAGGTTACATATATATATATATATATGTATGTACGTACGTACATATGTATGTATGTATGTTTGTTTGTATATATGTTATATACATATTATATATATTTTGTATATAACAGATAATATATATTATATAAACAATAGTTTATCTATGTTATATATACATATTATATATATATATGTAAAACAATTTATATATATATATATATATATATATATATAAACAATAAAATTGGTTGGGTGTGCGGTAGATGGAGTTCATTTGATATATATACCAATGAATAGAAGTTTGCTATAGAAGTATTAGTGAACCAATCCATTTGGACCTAGTGAATATGAATTTAAATTGATATATATATATATATATATATATATATATATATATAAGCACGCATATATTATGTATTTCATTATAAAATATAAAGTATAAAATAACGTTAATTGATTATTTGTTGACAATACGGTAAGGACTTTGCTCATGAGTCTAAACACAACAACTAGATTATGAAATATTATATATATCTTGATTATTTATATAAATATAAATATATATATATATATATAAAATATATTAATGTTGTAAATGTATAATATAATATATGTAAATATAGTACTTGTAAATCACACTGTATATATATAATTTTCTTAATGTTTTTCAAAATATATTTTATTTGGAATTCGTTTCTTGGATTGGGTTGGTTTACCTGATCTTTAAACTGGAACCAACCCAAATATTGCTATTCTAGTACCAATCAAACCCAAACTATCTTTAAAACTGACTCAACCCAACCCATTCGGTTAGGGTTCGGTTTGGATTGGATCGAGTTTACGGTTCTTGATTTTTTAGGCACCTCTATTCTAGAACCAATCTAACTTACTCTTTGTTCTATATACCTGTGCAGATAAGAAGGCATAGAAGAGATCAATCTTCACCATCGACCTTCAAAAGAAGTACAAAAAGCTTCTCCAAACCAATAATCGTTCTCATGAGGTCATCCTCACCTCAAAGAACTTGATGGAGGTTGGTTTGGTGAAGGATCATACGTCGAGCTTGAAAAAGTCCCTGGTCACCAGATAGGTGCCAAGGAAAAAGAAGAGGTTAGGGAGACTTCGTCCCTTGCCAAACCTCCTCCTCTAGAGAAGAGGAGGAGACTAATTTCTAAACCCCCGAGCAAACAATCTCGGAGGAATTGGGGCGGTCCCTAGCTTAGAGTGCCCTTCTACCCCCGGTACCTACTATACTGAAAAAAAAAGGGGGAAGGAAAAATTTGTTGTTACCCTTTCAGAACTTGAGGATTGTCGCACAACCGTTGTGAAGAAGGCTTTCAAAGATTTTTAGGCAACAGGCCTAAGAAAATTCACTGGGCTAAAGCCCCAAAAGATAGCCAAGGATTTGATGGCTATTCACATGAAGGTGAGTTTTTTTTTTATCATTTTTTTTTATTTTTTCTATCATCTCTCTATATTTTGCATATATTTAATTTTGACTTAGATGCTTTATTTTTTTAGGTCGTTCATGGTTTGGTAGCCATCATGGACTACCCCAGGGATATTGAGCAGATCGATACCTTTTAGTACGAGCTTAATGAAGCCAGGCTCTAGCTGGGAACGGCATAAGCTTTAGTGGCAACTGTTGAAGAAAAGCTGAAGCAGGCTGCGAATTCCTACTCCATTATAGAGTCTAGGAGGGATGTTCTGGCTGCTGAGCTAGCAGATCTCAAAAAGATATGTGCAAACTTCAAGGCTACTTTTGCCAAGAAACTTCAAGACAACATCGAAGTTGTCAGAGCTCAAATTGAGATAGACCTGAAAGCTGAAGTCCAGGGTTTAGGGGACAAACTAATCGATCATAGATAGCGAACCTTCAAGAAGAAGCTTTGAAAGATGTATCTAGACTTGGATTTGATTGGGGTGAACGATATCGTGGTATCCCAAATTGAGGTTGATACACTGGATGTTGACAACGAAGAGGAGGAAGCAATTCCAGAGCTCCCTCAAGTTGTTCTATCATAGACAACTGAGCCCGAAGCAGAGTAGTTTAGGATTTTTTGTACTTTTTCTGTTTTCTCTTCTGATCTTGTAACCTTCCTATTTTTTGGGGTTCTCAATATATGAATTTTCTGTTGCTTCAAAGCTTATGTCTAGATTGATACTTTTGCTTCATTTTTAATATCGAGATAATTCCTCTAATATCGACCAATAGAAAATATAAGTTCTTTTAAGGATTCTAAAGCACTTATAAGGTATTTTATAGGTCTAAACAATAGAATATGACGACCTATAACACTTATAAATAAAATAAGGTTTTTGAAGCGTCTGTGTACTGATAAAATAGAATATATAGACCTTCAACACTTATAAAAATAAGGTTTTTTAGAGGTCTGTTCAGTGAAAAAATGGACCAAACTTGTAACACTTGAAATGAATACAAGGTTTTTAGGGATTTGTACATTGATAAAATGGATTAAACTTGTAACAGTTGTAATGAATACAAGAAACTTAAGGGTTTATACATTGATAAAATGGACCAAACCTATAACACTTGTAATGGATACAAGGTTTTTAGGGATCCGTACATTGATAAAATAAACCAGACTTGTAACACTTGAAATAAACACAAGGCTTTTAAGAGTGTGTAAATTGATAAAATGAACCAGACTTGTAACACTTGTAATAAATACAAGATTTTTAGGGGTCTGTACATTGATAAAATGGACCAGACCTATAACACTTATAATGGATACAAGGTTTTTAGGAGTCTGTACATTGATAAAATGGAGTAGGCATGTAACACTTGTAATAGATACAAGGTTTTTAGGGGTCTGTACATTGAGTAACAAGCCTTATTGTGAATTAAAAATAACTTTATTATTGATAATATTTGCATAAGTGTTCGATGTTCTAAGGCCGGGGTAAAGACTTCCCAGTTAAATCTTCCAACTAATAAGTCGTAGGTTTAACAATCTTGGTTACTTTGTAAGGTCCTTCCCTGTTTGGGGAAAGCTTTTCCATGGTAGGATCTTTAGTATTGGGGAACATTTTCTTCAGAACGAGGCCTCTGAGTTGAAGATTAAAGGATTTTAACCTTTTGTTGAAGTATGTGGCCACTCTTTGCTGGTAGGCTTCAGTTTTAATTTGAGCTTGCTCGACCTTTCTTCTAAAAGGTCTAGATTTTCTACAAATTATTGGCCATTGGCCTCTTAGTCAAAGATGTCTGTTTTAAGGGTTGGCATACCAATCTCTATATGAATGATTACCTCAGTGCCATAGGTAAGCGAGGATGGTGTTTCTGCAATCGGGATTTTTTTAGTAGTTCGGTAGGCTTAGAGCACCCTAGGGAGTTCTTTGACCCATCTTCCTTTAACTTTTTCTAAATTTCTCTATTGCTTCGAGAATTGTACGGTTGGTGACCTTGGTTTGCCCATTAGCCTTAGGATACCGTGGAAAAGAGAAGTGGTGATTAATGTGGAGCTCTGTATAGAATTTTTTGAATACCTTTCCTGTAAACTGTGTCCCATTATTTGAAATAATGACTCTGGGTATGCCGAACCTGCATACAACGTTCTTCCAGGTGAAATTCTTGACCTCTACCTCAATGATGTGGGTCAGTGGTTTAGTTTCTGTCCATTTAGAGAAATAGTCAATGGCGATTAGTAGAAATCTCCTATTCTGAGGGAGTTTTGGCAATGGTCTTACGATGTTCATTCCCCATTAGGCGAAGGGCCAAAGACTTGCAATAGGAATAAGTTTATGCTGAGGTTTATATTGATAAGAAGAAAAACAATGACATTTATCACACTTTTGAACATATTCCTTAGCTTGTTTTAGCATATTGGGCCAGTAGTAACCCTAAGTCCAGGCTCGGTGGGATATGGTTCTTCCGCCATTATGGTTGCCACATATCCCATCATATATCTCAACCAGAACATATCAAGCCTCTTCTAGAGTCAAGCATCGTGGGAGAGGCTGTGTGTAAGACCTTTGGTAAAGTTTTTCATTGAGGATTAAATACCGAGCTACCTTGATTCAAATTCTTTTCGCCTGATTTTTATCCTCTAAAAGGGATCCTTCTATTAGGAATTTGATAGTGGGAGTCATCTAATTTGGAGATTGGTATAAAATGAAAGGCTTGTGATATTTCAATGCTGGGTTTTGATTGATAGGATATTTTTACCATAGAATCTCTTTTTGGCTTGGGATGGGAGGCCATATTTGCCAATACATCAGCCCTGGAGTTCTGATTCCTTTCAATCTTCGGAATAATGAATTTGTGGAAAGATTTCTTTAGTGATTTCACTAGCTCTGAATATCTGATCATTCTACTATCTTTGGTAGAATATTCTCCCAGGACCTGATTGACTACTAATTAAAAGTCAGAAAACGTGTCAAGGTCTAGGGCTTCACATTCTAGAGCTAGTTTTAATCTTAGGATAAATGCTTCATCTTTAGCTTCGTTGTTGGAGTCTTTGAATCCCTAGCTAACAGTTTTTTTGATTATGATCCTATCAGGGGATTGAAGTATTATACCTATTCCAGAGCCCTTGTCTGTAGATGAACCATCAGTGTAAAGTAGCCTTGCCGAAGTGTCTATAGTGGTTTGGGCTTTTGATTGCTGCATTCAGGTGAATTCAGCTATAAAGTCTGCTAATGCTTGAGCTTTGATAGCAGTTCGTGGAACATAAGATATATCGAACTCTCCTAACTCCACTAACCACTTAACTAATCGTCTAGAAAATTCAGGTTTGTGAAAGATCGATTTCAAAGGATAAGATGTGGGGATCAGGATAGGATGAGCTTGAAAGTATGGTCTGAGCTTCTGATCAAACACTACCAAGGCTAAAGCCAATTTTTTAATCTTGGAATACCTTGTCTCGATGTCCAAAATTTCTTTACTGACATAGAAAACATGCCTCGATCTGAACTCCTTTGTCCTCCCTAATTAACGTGAATTGATGACACTTTTTGGCACAACTAAATATAGGAGTAATTTTTCTACTAGCACTTGTATTAAAAGGAGGTTTGGGGAGGCCAAGTATTGCTTTTGTTGTTAAAATGCTTTTTCATATTTAGAGGTCCACTCTGAGGCCTTACTCCTCTTTAAAGCTTTAAAGAACGGGGAGGCACCGATCCGTAGATTTAGAGATAAACCTATTTAGTATTGTTATCCTTCCATTTAATCCTTGAATATCTTTCTTAGTTTAGGGGGATTCTAGGTCTATCAAAGCCTTGATCTGCGTAGGATCTGCTTTAATTTCTCTCTAGGAAACTAGGAAACCCAAAACTTTACCCTCAGTGATCCCGAAGGTACATTTTGATGGGCTAAGTTTTATTCTGTGCTTCCTCAGGATGCTAAACGTCTGTGATAAGTGCTGGATGTGGTCACCTTTTCGAAAACTTTTGACGAGCATATTTTCAATGTAGACTTTCATTGTATCCCCAATCTAGAGGCCAAACATTTTGTTCACAAGCCTTTGATACATGGCTCCGACGTTCTTCAGGCCGAATGACATCACTCTATAACAATATAGACATTGTTCTGATATGAAGGCTATTTTTTTCCAGGTTTGGAGGATACATTTGGATTTGATTGTACCCCAAGTAGGCGTCCATCAAACTCATGAGCTCGTGACCTACTATGGCATCAATGAGTTGATCAATTCTAGAAAGAGGAAAACTATCTTTAGGATAAGCCTTATTTAGGTCGGTATAATTGATGCAAACTCCCCATTTGCCCTTCTTCTTCTTTGCAAGAACTGTATTGGCAAGCTAATCTGGGTAGAACACTTCTCTAATCATTCTCACTGATGATGCCAAACTGATGCTACTATTTTTTGATTTGAAGGCTTCCCTTTCCAAGCTACTTAGTAAGAACTTAGGGTCAGAGGGTAATTGGGAAAGCTCCGATGGTAGCCGCCCCAATGATAGAGTGTTGCAAATAACTCAAATCACATAGATGAGAATGCACAAAATATTTTTCATTTGATATGGTAGATATATGAAATCTATCTATATAAATAGGGGTTTGGAAATCTTCTTCCATTTACTTTACTGATCTTTTTATCATTTCAAAGAGAATTTGTGTCGATTCATATTTTAATGTTTAACATATGGGTCAATATTTTTATCTATAAACCAATTCTTGTGGGAGATTTTCATGCCTTCTTATGGGCAATACTCGTGGTGAGTCCTGAAGGATCTCACAATCTTGTGGTGCTTATGCACAATTATCTTATATTACCATTTCTCAAATCAAGAGTCATTGATCAAAACTTACTTTTCAAGGATATGCTATTCAGAAGCAATAAAAAACATAGCTCGACAATTAGTATTCACAAGTATACAAAGTAGGAGTTGAATAACCAACAAAATTAAAATAGGAATTGTAGCATACTTAAAAAATATATAAAATACAGTATATTATAATTAAATAAGTTAATTATTCATAAAATCCAAATAAAATAAAAAGGAGACCTACCTTGACATTTTTCGACGCTTCGGACCCAATGGTGGGGTTCATTTGACCAAACGAGACTCTGAAATATTAGACATATTAAATAAAATAATTAAGATAATGCCCTTGGTGATACCCGAAGTCGATTAAATGTCAGAGATGGTATATTCTTACTTTCTTCGACATTCTAGACTCAACCGTGGAATCTCTATTGCCAAATTAAGTGTCGAAAAATAAGACACATGAAAATGTAAGATTATTAAAAGACCCTTAATGGTAAATTAGTACAGGGTTGAAACCAAGTGAGGGAATGGGACCCACCTAAGGGTTCTAAGGGTCATTGAGTCTAAAAATAGACTCTAAATATTTGAGCTAGGTAAGTATTGATAAACTTTAGTAACTTGTGTTTTAAGGTTAACAAAGGGAAAGGAAAGGCAGAGTTTTAACAAGGAGCCCAAGACCCAAGGTGAGTAATCATGAACTTTGAAGTGGAGATTTTACTTTTATATTTTATAAAGTATCCTATTTTGAATACGAGCTATTTGAGCTTCCTATTTACATACATATATTTTTTAAATATATATTCAAATATGATTCGAGGGCCCAATGGATAAGGTTTTGGGCTTTAGGCCCAAGGTTCTAGTTTCAAACCATACACGTAACAGCGCCAAATGTTTTTTCCAAGGTTTTGCTAAAACAAAAGGTAGATAAAGCGCTGAACCAGGGATAAGATATCCCATTCAAATTCGACCAATTTCTTAACCAGGTAACTAAATGGCCCTGATTCAATTTTTAAACCATTTAATTAACCCTCAAAACGACGTACTATAGATAACCTAAATAGCGTATGGGTCAGACTTGACCTAAACTCAGATCCAACTTGACTAACTTAGGTCCAATCACTTTGTCTTCTCGAGCAAATAACCGGTTATCGGCTCCGATGACGGTGACCAAAAGCTGGGGATTTTCCAGTCTTAAAACTCTTTTTATTACGATTTTGAAGATTCTTTTCGATTCTCAATCAATCTAAACCCTCTTGGGATTGATTTAGGATCATTTTGGTCCAAATTTTCTCAGTGAAATGGTCGATTTTTTCCCAGCCCATTTTTCTGGCAAGGTTTGATTTTTCACCACTCATCCCTCATTTGGTCATCATTTTCAATCATTCTTGGACCATTGTGATCGTTATTCGATCATCTACAAGTATTGGGCTTCAAAACCAAGTTTTATTTTAGTTTTTCTAGGTGGATCGATTATTCTCTAAACATGTAAGTGCCTATAAAATGCTCGTTACTGGGTTAAATTATTTGATATTTTCATTGTTGTGCACCATTTTTCTTATGGTTTCAATCCCTATTCACAGAATTGAGGTTTGGTTTAGTCTAAAAAATTGAGTCAACTCAAGCTTCATCAATGGTGGCATGTGCCTGGGTTCACTATTCTGGGGTCTTTCAAGCCCTATTCCCAACCTTAAAATTTCAAAAATGAATGCAAAAACTTAAAGAATATGTGGGTTAAAGCCTTTACCGGTTGAACTTTGAGTTCTCTCTCTATCTTACACTTTTATCTTTTCCTCTATCCATACTTAATTCTCTTCATTTCCTTCTCTCTTATTCAATCTCTCTTTATTTCTCTTCTCTTAATTACTCACTCAATTTCTTCTCTCTCGATTTTCTTCTTTCACTAGCCCATGTGATTCCTACTTCAAGCCACAATAGTTGGCCAGCCTCAGCTCCCTCTCTCTCACACAACAGCATGGTGCTACCAGCAAATGCTTGAGAAATCATGTAGTGGTTTCTCTAACATTCCACAAGCTTCCACACACACACGCATATTCACTCACATACACACACGACTGCACATGTTTATACATATATATATGTATTCTACTCATGTATACCTATTATTATTATACTTATGTACCTTATGTGTATGTACACACACACACACACATATATATATATGTATATTTATACATGTATATGTATACCTATGCTCAACACATTATACATATTGTCTCTATGATGTGCTGGGCACATTTTATGCTTATATCCTTTGGTAACTTGATTGTTAGTCATCCAATATAATTGGGTCATGTTACAAGAGTTGTAAGAATTTTGCTTCAGTTGTTTACTAGAGTTTGGCTAACAGATCTCAAGATTTAGAGGGTGTCTAATTGGTTTACAAGTGCATGGATATCTTATTGGGAAGAATGTTTATTGTAATTTTGAGGTATTTTTCATTTGGGACAAGTGTTAGGGGTGTTTAGTGTTAGTTGTGTTAGTATCATGCCAACTTTTTTTTTTATTGTTTGGGCGATGCTCCATATGTTTTGTGAATTTCAATGTGCCAACTTGGTTTAGTGATTGATAGTTAATTATGATGCCTTTCCACTCCTCCTCCTCATATGTTCCTTTTGTACTATGTTATCATCAATAAAATGTTTTCTTTTTGCTAATAAAAAAAAAGGCATTGAAAGTGAGGGGTCCCATTAATTCTCCAATGTAATGAGAAATCTGTGGAATAAAGCATCAAAATCACCATAAGGAAACCTTTACTTTCAAAGATTGTCACCTTTGCTTATGGCCACAAAAAGTATTTATAAGCATGAAGCCGATGGAAGCTTTACCCAAGATAGCCAAGTAACAGTTTTTTATGGATGGTATGTATAACTAGGACTCATTTGACCGACCTTATTTATTTATTTTTTCCTTTTCTCAATCCTTGTTGGGTAACATAACAACTTGGATTAATTTATATGAACCAATCAAAATTAGTCAAAAATTGGCTTTAATAATAAATAGTTTCTCTCAAATTCTCATGCAATTAAATACAGATTGTTGCTGAAAAATACTATTCAAATATTAGAAAATATATGAATGTATATTACCAATCAATCAAAAATGAAGGTTAAATAAGAATAAGATTTTTTTTCATTATAATTTTTAATGATTGTTCTAATCTTAAGTGTGGTGGGCAAAATGACACATTATCTGAAAAGGTTAAAGGTGGAACATAAAATTCTCCAACATAAAATTAATATATATATATATATATATATACACACATTGAATTTACTAAAATTCATTTTATTTAAAATTTGGGTGCTACAAAAGAATGCATAAAACCATAATCAAGTAATGTATTTGCAAGGATACCACAAACAGTAAGTGTACCTACAACCACTGTGTTGGCTGTGGAGGTTGCCCTTAGAGTCAGTGCGAATACTCTTCTAGACCTAGTTTGGGTTTCCTTTCCCTTGTTCTAGTTTACAATCAGAGCAATAACCGATTTTCTTTTTGGAGCGTTGGCAAGGGCTGAACCATGAATAGGTAGGGCTTGGTTGTCTTTCGAACAATTCTCGATTATGTGGCCTTCCTTTCCACAATGATAGTACCCTCTTCTAGTTTCTATTTCAGAAGGATCTAGTTATGCGTTTCTTTATTGCATAGGTCCTTGGAACCTTCTTGAAGCTCTCGCCAAATCTCATCTTGGTTTGCTTTCAACCTTGCCCTTCTTTATTAAGCTCATTTTCAATGAGCAATGCCTTTTTTAGAGTTTCAGAGTAATTGGGTAAGTTAAATGCTGATACACGGGTGTGGAGATCGGGACGCAGTCCCTGTTCAAACCTCCTGGCCATCTTTCCTTCCAACTTCACCAGATGTGGAGAAACTTTGGATAGTTAGGTGAATTGGGCGGCGTATTGGGTTACTGACACATCACTCTATTTCAATTCTAAAAACTCTCTCTCTTTTTGTTCCTTAAACATAGTAGGGAAATAGAGTTCAAAGAACACTTCTATCTACAGTTATCCGAATCAGACCGAATCGGCTGGTTTCAACCAGTTGAATCGAGAACCGGGCATCAAACCGGTTTGGTTTGATTAATATACCATTTTTGCTAAAGAACTGAAAAAAACTGATTGAACTGGCCGATTTTTTAAAAAATCGAGTGAACCAGCCTATTTTTTAAAATAGCTGGTTGAACCACCTTTTGTCTTTTTATCACCTACAATTTTTTTTTTCTCACAAAACTTCTTATATTTGATGATTAAATGATGAAACTTGGTATAAAATAAGATATTTTTGCATGTATTTTTGTTATGTATACAAATATATTAAACTTATGCATTAAGATAATTTCAATGATTATGCTTATATTTTATTATTTATCACTAAATAATAATAAAAAATTCTTGTTATTTTCTTAATTTTTAATATATTTATGTATATTTTAATATATTAATTATAAAACCGGTTGAACATTGAACGAGCCCCTTCATCGGTTCATCATCCGGTCTGATTTTGATAGTTATGCTTCTACCAACCTATCCCATGTCATGTTGAGTTTTTCATTTCTTCTCATCAACCACCATTGGTGAGCCTTACCTTGTAGCATGAAAGTGGCTACCTTGAATTTTTGTTGCTTATTGAAGTTGAGCATTTCAAAGACATTTTCCATTGATAGGATCCATTCCTCGGCTACCATCAGACCCGTAACTGTGCTGAATGACCATGGTCCCATCTTGTGAAAGTGATCGATCAAATCATTGTTGATGGTGGTCCCCACTACTAGCTGTATAGGGGTTTGCACGAGTGCAGGTACCAGCATAGGTGAAGGCAGAACTGCAGTTGCAAGTTGAGGAACTTGCTGAGCTCACTAGAAGGCTTGTGTGAACCCAACCAAATCAAATCAGCGACCTACACATGCTTTTATAAATATTTACACACACACACACACTTGGGTGAGTGTATTTGGCCCCTCACATTATTCTTTGGTCATAATTTATGAATAATAATTTTTCATATTTTTCTTTGTATTTTATGCATTTATTTTGCATTTTCTTTATTTTTTATAATTAATAAATAATTAGAATTATTTATTAATTATTGATTTTGCATGATGTGTCTTTACATTAGGTTGGTGATGCTTGTGGCACTGACCAACTGGCTTTTGTTGACCTTGGTTGGGTCAGGTTAACTCATGACTAGTCAACTCCTATCTTTATTCGGCATGATACTTTGACACTGTGGTTATAGGTCGATGAAGAGTCTATGTATTGATTCAAATTGCATCACATTGACTTAATCTCTCAATTTACTAGGAATGGGTGTTACAATTATAAAGTCGGAGCACCTATTGGCAAGTCTCATAATTTAAGTCAAAGTACTATGTGGCAAGCCTCATGGAAGAGTTAAGGTGCCATAAAGTAGGCCTCATAGAGTCAAACTGCCATGTAAGTACGCCTTATATGGTCAAAATCACATAGAGTTACATATAGAGTTAGAGTATCTAGTAGCAAATGTCATAGTTTGAGTCAAAGTACTAGTGGCAGGTCTCATAGAAGAGTTGGGGTGCCACAAAGTAGACCTCATAGAGTCAGAATTCCACATAGATAGGCCCCATATAATGACACAAAACGAATCACACAAATCTTTTACAAATTGAAGGGGTGTCTTGGTTTACACACATACAAATCGAATATCGAAATATTTTACTAAATCATTTAGTCAATGTCAAGAGAATGGAGTTATTTTCAAAACAATACATATGTATAACATTTGAAGATATAATAAGAAGATCATAATTTTAACATTCCTCACAAAAACCAAGATAATTATTTTTGAATAGGATATAGAAATCCACTAATTCGAGATGCAAGATTACTTACCTTCAGTCCATAGTCTGTTTCCTTAATCCATTTTCCTTGTTCATAATTCCTAGATCTATATCTCAAATACATATAATCTCTTATTAGAACACCACTTTAGCATTACTAGTAGCTACTTATTATTTTTAATCTTATTGAACCTTGTTTTTGGACTTAGAAGCTCCAAAAACTCTAAGATAGGTCCTATCATGATTTCTAAGTTTATGTGGTAGCTTATTCTTTCATTAGGGTCATAATTTTAATTTTTTCCTTTCTCGTATGATATTTTTTGAATCTTAATTTATCCTAATGGACTTTATTTTTTGGTACAGCGGTCTGGAAAACCTTAAATTTGGTCCATTCCAGTTTTTTGAGCTCATTTGGTAGTTTAATTATTGCTTGGGGGCACATTTGGAATTATTTAAATTTTTGTTCCACATTTTTAGAATTTAATTTGACAAAATGAACCTCTCCGTTGAGTCTGGAAGATCCAAAATATCCAAAGTAAGCCCCCTCTTATATTTAATTGGCCCTGGCCAGAGTTAGAGGCATTATTATAATTTTACATTTTATGTGTCTAATTTTTTGGCATCTTGTTTGCAAAAATGGACTCCATCATTAAGTCTGGAATGTCAAATATAGTTAAGATAGGCCCTTCCCATATTTTAATCAGGCCTCATTTTTATTTATTTATTCTATCATATATATATATATATATATGCGAAAATTAGGCAAAGCCACAATAGTGGACATGTAGAGATTTGAAAAATAAAATAAAATATATAAATAAATAAAAAAAAAAATAAATAAATAATTAAAATATATATATATATATATATGTATGTCTCAAGTGAAAAAAAAAAAAAAGGATAAAAAAATAGGAGTGTCGGCAGCCTTGGGAGGGACACTGAAATGTGTGGTGTGTGTTGAGTGTATAGAAGAATAGAGAAAAATAAAGAGGGAGAGAAAGTCGGGTAGAAGGGGGGCAATATACAGGAAACCGAGAAGAGATAGAAAACAGGGGCGGTGGACTGTTCTCGTGAAAACAGGAAAGAAAAGAGAGAAAAAGAGAAAGGAAAGAAAGAAGAAGAGAGAGGGAAGAAGAGAAGAGAAGAGGGGCGACGGCTTGGCGATGGATTTTGGGATTTCCAGTGGCGACGAAGGAACGGTGGTGGTGTTTGGTTTCCTAGTGGATCGAGGCTGGGGTTTCTGCGGTTGGGTCGACGGAGAAAGCTACGGGAAATTCCTGTGGCTAAGTCGATCCGTTGGATTGTTTGAATTCAGAATGGCGGTGCAGCTCTGTATACGTCCCTGTCCGTAGGAAAATTGGGGGATTGCACTGACGGTGTATATATATGTATGGCGGTGTAGCATTGCACAGGAGGAGGAATCCGTATATGTATTTGTTTGTGCGTGTTTGAATTGAGAGAGAGATGAATTACAAAAGGGAAGGAAATAGCAGGAAGCGGAGCTGATGGTTGTAGCAGCAATCGAAGCTGCTATTGCGCCACCTGCTACGGCAGTAGCGGTGCAGCAGTGTAGCGGTGGGGCAAGTGGTATGGATGTATATGTGTGTGTGTGCGGTTGTGTGGCGGTGCAGCAGATCGAAGGAAGAAGAGTCGTCGACTCTGGCCGTGTAGTTGGATTGTGATTGAGATTGAAGTCGTTTTCAATTTGTTGGAAGGATGGGTTGGGTGTGCTGATTTGGTCTGGCCGTGTTTGGAGATGTCCTATTGATTGTGGAGACGGTTGTTATGAGGTGGGTGTATCGATTATTGAATGATGAATTATGGGCGAAAGAAAATACAGCAGGGGCTGATGATGGTCACGGTTGGGTTTATGACAGGCTTGAAGGTCGATGACATACATGGCGTTGGGAGATCGGTGCAGAATCGGAATTGTATGTGTAGTTGTTACGGTTTGTGGTTCGGACTTGACGGAGGCAGCAATAGCGGCAGATGACGCGACTATTGGAACCAGTTTATTGCAAAGGGGAGCCTCCGTTACTGGCTATGTGTGGGTGGTTGCTGCTGCTAATCAGTGCAGAGCATACATATGTGTGTGTGTAGTGTAGCAGTGCAGAGCATATGACCTGGTGCGTTGCCGTGGATTGCTGCTGTTTATGTTGTTTAGGGACGAACAGAGGATAATTGATGGTTTTGATGTGGGGTTGAACTTGAAAAATAAGTATGAGAGTTATTTGGCGCAGGAACTAAATTGGGAGGTATTGAGTGCAAATATGTTCTTATGGGCTTGAGGAGTTTGATGAAATGGAGTGGGTCTAATATGGTGTTTTTCCAGATCAGTGAATCTGTAGAGGGTTGCAACCATTTTTACTGATCTGAAGAAGAGATTGTGCAGTGGTTTCGGGTTGAGTTGAGGAAGATCAGATGGTAGTAGGCATGTAGATTGGGTATGCTTAATGTCAATGGTTCGGATTGGGCAATATGCAGAATTATGTTGGATTAATTGTATAGATTGATTTGTTTGTGGTTTGAATTAAGGGAGAGGGGAATTGCAGCAGAGTAATCTATGTTACATATGAGTGTGTCCGTGTGTATAGTGATGCATAGAGGGAGACGGAAGCAACAGATGGGTTTCATGAGACTAATTGAAGAATCAGACCCGTATAGGCAGTATATTAGCATGACTGAAGCAATAAAAAGACTTGGGTAGCTTATGATGGAGGATCTTGTTACAATACATATGGAATTCAGGCAGTTTTATGGATCGGAGGAGTTTGGTTTCTCTCAATAGAAAAAGGGGTTATGGAAAGTAGAATTGTTCATGTGCAGTAACTCATGCTTTGCAATTGGATGGTTATGAAATTAATGAGATGGAGACTATGGGTTTTGAATTGCTTGTAGAAAGTGAAAATGGTCTCTGTTGGGAATAGGTTGAAGGAGCCAATGTAACTGGCTGGTTTAAGGATGACCAACATCTGTCAGACCAATTTGGTCGATTGGTTTCAACTCTTGAAGTTTGGTCTGAAAGAGCACAAGAGGATTCTTCAAGGTCCAATGGGTGGGATGCAGTGAATTCTAGGAAAAAGGCACGACCAGTTAGAATCCTGGATAGCTTGGGGGAAAAGGCTGAAGAAGCTGATGAAACTGGATTTAAAATGGCAGGACGACTCGATCAACCTGTCGGTGTGTTTTCTTCAACTTCCAAACCATGGACCAAAGATGAACATGGTTGATTGGATTGCATAGTAGACTACGTGGTGGACATGACTTCTTGGGGTTGAGATAACCCGATCAGGTATGGTACTTTACTAAGTAAGGAATAGAATTAAATTAGGATTGATGTGCATATTGCTTGAATGCTTTTTGTGCTTGTTTGCTGATAGAAGATCACATAGGAATGATTGCTTCTTTGAGTGGATTGTTTATATGTTTCCATGTTCTTTATGATTATTTGGGAGTTGTGATTTACTTCTTGAGTTATTATCATATGTGATTTATGTTCTAAACGGTTTATTGATATTGTGACACGTGGGTTTGCGTAAGTGTTGAGATTGATTGAGTATGACACGTAGATTGTGGATGAAGTCTTGTGATTTAATTTTAAATGTAATACATTGTGTAAAGCATGTTGCATATGCTTATGAAAGTGATGTTTCATTTGAACTGTATTATTGCATGATGAAATCATGGCATATTGGCATTGTGTGATTCCTTGAAAGCATAGTGTGGGTCAGCACGAGGTGCTGGTGCATTATGAGGGTGTAGATCCTGTGGTGAAAAACCCAAAAATTGGCCATTGCATTGGTACTTCGTGCCATCGGGGAGTACCCGTAAACGAGACATGGGTGTGACATGGAGATGCATGGGTGTGTCACGCATGATTGCTTGTACATTGTGTTGATGAATTTATGAACGCGATATAGAGTTTTATACAGATGTAGTTTGTACATTGCCATTATATTATATGAATGATTAGGGAGGCATGTAGATATACATGTACACTCGCACATGCCACGTCTTAATTTTGTTCCTTGCATTAGTATTGTACCATACCAGCATGTTGTCGCTGACCCATTCGTGGGCACAGGTTTCAGATAAAGCTCCTGGTACGCGGGACTTGATGAACTCTTGGAGAAAGGAGAAGAAATGAATTTGGAAGAGTATTTGGGCCCTTGGGGCATATTTAGATGTTATAAAAAGATTGGTGTGTTTTTGAAAAGAATGAAAATGACATTGTATGTTGTAATAAATAATGAATTTGTGATCTTTTAGTTTAAGCGTAGGAGTAGATGTGATGGATTGTATAAGTAGGTGATGTAAATCTAACTTTGATAGAGTTGTGGCCATCGAGTGAGGATGGATTGTGACTGTTGTATATATATATATATGATGTATTGTGTTTATCAGGGGGAAAAAGGTTCGAAAAACAAAGGAGGTGCTGCCGAAAATTTATAAACCGAGAATATGTGTATTGATAGAGATATATGGATGTATAGTGGAATAGGCTTGTAATCTATGTATCTAAATTAGTATATTAGTTATTTCTTTATGTATTTATTTATTTGTCTATTTATTTTCTTCTTTTGTTTCGTTCAGTCGCGTCCCCGGGTTCGGTCGGGAATTCGGGGCGTGACAGGACAGTTGGTTAAGGTTTTATGTTTCAAACTTTTGGTCTTGGGTTTGAGTCTCCTGGGTAGTATTCTAACTTTTATTTCTTTAGTTTTGTTCGATTCCCCCAACCTTATGTTCTTTTTCCTTTCATTGCTCTTATTTTAAAAAAAATACATTGCCCCAAAACAACGTCGCGTTATTCAAAAGTTACTACACCCAAAATGGTTTTGACCCAACTTGGCTCGATAACCTGTTGACCAACCTGGCCAACCATTGACCGGGTCAACCTAACTTAGTGATTAGTGTCGTCTTCTCTAACGTGTTTGCAAGAGATGACGGTAGAAGCTAAGTTTTTTGGCAACGGTTTTCTTCGTTTTCTTTGTGTTTTCGAACCATTTTTTACTTCAAAGCATGATTTTATCATTTTTGACATCCAATGGGTTCAATTTAAGCCATTAATAGTCCCCCAAATTGCGACCTCTAATAAGGCCCAATTTTTCGGTGAGGTTCAATAGTGGTTGTTCCACTACGTTTTAGTCATGTTTTAAGCCTCATTTTTCTTCTATTTTCTTCCTAGGATTACAAGAAACCTCTTCCTAGGTTCTCAACAAAGTACTCATCATCAAACCATTTGGTTCGATTTCCCCAACCTCACTAGAAAGTTTGAATTCTCATTCACTTGTACTCTATTTTCTCTCAATTTTCTTTCATTTTAACCCTTATACTATCTGGTTTGAGGCTTAATGTTCAAAAACAAGTTTGATTAAGGTTGGTTTCTAGGCAAGGTTTTCGAGTTCGTTAATGGCAGCCTATTATAAATAGTTGGTACAACTGCTGCTTCAAATACAAATGGTTGATGAGTGTTTCTTCATGTGCAAATTCTTTAGATTTCTTCAAAGTCCAAAGGCGGATTCTTTATCTGCTACCTCACACAAAAGTCCATCGAAAAGAGATAACTGAATGACATTATGTGCCTTTTCTTGCATCTCTATATTCTACAGATCTACGGTCAAAGTTAATGGAAACTTTTCATACAAAACCTTCGCCAAACCTTGTTGTCGTAACAAAACATGCATTTTGATGCGCCAAAACCCAAAACTAGTTTAACCGTCAATCTTCTCTACTTCATATTTCGAAGTAGCCATCGCCAAAGCTTTTATATCAGTTTATTGTGCAACATAAGCGAGAAATGAAATAATGAAGTGAAAAATAAACAATCACAACAAGAACAAAAAAACACCAAATAGACGTGGTTCGGTAAATAACCTACGTCCACGGGTGAAACACAACAAAAGATCCACTATCAAAGATGAAGAATACAAAATGGGGTGTTAAAAATAGCTTACACATCTCTCTTTCTCTTCCTTTTCTAAAACAAGTACATTATATAATGTTCTCAAACCCTAAAATACAAAAAAGATGCAAAACAATCATGAAACTGTGACCCGAGAGCTGATCGACTCACAAACGGGGGAGTTTCTGGCACCCAAGTGTCGATTGGCACACGCAAGTGTCAATGACCAATTTTTTACTTATTCCAAAAGTTTTGAAACTTCTTGCACGAATTGGTTAATAGAAGATGGGGCTTTCTAGGTCCTAGTGCCGATTGGTAGACCCCTAAAAATGCCCAAAATGGTTTAGATGTGAGTTGGTTCAAGAATATAAGACACAAATAACACCACCCATGTGGGTTTACGGCACAAAGCCAAATGATAGTGTGTCCCATCCAAGTTTTGGATTCACTTCTAGTACAATCCCACACACAAGACATTCATAACATTTTCACCACAAACATGCTTCCAATCATGCAATTCATGGTACAATGACATGTATTCACAAACATTCATGACATTACATAATCATCATGCTTTATAAAACTCAAATATGCATTATACCATGTTACGAATTCACCTTAACCTCACTTAAGCATTTATACAAATATATGGTGAGCATATACGGGTTTACATAACACATGAACATGAATTCTAGAAAAATAATCAAATGAATTTTCTTGCATAATCTAAGAGATTACATATACACATTTATGTCTAAAATGATGAATAACATGGTTACAAAAAATTACAAACATGTATGACAAGAGACTCTATTATTTAAAGCTATTAAATGTTCATACAATGCATGTATTCATACCAAATACCATGAATATCGTAAAATAAACACGAAGACACCCCATTTAACCCTTCTAGTTAGAAACTCTTACCTCAAATGCCGAATTCTTTGAAAACCTAGCTTCTAATTTGTGGGTTTTTTTCCCTTGATTCCTCCTTACTTTAGCTTAGGAATGCTTGTAGAGAAGCTCTAAGACGAATCCCTAATTTGAAAACTGTTACAGTTCGTTTGGATGCAAGGAGTTGGAAAGAAAAAGGAAGGAAAGAAGAAAGAGGGGCAACTTATTTCATGCTTGTTTTAAAAATTAAGAAAGAGAAATGGGGAAAGGAAGGGAGAGGGAGGGCGAGTTCAACATTTATTTTAACTATTTTATAACCTGTTCACGAGTAGGAGGAGACGGAAGAAGGTGAAACAAAATTTAATAATTTTTTATAATATCAATAATACCCTTAAAATTGTAAAATTAAAAATAAAATACACAACTCTTTAATGAGTTTAAGAAGTATATAGTAGTAAATTAATATAAAATGCTTTCTTTTTTTTTTTTTTTCTCTCTTCTATCATTACCAAAAAAGATAAAAGGATTACACTACCTTCTACTCTCTTCTTCCCTCATTAGTTATTTAAACATGAAGGAGGAATTACCCTCTTCTCTTCTCTTATCTCTCTCATAATTAATGTTATTCTCTCTTTTCCAATCCCACCACCTTATCCAAATAGATTGATAACCTTTCGTTAGATTTAAGAATTGAAGAAGAAAATAGAAAGCATAGCGAGGGACTTGCTCCCTAGCGGTGTGTATGGTGAAGAGAGAGTAACGAGGGATCTGGTATGCTGTATGTTTTGTCTCCAAGTTTCAAATTTTAAGTCCCTTCCAAGTCAATTTACTTTTGACCCTTCATTTACTCTTTAAGCTTATTCCTAACCATTAGGTTAATTGGTAATTTCACTTTCTAGGCTTTCCAATTCTTCAACCAATTTCAATTTTAATCATTTCAAATTCTTATTGCTCATGGTTTTGGGAACTACCTTCACGTAGTTCTGTGTTGTCAATAAAATGACCAAAATACCATTTGGTCTTGTTACAGCAACGTAATGGCTTCAACTAGTTACAAAACTTGTTTCAATGCACCAAGTCTCATTAATTAACATTATTTCATATTATTATTATTAATTTTAACAAATTATTTAATATTAAAAAATTCAAATCATTACATGTACATTCATCCTTTTTACCGAATAAATAATAAATAAAGCAATTTAAAAAGAACGCATCTCCCATGATCACTCTTAAGTCTTCCTTCTTCTTCTATGGTTCTCACCAATCGTAAATACCTGTCCATATACTGAAAAATAGGAGATGAGCAATGTTACCTAGTAGGAGGACTGCAAAAGTAAACAAAACATCCACACACAAGCACAACATCACGAAGATTGCCATGCCAATCTAATCATGCATATCAAGCTATTCAAAGATATCATGTCATGCCCCTACATTTCATTCCAATCATGATAGCACACTTTTATGAACACAAGTCATCATTCCAATATATCATGCTCAAAGCGTTTTATCATTCAAATATTTTTCTAAACAAATGATACAAAGATAAGAGAAATCATATATATTAATGCGTATCATTTTCTCTTTATAAGGTATCTCCTTTGCATTTCATTCACTATATAGTTTCATTTATTATTCAATTTATTAAATTTCATACTATAATATTTGGAGTAAAACTTTAATTCATGTTTCAAAATTTAGTCATTATACAATCAAACTTTAAACTTATCATGTATAGACATAGTTCGGTTTGTTTTCTATCTTTCTTTATCATTTCATTGTCAATCCACAAAACACACACATACCCCCACACAATTGATAGGTAAGTTTGATGAGGTGCTACCAAACCTTTAGTTATAAACTTGTTCCCAATCATTACTCTGTGTCCTATTATGAAAATAAAAGTGGTGATTAGATTACTTTTTTTTGGCCTTTTTATTTGGATTTGGGACAATAAGAAAGGTCTTTATTTACACTCACCCACTAGATCAGTTGGCAAAAATTTTAGCTTTATTACGAGGCAGAGATATAAGTTAAAATTCCAAAAACTTTTATCTACTTATTCCTTGTGTTGGTGTTTGGGATGAAGTAGAAAAAAGGCATATTAAGAAATTTCAATAGGACAGGTGTGAGGCGCATATCTCAAACTTACACCACTTAAAATTTCAAACCTGTCCTATTATGCCACTATTCGATTGTAATAAATTTAAACTCATCTTATCCTGTATTGATTATACTAAATTTATCATTTTTTATTTAAAATTTAATAATAAATAAAATTTTTTTGTCTCACTATTATTTTTTCACAATAATAAATGTCCCCCCGTCCCGAATTAATAGTCCCTTTTAGAAAAATCAACTTTTTATTTTGGGCAATCATTTAATGCTTTTACACTTGATTAAGAGAATAAATTTACAAAACTAACATTTATTCACATTGAGTAGTACATTCACATTAAATTTGTGAGAGTAATTTAAAAATTTTATAATTATTTATACATTAATTTTTTAAATAGGACTCTTATTATGAGACATCTCAAAATAGAATAAGAGACTTTTAATTCAGGACAGAGGGAGTATATTTATAAAAAAAATTTAGATATTTTAAACGAGTAAGAGATATTTAAGTAATTTTATAATATAATCGCAGGACGGGAGGGGTGGTTATAAATCTCTCTTTCATAAACCCAAGCCCTATTAGAATTTAATATTTTTTTTCAAAACTTGTCCCAAAATTGCTTGTATACTTCTCAAAACTCTTCTAATAGACAATAAAAAAGGGTGGTTATAGAATTTTTTTTAAATTTCTAAGAATTACAGATATCAGTCCTCTAATTTATAAAAATATACCGCACCCTTATATTTTTAATATTAATAACAAATACCCTTGCCGTCGAGAGTCCTTAGTGGCTAAACAAATATTTATGACATCAGCAGTAAAAAAGTTTTAAATATCGAATTTACCGTTCAGTTTACATCTTATTTTTTTATCCCCGAAGTTGAACGATCAACTCCCAACTCAATTTTACTTCTTACCCCAAAAGTGACGGTCAACCCCCAACTCAGTTTTACTTCATACCCCAAAAGTGACAGCCCCCAAATCGACCATTGGGTTTTTCTATCAGTGATTGACAGAGAGGATAGTGCGCCGGCCACCGTAACCATTACCAAGACACCATGGCTGCACCAACACACTACCAACAGCCACCGGCATCACCACCTACACACCACCAAAGCCACCATCGCACACCACCACTACCCACTTGCATCGCCACACCACCCACATCTTTTCCCTGATCACCGTCCGCTGCAAAAAGGAACTGTGATAGAGTGATGGGGCGTGCAACTTAGGCTGATGGTAGTTTAGTAGAACTAAATTGGTATAGTCAATCATGATAAAGGAGGTGATGAAAATCGATGGTGATCGTAGAATTAAAAAAGATGAAATCTTTGTGTATATATTATTTATATGTCGTGAGTGTGTGTGTGTGTATATATCTATTCCGACAGGATGTTATACCATGGGGTTTCAAGTTGTTTCTCACAAATGAAAGAGATCTACAATTTAGTGACGTCTACATTAATCTTCCTCCTTATACAAACATGCAATAGTATATATATGGGGTGTGTGTGTGTGTCTATATATATATATATATATACACAAATATTTATATATCAATTGACACAATGTCATACAAATGAGGTTAATTGTAGAGAGAGAAACCCAGGGAGATTTGAAGCCACCAATTATTTGTAATCATATAATTCAAGGTAAGACTTCAAGAGGGAGTTATTTGTAGAGAGAGAAACCCAATGAGACTCACAAATCTACAAAGGATCCTTAACCCAACAATCGTTTGGAATCAATGCTTGACAATCGGAATGGAGGTGGTGCACCTGGGTATTTCAAATTTTCTTTGGTTGTTAATCAGAACCATGGTTGGTTTCGTTGAAAAATTCAATTTTTTTGAGAAGCCCATATTTTCCTTCAATCGGTCTCTAACCAACCACTCAATTCTCCCAAAATCATTACCTTTACTCGTTGTAACGCAGTGAATCGATCAGGAAATTACCAAACAACATAATGGAAAAAATGATATGTATACAATTTTTTTGTATATACACACACACACACACATATAGACGGGTATTATATATACATAATTCAATTTCCACTTTTTTATAGATGTGTGTGTATATCATATTTGCTTCTTTACGTTACAAGTTTAAGGTTGAAGTATGATGTTTATGGGTTTATTTGTTTATGTGTTTTTGAAGCTAGCATTAACAATGGTGAAGTTAAGGATTACTGTTCACTTTTCTGAGTATCTATGATGTTTATATTATTAATTAATTAGGCACTTTATATTAATAGGGTTGTTGGTATAGAGGGTTTTTTTTTTCGGTTGTGTTTTTAACTAAATAATAATATTCAATTGAGGGGTAAATTCTTTTTTTTCAAAGTTATGTTAACTCTGATTAGTTTAAAAGACTAACAAGAGGTCTAAGTATAATTTTAAAAATTAGAAAGGTGTTATCTGTAATTATTAAAAATTTCAAAAAAAATTAATATAATTTAAAAAAAAAAAAAAATCTTTACAATAGGAACGTGGCAGGATGGGTTGCCTGAAAAACCACCAATTGATAAACAATCTTTGTACCGAGATTGATTGATTCCATGAAGGTAAGTGATCACGTGCATAGCACTTGATGTACGTAATGTGTATGGTTCAATTCGAACACAAGGAACCCAAGAGGAAATTGGGTGTCGGGAAGAATTATGAGTAATTGTAGACTTCACAACTCTATTTCCCAACTCCTCATCTCAAAACTCATAGAGGCGAGTTTCATTAGGTGGAGTCGAGGGTGTATGAATTCCACCTAAATGAGTATTGGGATGAAAAGTTAGAAAATAGAGTTAGGAAGTCTAGTATTAGTAAAAAATTATATAATACAATCTTGACACATTATTTAAGACAAATCTAACTGAATCTAATAGACTACGAAAATATAATCAACCTTATGAGTAGAGAAGATAAATTATCAAAGTCATTATAGCATAAGTAATGATAAATTGTTGGTACAATATCCAAAACGTTAGGAAGGGACTAAGACCATCAATAATTTTTATTGCTAACAGGTGAAATTTTGAAAGATAAAACAAACAAACTAAGAATTGCTGCAGAAGATCAGGACAATCTATCTTCTCTTATGATAGGATGACACACCGATAGTTGTTCAAAGGAGAGAAGCGTTGCAGAAGATCAAAATCTGAATCCATGAAACCTACACAACATGCAAAAACAAAGTAGAAATGTAGAAGTAACCAATAAAAAATAAAAATAAAGATAAGAGTAAAGCCGCAAATATGCAAT
>VIRR01000493.1:140000-222584 GCA_008638375.1 Nyssa sinensis | reverse complement strand
CACAACAGTTTTAGAGGTTTGGAAAACTTCCTATGTCCTTGACTCAAGCATCCCCATTTAAGTTTTTCCACTACTCTGACCTCCTTGTTGCAGATGGAGACCAAACATTTACAAAGCGAAAATCGCAACCCTCTTATCCTAGCAAAATATACTATTTTGCCTCACCAGGTAGCACCTAACTACAACTCTCATCGTAATGAGATGATAGAAAGATGTTTACCAAATAATACTATTTTCTAGTGTAGTTTGGTGCAATAAGATGCTCACTCTCTATAAATAGATCAGTTGTAAGCTCCGTGTATTTAATATTAGTATAACTTTCAGATATGGATTTGGAAGATGTTAGATATAAAGTCAATAATAAATATGTGAAAGTGTAAGCTTGTAAGTGATGGCTTAGAAAGCCATAGATAACCTTTATTTACACCTTTTAAAGAATATGACCATTGTTTTTTCAAAAAGAATTGTTTCCCTCCTTTTTATCTATTTAAAATTTGAATTTACGATTTCCAGATCGACAGAATCAGTCAACTAAATCATCTACCAATCAATTATAATGAGGACTGGCTGACTATTTAGGTCAACTGATTTTTCTAGAGGGTTTGAGGTCTATTTAGTTAAGAACAATCAGTCGACTGATTTTATTTGTACATTGTTTTTCCTTTGAGAAATGGTCGACTGATGTTTCCTTTAGGTCGACTGATTTGGACATTATATTTAGGCATTACATCAAATGATTACTCAGCCGACTGGTTCTATGAACCAATCGACTAATTTTTTTTTGTACACTGATTTTCCCTAAAAAACAGTTGATTGATTCTCCTTGAAGGTCGAGTGATTTGGACAGAGTCTTTTGGTTGTTTTGTAAAACATCACTCAATCGACTGTTCTATGGATCAGTCCACTGGTTTGTGTTAAGATGTGTGCCCTCGTATCCAAGGCATTTTATTATTATTTAATAGATTTGATTTTTTATTGAGTTTCATATTACCATATGTTTGGATGTTGCTTTATATCATGAGATGATTAGTCCTTGAATTGTCATTAGGAGTGGTTCGTGTGTATAAATGAGATTTATACGCAGGAGATATGAACTGCTTATATAGGCAATTCTAGAATTGTTCGCAGCTATTGATAAGACTGGACATCTTATCTGTAAAGTTGTAATGCAGTTAACCTTTATGTGATAAGGTGGTTTATCTCAACCATCAGAGTAGTGAACTCTAGGTTATTGTATCGGTGTATTGAAAATACACTGAACTTGATCACTACAAGAAACACATTATTTGGAACCAACACCTTTAATAAGTTTCTTATTCACTATTCACAGTAAGCTCTTAAATCTAGGAGAATAGTGAACTCAAGTTCTGAATAGTGATGACTTTGAGTTACTAATAGTGAGGTCTTTTAGATTAATACCTTGGTATCTTGGGAAGTCATTATTTAGACTGGAAACACATATTCTCAAGATGTAATCTACACTCTATATATTAGAGAATGATATCACCTTTGTGCTAATTCAATAGGTTAATCACTAAAATCTGGATCCAGTCTTTTTAGTAATTGTTTATTGAAATGATGACCAATTGCAAGTGATTAATAATTATTGAATTAGGTTCTTAAAATAATTAGAGAATTAATTTGACAGTATAATATGGAACCTTGATTATTAGTATTCATGTAGAGAGGCCAACTGTAGAAGTCTAGTGTATATGGGTTTACTATATTCTGCTAAGTTTGAGTACAATTTCAATTATATAGTGGAGTTAATTGAAATTAATTAGTCAATTAAAATTAATTATAAGATAATTAAGATTTAATTGACTAATTAGAAGCTAACTTAGTGGGACCCACTAGATCCATTCTCTTGTCCTAATTAGGTTAAGCCCTATATATATGATATGTAGAGAGCCGTTTATCATAAGTTTTTATACTAGAAAAAAATAAAAGGCAGCCCATTCTCCTACGCTACAGTTTGCTTAAGGGAAAATAGGAGAAGACCTAGAGGAGAAAGATAAGGAAGATTGCATCAATCTCTTCAAGAATGTTTTTTTTAATAATCAAGATTATCAAGAACAAGGTAATTCTAAGCCCTCTTTTCAAGATTGTATGATTCATATAAAGAAAAAGATTCAAATAAATTTTTGAAATCGTTTCCACTGTGGTTACAAACCCAACAGTTTGATCAGTGTAAAAAAAAAGCTTTAAAAATCAGTCAACTGGTTTCATGAACTGGTCTACTGGTTTAGACAGTTAGTATCTTCTAGCTTATTTCTTTTAGTGTACTTTTATCAAAACCTTTTGATTTTTCTAAACTTAAGGTATGACAATGTTTTGTTTTGAAAAATCATTTAAGGTCAGTTCTTAATAATCATTTTTAATAGTAAGAGTTTATGCCCAATGACCAATCTAATCATAGCGTCACTCAAACACAAAGCCCAAGATAAGGAAAATGAAAGTCTTTACTTGAATTCCTAGGCTTGAGTGTGTCCAATTGCTTGAATCATCATGAGAGCATTTCGCTGATTTTGATTTTTACTTTAGAGTATATTCTTGAATGGAATCCTTTAACTTGATAGACTTTATCATTTTTTAGTAAACAACTTTCTTTGACCTAAATGATCTATTTGCAGTGTTACTTGGATAAAATATTAGTTTATTGGATAATATTTTATGATCATCAAAATTATTGAGATGCCGTTGATTGAAAATCTTTAAAACTAATAAAAGTAACATTCCTATTGACAATAAACATGGGTTGAAAATCTTTTAAGACTAACAAAAAAGTAACATTCCTATTGACAATAAACATGGGTGAAAGAAATAATGATATTCTACTTTATATATAATCAACATTCTTGCTTGCAAACTCCAGAAAAACTTTGTGGTAAAGTCTATAGGTATGATATTGTCAGGAATAGGGCGATGATTAGGAAGTTAAATTATTGCTTAATATTTCATCATCAATTTAGAATTTAAAGAAAAAACAAGTTAATAATTATTGATAATATTTTAGATAAGCAACTAAATTTATTGATACAAAGAAAATTATAAATTAGAAAATTATAACAAAAAAAAGACACAAAGCTCTACAAAATAAAAAATAATTCCAAAAAATCAATAAAAGTCCCCGTTAAGGGGAACAATTTGAAAATAATATTAAAAAAATGAAGAGGAGAAATTGTGCGCCCAACCCCTGGATATTGTCATAGAATAAAAGAAATTTAGATGCTATGCCTCTTTACGTTCCCATTTACTTAACGAACTTTTCTTTCATATTTGTTCTCCTTTTAAATTAATTAGAAAAATTTTTTTTTTTTTCAAAAATGAGTGGAAAGGGAAAATAGAAAAAGAGAATCTTCTCTTATGTTCCACAGAAATTAAATTAAAATTTATATATCCATTTTACATGCATAGAAGAGAATCTGAAAAAGCTTTCTCTATCCACTTATTAGAACAAACCTAACAACATATGGAGAGAGCAATGCGAAAGTGAAAAAACTTTTATTGAAAAGATTAAAAAGGTTGAATAGACATCTCAACGGAAAAAGAGGATCGAATAACATCTCCTTCTGTCATGCCTGCCATTTTTACAGACTAATTTCTAAAGCCCTTTGGGACCTGCCTATATATATAGAAATCTCTCTCTCTCTCTCTCTCTCTATATATATTCACTAGCTGTCCCACGGCACGAGTAAATATCGTTCCTTTGTTGGAAGTAAAAAAAACAAACAAGTATTAATCCAAGGGTACTCAATACATGAGACCCCCTAATTATGGCCATCTCTATCATTTTCCCCTTTCATGGTCCAAAACGCAAGGATTCAAAGACGTGAATTTACTGTGGATCTAGAGCTAGTTTGGGAAAATTTTAAATTACAAAGAAAAGATTTTGAAGAACAAATTTGAGTGTTTGGATGAAATTAATTATTAAGTGTTTAGTTAAAATTATTAAAGTAATTTTAATTTATGAAAATCTATTTTACTCTTCATATATTATTAATAGCATTAAATGTTGTTGGTAGTATGTTATAAAATTAAGTTATTAAAATGTAATTTATAATCACAAATAGTGGTATTAAATTATTATTTTATTATTATAAGTTAAAATTATTTATTATTTTATTTATTTGAGTTAAAATGAATATTTTATTGTAAAATATTGAATATTTTATTTAAACAAACTATATTTTTATATCAAGTCCATTTTAGGATGAAATGCTCAGCCAAATGGGCTCTTACATATTCAATTTGAATTCAGATTTTTGAAAAATTATTAAATTTTTATTTGAATTTGAAAACACACATTCTATTTTTTACATATCAATCAATTTCACATATTTTCTAATTGATAAATTAATTAATGTCGTATTGTTTTTTGCAGGAAGGAAAAAATAAACTGCACAACTTCATCTTCTCCTAACCAAATTAGCCCCAATTAACAATTAATATGTATTGGCATTATGAAATTGAGACCTTAGAAGGAATATTGGAGGCAAGTTCGTTTAAAATTTAAAATAACTTATTTCTAATTCTATTTTGGGTAATTATACTAACATACCTTAAGATTTTTGACAATTACACTGACTTCTCCTACTTTTACTAACAAACTACAATGACCTCCCATCCACCTTTATTTTTTTTTTAAAAATGACAAAAGTGTCCCTTTCAATTTTTTATATTTTTTACATTTTTTCAATTTTGACATTTTTTCTAACCTTTTTTTAAAGATTCTTTTCATTTTATATAAAAAAATAAATTACGATAAATAACTTATATTTTTTAGTCAAAGAAGATTTTAATTAATATTTATTTGAAAATGAAAAAAAATAGTTAGAAAAATTTGTCAAAATTCAAATAAAAAGCATGAAATTGGTTCTTTTGTCATTTTGAAAAAAAATAAGGTTGAAGGGGAATTTTTTCTAGTTTGTCAGTAAAAATAAGAAAGGTCAGTGTAATTTCAGAAAGCTCAAGAAATGTCAATGTAATTTCAGAAACTCCAAGAGAGGTCACTGTAATTGTTAAAAACTTCATGGGAGATTAGGGTAAATTACCCTTCCATTTTTTAGCAACAAAAAGATAGATTTATTTAAAAAATGGAAATCAAGTTATAGCCTTATTAGACTCAAAAAAACGATCCAACCACAAGGGATCCTCTAACCAAACATCTGTCTTATGAATCAAACTAGCTAAGTCAAGGGCACCACATTCGTAGACCTATTGAACAAAAAAAAAAAGTTGTAAACCTTACTTCCCTTTGTAATTGCAAAATATAACCAATCTCGACAATCCATTTTTTTTTTTGGGGGGGGGGGTGAACATGATGAAGATTGTAAAATATTCACCAAGCACTGGTTGTCAAGCTTAACTTCAATAATAATAAGACTAGAATCCGAACAAAAGAGCAAACCCATCCCTAACTACATACGTCTTCATCAACAAGGGCACTTCTGTTACGCCCCGAGCCCATAAGTTCGAGGGTGAACTATATCTCTAAGGTTCATTGACTATCCCAAGTTATTAATTATTTTAAGTGACATATTGAATCATGTAAGGTAAGTCCTTACCAATTAAGGTCTTTTTGGTTCTATATTTGCTCATTTATTTCTTTGTTTAAGCACATACAATACTTCTTGCTTGAGTGTTATGAGTCTTAAGATGACTCAAGATAACCTTCTATAAGGCACATTCTTCATTTTAATTCATATTGGTCACCCTTTTTGTATGGATGATTCCAATCCCCTTTATTGTCATACTATGGTCTTAAGAATTGTAGTGATCCACATCAAGGGATGTCCATTTTCCTTTAGACTTATCCTATTTGGAAGTGTCCATTATTTGAACACCTTAATTTCATTCCATTGATGATCTTTTCTCAATGAGAAATTGAACTCTCTTTATTTCCCCCCGTAGGGGCCTTAAGCTAATAAAAATTCCCCAAGTGTATGTTCACTTTTCCTTCAAGCTTTGCATGGTTTAGAGTTTTAAAAATGCTTGTTTTTATGCCAGTAATGTTAGATATATTGTCAAGTGCGTGGTTTAACACCTGACCCAATTGCGTGAAACAATTAGGGATAATGATGATTATTATTGAATACTTTCTTAATAATTATGGAAATTTTACTTGAGGTTGTTAATCTATAAATTTGGAGACAAATACACAAGTGTGGGAAATTAGCTATAAATAGGGGACAATCATCTTTAAAAATGTGATTTAAAATCAAATATTAGTACTTGATGATAAAATTATGATTAGTGCTAATTGACAATTAATTCATGAGGAATTTTGAAGAAATTAATACACAAGTACACTATGTCATGACCCGAAGTCCACCCTGTGCGGACTTCAAATCGCGACCGCCGCCTGCAGGCCCGAGGGCCTTAGGGCAAGGCTCACATAAGCAGCGGTATTGAATAGATGTGCGACATGTGGTTTGTGGAAGCGTGAAAAAACTTTTTTCTTCTTTTCTTTTCTCATTTTTAAAATTTGCACATCTGTCCGGTATTGTCGCTCTTCACATTGCGGTGTACATGATCATACATTCAGAGCATAACTAAAAACTTAAAAACATTTCATGTCCATTGCCCCGAGAGGCTTAATACGCATTCTTACACTGTTTACTAATACAAACTGTACTATTAGAGTTTATAGAGTTTTCTCAAAAGAAATTACTTAAACATATCTTCCCAAAACGACTAGACTCATCATCATCGGCATCAAAATCAGATTTGCCGTGAATCACCTGAAAGGGGACGGATAAAAATCCGGGTAAGCTAATCTAAGCTTGTGAGTAATTATTGTACTTGTCATGGGGTTTTCAATTGGCAGTGGTTTAGCACATGAGAGTTTATAAAATACTCATTACCAATTGTTCGTACATTTAGAACACAAAGTATATGCATTCTTAAAACAGATAGCTTTGAAACATTTAAAGTATTCAAGCTAAAACATACATTTCTTCAAATAGAGTATATGCACTTCAAAAGCATATAAACATGCATAATAAAAATGGGGGTAAAAACTTGTTTCCATTTTCAAAAGTGTTTGTCATATTTTCTCTTTAATTAGGTGGAATCTGTTTCGAACCAGACTCTTGTTTTACTGCAATGCTACAATAGAGAGATCTCATTGCCTAGGGGATTAGATCCTTCTACCGGGCATTTCTTCGTGTCATAGTTGAATCCCAAAGGATTTCAACGTCGCATGTGGTACTTAAGTACCATTTATCTTATAAAACATTTATCACATGGCTTATTCAATAGATACTTTTCATGAGTATTTAAAACATGAAATATATAACTTCTACAATAGGGCTTCAAATACTTGGAATAATCAAATTCAAGAATATTTAAGGAAATTGGCATTTTACTCAAATATGCTAAATATTTCTAAGAGAGGAACTGTATAAAAACATTTACGGGGCATGTCATAATAGAATATTTTAAAACAGCAATCATATAAAGACTGAATTTGATATTCAAATACTTCACATATCTTGAACTTAAAACTTCTTCAAATATATGGAGTTAAATCTGCACTTCAAATACAGGGTTACTCACCTTATACGTCTGGGTTGGTGCTATTGATGTGCCTTTCCCTTTCCTTGGTAGTTCCTAATAACAATTCACAATAGTCCATTAACTTCTCATTCACTTCAAACATCTCTTACAGATGCTTCTTAACTTATGCTTAGATCGTATTGAATCCTAACTTTAATCTTAGGCGTTATACTTTTAAGGTATACTCTTTTGGTAGCTCTATTAACTTCAAGTTAATTTATTTACTTTATATGTTCACGTGTCATGTCCCCTCGTATTCCATTTCAAATATTTACCGTACTATTTAGTTTGGCACCTCGGCAGCGTACTAATGTAGAGTCACCTAACTTATGTTATTCATCAAATTTTATGTCTCTTTATTTTAAGTACCTATTTTGGTCAAATAGACTCTATCATTGAGTTCGGAACGTCGAAGAAAGTCAATTTAGGCTTTCGTAGAATTTAATTCAGACTTTTGCACTAAAAAGGCAAAATGGTCATTTTACCTATTTACGTGTCATATTTTTCTGTTCTTCGTTTCACAATTTGAACTTCACCATTGAGTTCGAAACGTCAAAGAAAGTCAATTTAGACTCTCTCTGGTTTTAATTTGGCTTTAGGGGTACTAGGGGTAATGTGGTAATTTTACACCTTCACGTGTCTTAATTTTTTGGGATCCCATCTCGTAAAACGGACCTCACCATTGGTCTCAGTAGGTCCAAAATAGTAAGAATACACTAATAACTTGTCCAATTTGAGCATTTGACATGTTAGGCCAGTTTGGTAATTTACATTTTAGCGTGTCTTATTTTTCGGAGTCCCGTTTCATGAAATGGACCCCACCATTGGATCCAGAATGCCCAAAATAGTCAAAATACATTATTTGTTTACTTTATTTGGACTTCGTTTGCCTTATTTATGACCTAGGGGTAAAATTGTCATTTTACCTAATTAATAAAATAATAAAATAAATTATTTTACTATTTATTTATTTTTCAAGGGTGTATTTGCATTAATTTTTCAAGAACTGGGCCAGAATGCAATTTCGTAGAACTATTGGGGTCAGAGTATAATTAAGTAAAATTCTGGTTTTCTTTTAATTAATTTAATCACTGAACCGGAGGGTTTCTGGTTTAAAACCCTAAACTGGTTTATTCAAGTACTGAACCAACCGGTTCAAGCCCCTTCAAAAAATCGGGATACGATATCCTCCTAAATCTTCTTATCCATGTTTAGGTTAGTTCCCTCTTTAAATTTTAATTTCTTATTCACGTACCTAAACAGTCTGGAATTCAAATTTAAAACCTATTTATCCCAAAACGGCGCCGTCCCACTAAAGCGGTGGCACGCTCGTGAGTGGACATTGTCCGAGTCGACACCATAAGATTGAGCGAGTTGGGTGAGTTGACTCGGTCGACTCGTCGTCTTCCCCATCGCACAGAGTACTGTAGCCTTAATTTCCGATTTCAAAACCCTTCAATTTCGTGAAGTTTGGTATCGATCTATTCTCTGCTTTTGGTTCCAATTCGTTTCTAGGAGTTTAAGGGTCGGTTTGGCATTCATTGGAAGCGTTGGTTTTAGCTTCAATGTCTGGTTCAAGGTTTGATAATGAAACCTGCAACTGGTTCGTAAACCTTGTTTTTTGGCCAAAAACTCGTGAGGTTTGGCTCAAACTTATTGTCATATCACGGGGGTCCAGTCCTCATTCCAAAAATCAGGTTTAGGGGTTTATTTTGGAAGTTGGGTTCTAGACCCGTAACCTGCAACCTCGGATTTCTAAGGCAACTCTAGGCTATTGGGTCGCGGCTTGTGGTTTTAGCATGCTTGTATGGTCTAGTTAAGATCCCAATATACCAATATAGTTTGGTTGCCATTAGTTCAGACTTGCTTGGGCAAGGTCCTCCAATGGTGGACTCTTCTGGGTTTGATGTTTTAGGGCCGTTTTTAAGTTCTATCTTCATGTCTTATTCATGTTTATGTGCCCTAAATATCATACATGCATGAATATAACCTAAACAACTTATATATATGCATAAACTTTAGAGAGAGAGAAAATATCAAAGTTTTGTGTTTTTACCTCAAACACTGGTATCCCTCTCCTTCTCCTTCTGATTTCCTCCCTTCTTCTTCTCAGAACTCTATGTGTGTGTGTGTGTGACTAAATTCTCGTATGGGTGTGTGTGTACAATATGTATATATGTATATAGGTGCATGCATGATTATTGCAAAAACCTGATTGCCCCATCCACTAGCTTAACTTGTGGCAGCATCTCTAATGATTGTTGCTACTCCATTGTTTTGGGGCAGGCCATCTTGGTCGTGTGTGTGTGTGTTTGTTTTGTATACATATATACATATAATATAATATATAACTCACACACACTAACACACTTGGAGACACACACACACACACTATTACACCTTAGATATTTTCATGTTTTTATATATTATATATATATATTTAATTATGCTTTATACACATCCATGTATATACTTACACATCTACATAGTTGGTCATGTATACACCTTTAATGTGTGTATGTGTGTGTCATCATATTTTTATTAATTATAACTAATAATTAATTTCTTATATTTAATTAATTAATTATATTAAATTAATTAATTTTTTCTCTTAAGTGTAAAAATCTTTACACTAATTTTTCATAACCTCGTAATGCGTGTCATATGACCCGATATCTTTGGGTCGGGGTATTACACACTAAATTAAGGTTTAAAACTACTCAAACGAGATACCTTTAATCAAGTATGGTAGCAAAATTTCAAGAAGACTTTTGGGACATAAAATTAAATGCAACTTTTAGGAGATGATTCAAACACTTAAAATATATAATACCACACACACATAAAAAGAAAAAAAAAAAAAGAAGAAATAGACGCGAAAAGGTGATACCAATACTTGAAAGAAGGACCTTAATCATAAAGTGCCAAACTTACTACTAGACCACTAACATATTATGGTCATATATGCAACTAGAAATATATGTCACATATAAACATAAATTGTATGTAACAAAATGAGGTATCAACTTGTGAGATGGTCAAAGCTTGGGGCCAAATTGTGAGTGCTCCTTGAGGGAGGCACATGCCATGTGTATATACAGCCTTATAATGTTGTATACAAGCAAGAGGTGACCATTCTGTCTCAACCAAAATGAGATATATATATATATATATATATATATATATATAGCAAAAAGAGAAAATACATGTGTGTGTGTGTGTGTCTATATATATATCAAGAACAAGGGAAAGGGGTTGGCATGCATGAACAATGAAGGAGCTGGAAACTCAACCATGAAAGTGGATAGAATATTAGAGGAAAGAAGCAAGTTCAAAGAGAGAGAAGCCAGAGAGAAAGTTAGAGAACCATCAAAATAGGTAATAACTTTGATTATTTTTATTTTTCTTCCAGATATTTAGTTATATTATGAATGTTTAACATAGATAAAGACAATGAAACACAACAAAAATCATAGAACTCGAATGGATTGCTGTTAATAGACCACCAAGGAACAAGGTTTGAATCAATCCACGTGAAATGAAATTTTGGGAATGGGAATTAAATTCAGAGAGGAAATGTAGAAGAACACAACATAAATTACGTCAAACGGCTTAGAATTGAGCAAGTAATGTTGCATGATAGGAAAATGAAAAGAAACTAATGGACTAAAGTAATTAATATTGCATGCTACAACATTAACAGAGTATATCTGAGACTAGGAACACTCATGACTCCATATGAGCTATGGACTAGAAAGAAACTAATAGTTAAATATTTTTAAACCTTTGGTAGTTTGCATTATATTTTAAGGGATAGAAAATGTTTAGGAAAATTTGACTCCCAAAGTGATGAGGGTATATTTCTAGGATTTGCTACTAATAGTAGGACGTACAAAGTGTATAATTTAAGAACCTCTACAATCATAGAATCATAAATGCCATACTTGATAATCTTGTATCCTATGATGATGGAGACATAAGCTATGATTATGATGATATTTGTATGCCCTATATATGTTAATGAAGTAGTGAATAACAAAAGCACAATGAAGCTCTAAATGAAGTAGATGAGTCATCTATAAGGTCGAGAGTGATAGATCCACATTAAGATGAGTTTGGGAATGAGTCAGTCAACATTGAACATCAAGTAGATCAACCTATGTCATCTTCAATAATTAGAACAAGGAGTGATGATGTTAAGACCGAGATACAAAAAAGGAGTAGAAAAACTATCAATGAAAATACTCATATATGTTATACCTTAACATATGATCCGAAAAAGTGTTTGAAGTTCAGATAAAATTTGGAGTGATGCAAGAAGAGTTAAGTCAGTTTGTGTAAAGACTCGAAATTTTCTTGAATGGAAATTTTTTTTTTATTATTATTTATTATTAGTATTATTATAATAATAATAATTATTATTATTATTATTATACATGATGGTGTATAATGTGGTGTGTTATGTGTAGATAAATGTATATATGTGGGTAATTAGATGTGTATATATGTGTGTATAATTAGATGTATATATATATATACACACACACACACATGCATATCAGATTTGTGTGTACGATTGTGTGTGGGAGCATGCCAGCCGTTGTATGTGAGGGTGAGTGTGTGGCCAATATATATATTTATATATATATATATATATATATTACAAGTCAACTTTGCAATTAATGCAAAGCTGCTTGGCGAAACGGAGAGAGTGGCTTGAGCAGTGGGAAAGTCAGGAAATGGGGCTGTTGCAGGTTGCGTGAGAGAGTGTGTGATGTGCGTGTATACATATGTGTGCTTGAATAGGTAGAGACAGAAAGAAGAGAGAGAGGGTTCGGTCATTGGTGTGTATTTCATATATGAAAGTGTGGTTGAGTTGGGTCAGAAAGGAAGTAGAAAGAGAAACTGAGAAGCTGAGAGAGATTGTAGAGTTCGGAGCTTGGGCCAAGGCTTGGAACAGAAGAGGAGGGGAGAGGTCTGTACCACGAAAAAAATCCAGAAAATAAGGTATGCCTAGTCAGTTCTGTTTTAAGATTTTCAAGCATGTTAGTTTATTTAAATTATAGGACCTCACAGAGTATGGAAAATGTGAACTAATGCAAGAAAAATCGAGTGAAATGGTTAAGGAGGGAGAGAGAAATTTCCAGTTGCAGGTCATGGTGATTCAGGGTTTCATTTATAATTTTATGCATGAAATTGGGTTCAAATAACCTAGATGTAATCCTGTGAAGCGCCGGAAATGATTAGAAAAGAAACAGAGTTAAAACCGTTGAAAAAGAGTCACAAAAATGGAGAGAACCAGTCGGCCGGATTCTGGGTTGGTGGTTGGAAAAATGAAACTGGGTGTCGGGAAGACCAGTTGGGTTGGGGCTGAAATATGCTCTAAACAATTGCTTGAGGTGCTAGGGTCCCTTTGGTGAAGAAATGGGAAATTTTGGACGTGAAAATAGGAAGAAAAACGCGAGGGTGGGTCGCGGTCTCCGGCGACATGGCCGGAGAAGACGACCGAAGGGTGGTCGGAAAACCGTGTGGGCGCAGGGGCGACTTGGGCCGTTCCTGTTGGGTTACTGTTTTGGTTTAGGGGTGTTGGGCTTGTTTGAGTGGGCTGAGATGGGTCTGTCTTGGGTTAAAGGGAGTTGGGTTGGTTTTAAATTAAAAGGGGAATTGGGCTTGTTGGTCTTGGGCCTAATAGATTCAAAAAAAAAAAAAAAAAGAAAGAAAAAGAAAAAGGGGTGGGGGTGCGGCTACCAAGTTTCGAACATGGGACCAGGAGCGTGGAAGGGGTGCGTGCGGACCAGTGGGACGGTTACCAACCGTGTTAACCATTCCCCATACAAATATATATAATATATGTTTAAAGTATTTAATTAATTAAATTAAATTAAATACACCGAAATGGCCCGGGACCCAAATGAGACAAGCCATATATGTTTTCTAACTATCTTGGACCTCCTAAGACCAACGGAGAGGTCCGTGACGCAAGACAAGGTTCCAAAAATTTAAAGACCCGTAAAACCCTTGAAAATTACCAAAATGCCCCTGAGTCAAAACACAGTCAAACGAAACCCGATTTGAGTAAACAAATAATGAAATCTTATTATCTCGAAAATTTTAGACTCAACTATGGAGTCCGATTTATGAGGAGAGGTCTCGAGAAATGGGAAACCGTGAAAGTGCAAAAATGTCTATTTTGCCCTTTTAAGCCCAAACCTATTTTCTTCGACGTTGCGGATCGATAATAGAATTTATTTTAGTAAAATAGAAACTAATAAAATAAAGACATAAAATTTGATAAATAGCATCATTAAAGTAGCAAATGAACTGAGTTATATTTTATGATTTTAGGGACACCGAAAGGCAAGGAGAAGGTGGTCTGACCTTCTACATCATCACTGTTAGTTCCACTACACAGCGAGCACTACTTCTTAGGGTTGAGACCAACCCGTCAGGTATGATATTTTGCTAAGTAAGAAATAGAATTGAGTTTAGGAGTAATTGCTATGTTATTTGATTGGTTCTATGCCTATGTGTTTCTTGCTACCCTTCTGAATGTTTGGTTGAATGATAGATGTGGGCTATGAATATATGCATATTCCAGGAGTTTTCATTGTGTGTGATTTATGGAATTGTTAAGATGATGAATGTGAAAACCGAGCATGTGATCAAATGGATTGTTTATGATATGTGAACATGTGGAATGAGCTGTATGATTTAATGTCATTGTTGCTTCAAGTAGAATATGTATTACTTAAAGCATGTTTCATTTGTTGATGAACTATTTTGTTGAGATTATATCATTGCATGTGGAATCAGAGCATATTGGCATAGTGTGATTCCTTGAAAGCATGGTGTGAGTTGAGCACTTGGTGTTATGCATTATGAGGGTGTAGATCCTGTGGTAAAAAACCCAAAATTGGCCATGGCTCTCACGCCAGTAGGGATGGACCGTAAAGTGAAACATAGTACTCGAGCTATCGGGGAAGGACCGTAAGATGAGACATGTGTGGCATAGAGTTTGCATGTGTGCGTCATGCATATTGATCATCTACTGCATTGATGACATCGGATGACATGTAGAGATAAATGTACACTTGCACATGTCACGCCTTAATTTTGTTTCTTGCATTAGCATTATATTATACCAGCAGTTGAGCTGACCCATTCGTGGGATAACATTTCAGATGACGCTCCAGCCACATGAGATTTAGTGATGCCTTAATGAAGGAAAGAACTAAGAACTATATTTGGCCCGTGGGGTGTACTTTGATGTTGTACAAGGGCATAAGCCCTGAATCATTTTATGTTTACCCTTGTGTGTATAATTACGGGCAAGGCCCTATGGATTGTATTAGAACAGGAGTTGGGTTAGTGAATTGGATTAGTATCTGAAGTACATGTATTTTATATTTCATTTTATCTTCTTTCGATTTCTTTACTCGCGCATCGGGTTGGGGAAATTCGAGGCGTGACGGTTTGAGAAAAAAATGTATCAGTACTAGTCCCTAAACCTAAAGTCACAAATATAATTGGGAGTAAATAGATTTTTAAGAAAAAATTAAATGAATTTGGCACAATTATTAGAAATAAGGAAATACTAGTAGTACTATATGAGGATGAAACCTTTGCCCCAGTTGCAAGTTTAGAATCCATTTGAATTTTCTTAGCAATGAAATGGGCATTCAAGTTTAAACTATATCAAATGGATGTAAAAAGGTCTTTTTTGAATCAATATTTAAAGGAATAAGTCTATATTGAACAACTCAAACATTTTGAAGATCCAAAGAATCTTTATTATGTCTACTATCTTGAGAAGGTCTTATATGGGTTGAAACAAGCTTTTTGTGCATGGTATGAAACATTGAATAAATATATGTTATCAAAAGGCTATAAAAAGAGAAAGTTGATAAGAGTTTAATTATTAAGACAAGTGGAAAACAAGTTTTAATTGTATAAATCTATGTAGATGATTTTGTGTTTGGATCCACTTGAATTGCATTAATAGATGATTTTAGAAAAATAATGAAAAAAAAATTGAAATGAGTATGGTTTGTGAAGTAACATTCTTTTTAGATCTACAACTAAAACGGTTAGAGGATGAAATATTCATTTCACAATTTAAAGATGCAAAAGGCCTAGTGAAGAAATTTAGTTTAGGTACATCAAAACCTCTATGTACTCCAATAAGTCAAGGTATTTAGGAAAAAATGTAGATACTACACTTTATAGAAGTATTGTAAGAAGTTTATTATACCTTATGACAAGTAGATATTTCTTTTAACATTGGATATATGCTAGTTTTCAGTTAGAACCGAAAGAACCCCATTTATTAGCTGTCGAACGAATAATTTGATATATAAGTTGGTGGTATTCTAGAGAGACCAATAAATGATAGAAAAAGTATATATATATATATATATATATATATATATATATATATATATAACGGATGCTTTTATGTTGGCTATTATCCAGTATCCTGGTTCAGTAAGAAACAGAACTGTGTTACACTATCTATTGCTGAAACAAAATATATAGTTGTAGGTAATTGTTGTACACGACTTTTATGGATGAAAAAAATACTACATAATTATGGGATTAAATAATAATAAATGATAGTTTATTGTGACAACAATAATGCAATTAATGTCTCTAAAAATCCTATATAACACTCTTGAACTAAGTATATTGATATAAGAAATCATCACTACAAGAAAAGTAATTATTTGTGATGCACATCACGCGTTGCAAAAAGAAACTATTCACGACGTACACCATGTGCATCTCTAAAAACAAAGGAACAATGGCTTTTTATACGAAAAAAAAGCATCAATCTACTACCGACGGACAATACTTTATTAGCGATGCACATGTGCGTCGCCAAAAGTTAGCGACGCTCAGTTTGCGTCGTTAATAGTTGTTTTATTGCAACGATGTTGTGTTAGGGATATATTTGTGACGCCCATGCACTTTTTAGCGACGCCCATTGGGTGTCGCTAAAAAGGCCACCATTTATGCACCCCGACCCCTGGTTTTCTTCTTCTCCTCTCGATCGGTTTCGACCCCTAATATTCTTTTTCTCTACTCTCACTCTTCTCGACAGCGGCGGTTTCTTCTTCTCCACTCTCACTGCTCTCGACAGCGGCAACGGACAACAAATCTTTCTCGATGGCAACGACGATGGCGACAACAATTCAAATGTCAATAATCTCGACGGTGATGGCGACGAAGAAAAACTCATCAAGTCCTCGTTAGGGTTTCAAAGACCCCAGCAACATTCACGGATCAGACAAACATTGTATTCTAAGGTTAGTAATTCTTGCCGTCTGATTTGATTACTTCTTTGGATCAGTAGATCTGAGCTGTGCATCTTTTCTTAAGTTTATAAGAAATAGAAGGAACAATATATTTTGGATTTCTTCTATTTTATTAGTCAAATATAATGTTTGATGCATTTTGTTGTGGATTTTTAACATGACTGTGAATCTGTGATGTTTGCTTTAGTAATAGTTAAAATGGTAATGATGTAATGTAATAAAATCTTATTCCAGTTATAAATTGACAAATTAAATGAAGTATGAAAATTTTAATATGAATGGTTAATAGATATATATATATATATTTTATAAAGGAACTTACAAATTAGATAACAATTCCAACCAAATAAAAAGACTTTAAAGTTTTATAGGCTATATAAAAAAAAACTCCAAAAAAAATGATAAAAGTGTAATCACAGTATGAAAAAAAATAACAAGAGAATGTAATCAAATGCTTACCTATTTCCCATCTAGCCACCAGATATGCTACTTTAGCTACCTTCTCCTGGACATCATACGTGTCAGATTTTATAATACTAGAAACCATTTTGATATCAGAATTCAATAAATGCTTCCTTTTTTTAATATATATATATATATATATATATATAATGTTTTTCTCTCTCAAAGAGATAGGTTCTGAAAAATACTGAAACATGAAAAAATAGACACTGTTTGAAGAGCTATGCTTGAAATCCAATCCCAAATTAGAATTCATCTTCTTGTTAACAAAATACTAGAGGGGAAAAAAGAAGGAAAAATTGTCAACAAAAATGTTTTTTGACTACTCTTGAAATGTGGGAGTAGAATTCCAGAAAATCATCAACCCCATTTCAATAAATATGCAAATTTTTATATATAAATAATTGGTGTTACATGTGTTAGGATCAAGTGTAATGTATTTTCAATTTTCTGATGTAATGGGTATTCAATTTTACTTCGTAATGGATTTTCATTTTTATGATGTAATCGAATTTTATTTTTAAACTTTCTTTCTAGATATGGTTTGACCGGGGTCACGCAGATGCACAGCCTGGTCGGACCCATCGACCCCTTCCCCTTCCTCTGCAGAGTTGACTGATCGTGCCGTTGATGGTATGTATAGTTCTCTTTTTTATTAATGATTATATATAAATATGGTGCTAATTGTTTCGATTTAATTTTTTCTAAAGCTTCGGCCACCACCTCTAGACGAGGGCGTGGTAGGTCGAAGAACCGAAGTTTACAGGTTCAGATGGAGGCATTAAGGGGCTCGCAACTTCAGATTGAGCTACCTCCGGGCTTACTGAAGCCCGTTGGTGGGTGGGCACAACAGTTCACCACTAAGGTCGGCATCATTTGTCGACTATGCGCCCTACTCCATATTAGTGACTGGAGTCTCGTCACTGACGAGGAGAGACGGGATATTCACGCCCATATCCTGGTATGTCTTTTATTATTGTATTCAACTAAATTTTAACATATCTAATGCCATAATGTTTTGACAATGACATGCTTTATAGGAAAAGTTTGACAATGATCTCCACTTGCCTCATGTCGTGAAGGTAGTGGACCGTTACTTGGGAGTCCGTTTTAAGGACTATCGACATAGGCTTCACATGTACTACGAGGCGGAGGTGGTAGCCGGTAGAAAGCCTCGCGACAGACCCTACAAGGGGGTGACGGTGGAGGATTGGATGTTACTATGCGACCGGTTTGCTAGTAATGCATTCCAGGTAAAAATTGTCAAAATTACTTTTGTTGTATGATAAATCATTGTCATTTATGCTAACCTTCTTTGTTTTGGAAAAGTGTAGGAACTTGGTAAGAAAAATAACGAGAGCAGAAGCAAGAAAAATGTGACCCACTGTGGTGGATCACGTTCTTTTGTTAGGTATAGGCATGAGATGGTAAGTTAATAAATGTATCAAGTTCTTATTGTATAATCTATTCATGAAATCAATCTTCACAAGCTACTTTTATTTGCTCCAGTGAGACCAGGAGACCGGTGCACCACCCAGCCCCATTGATTTGTGGCACAAGATGTACTACAACCCCGAGAAGGGTTAGATTGGGCCTGAAGCACAACGGCTTTATGTAAGTTATTTATGTATATATACTAGTAGCACTAATTTAATATTAATCTAAAGTTATAAAAGTAATAACATATATTTATGTTTTTATAGGAGGAGATGGTCCAACTGCGTGTTTAGCCGACCCTTAAGGGTGAGGATTTGCCAACCGATGACCAGATACGGGAGACTATTCTGGGCAAGAGGCGCATATATGTGCATGGCTTAGGGAGTGGGATGGAGCCGACGACATCGTCCTTTACCGTTCAGAGCGATGCTAGGTCTTACGAAGCCACCCAAAGAGTTGAAGCTGTTGAGAGACAGAACGCACACCTGGAGTAGATGATGACAAAGCTCTAGGCTCGCCAGACCCAGCTAGAGACTCTTATGCAGACGGTCCTCAGCCAGTAGGGAGGCTCTGTTCAGCCTTGGTAAGTTTTTAAAATTGATTACTTTGGTGTATTTATTATTTATAAAAAATGTTACGTAACAAAAAAATGATTTCGATGTAACGGCCTAGAAACTGCATGACACACTTCACATATGAAAATAGACTTACATGGACTTACTTAATCTCATCAGTTCTAATGACCGTTAAAAACTTATGTAACTTTCAACTCCAACAAGGCCTATTTTGGGCTTTTGAAGGACCAAAATGCCGAATATCGGCTTACCAACCCCGAAACCCCATCACACACCTCAAAAATGATAAAATAGGCTTGCACAAATTTACGGCACTCGGCTAAAATGCCCGGTTTGAAACTTTTGCAAGTTTCAACTCCAAAAAGGCCCATTTTGGAGTTTTGACCGACCAAAATGACGAATATCAGCCTATCGACCCTGAAACCCCATCATACACCTCAAAAATGATAAAATAGACTTGCACAAACTTACGATACTCGATTCGGGTCCCCGGTTTGAAACTTATGCAAGTTTCAGTTTCAAAAAGGCCCATTTTAGAGTTTTGACCGGCCAAAACACCAAATATCGGCCTAACTACCTCAAAACCCCATCACACACCTCAAAAATAATAAAATATAGTTTCACAAACTTACTTAATTTCATCGGTTCTAATGACCGTTAAAAACTTATGTAACTTTCAACTCTAACAAGGCCTATTTTGGGGTTTTGACGGACCAAAATATCGAGTATCAGCCTACCGATCTCAAAAACTCATCACACACCTCAAAAATGATGAAATAGACTTGCAAGAACTTACGACACTCGGTTCGGATGTTCGGTTTGAAACTTTTGCAAGTTTCAGCTCCAAAAAGGCCCATTTTGGGGTTTTGACCGACCAAAATGGCGGATATCGGCCGACCGACCCAAAAAACTCATCACACTCCTCAAAAATGATAAAATAGACTTTTAAAAACTTACGACACTCGGTTCGAATGCTCGGTTTGAAATTTTTACAAGTTTCATCTCCAAAAAGACCCATTTGGGGTTTCGACCGACCAAAATGGTGGATATCAGCCTACTGACCCCAAAACCCCATCACACACCTCAAAAATGATAAAATAGTCTTGCATAAACTTATGACACTCAGTTCGGATGCCTAATTTGAAACTTATGCAAGTTTCAGCTCCAAAAAGGCCAATTTTAAGGTTTTGACCGACCAAAACACTGGATATCGACCTAACTACATTGAAACCCCATCGCACACCTCAAAAATAATAAAATATACTTGCACAAACTTACTTAATTTCATCGGTTCTAATGACCGTTAAAAACTTATGTAACTTTCAACTTCAACAAGGCCCATTTTGGGGTTTTAAGGGACCAAAGTGCCGGATATCGGCCTACCGACCTTGAAACCCCATCACACACCTCAAAAAATAATAAAATATACCTACACGAGCTTACAGCATTCGGTTTAGATGCTCGGTTTGAAACCTTTGCAAATTTCAGCTCTAAAAAGGCCCATTTAGGGGTTTTGACCGACCAAAATGGCGGATATCGGCCTACCGAACTTGAAACTCCATCACACACCTTCAAAATAATAAAATAAACTTGCACGAACTTACGACACTCGGCTAAAATGCCCGGTTTGAAACTTTTGCAAGTTTCAACTTCAAAAAGGCTTATTTTGGGGTTTTGACCGAACACAATGGCGGATATTGGCCTACTGACCCCAAAACCCCATCACACACCTCAAAAATAATAAAATATACTTGCACAAATTTACGACACTAGATTAGTATCACCGGTTTCAAACTTATGTAACTTTTAGCTCTAAAAAGCCTTATTTTGGAGTTTTGACGGACCAAAACACCGAATATCGGCCTAACTACCCCGAAACCCCATCACACACCTCTCAAATGATAAAATAGACTTACACGAACTAACGGCACTCAGTTCAGATCACCGGTTTGAAACTTATGAAAGTTTCTGCTCTAAAAAGGCCCATTTTGGGGTTTTGACGGAAAAAAACACCGGATATAGGCCTAACTATCCCAAAACCCCATCATGCACTTCAAAAATGATAAAATAGACTTGCACAAACTTATGACACTTTGTTCGGATCACTGGTTTGAAACTTTTGCAAGCTTTTGCTCTAAAAAGGCCCATTTTGGGGTTTTGATGGACCTAAACACTGGATATCAACCTAACGAGACCAAAACCCCATCAAAAATCTCAGACATGATAAAATAGACTTGTACAAACTTACAGCACTCGATTCGGATCAACGATTTGAAACTAATGCAAGTTTTTGCTCTGTAAAGGCCCATGTTGGGGTTTTGATGGACCAAAATGCTGGATATTGGCCTAACGAGCCCAAAACCCCATCAAACACCTTATACATGATAAAATAGACTTGCATGAACTTATACCACTCGGTTCAGATCAACGGTTTGAAACTTATGCAAGTTTTTGCTCCGAAAAGGCCCATTTTGGAGTTTTGAAGGACCAAAATACCGGATATCGACCTAACTATCCCAAAACTCCATCACACACCACAAAAATGACAAAATAGACTACCACAAACTTACAACAATCAATTCAGATCAGTGGTTTACAATTTATGCTACTTTATGCCTTTCTTACTATTTATCCATACAAAAAAAAAAAATATATCCACATTCCATGTTCATATATATTTAATAAGTGTTCTAATATATATCATTTGATCTTTATTTTAGATTGATCAGGATTATTGCGCCCGTCTTTATGTTTTGCATCGGGACTTATTATTTTTGTTTGTTTTTTTTTTTTCTTTTCATAGACATCTGTAGTTATATTTTTTGAGACAATTTTTTATTTTTGTATTTATTTTTAAATTATACTTTTACAAATGTAAGTAATTAGTATAATATATATATATATATATATATGAATGTATTTTTCTTTTTTAATATATTCATTTCAGAATGTTTGAATTTTATTGTATATCACGATGATTGATACAAGTTTAAACAAGAATAAAGCAACAAATAAAACAAATAATTTAGGTCAAAATATGTTTTTTTTTAAAAAAACTTTTAGCAACACACACAAAGCATCGCTAAAAGCAAAGAAATTAATTTATAGCGACGCTTCGCATTTGTCGCTAAAGAATGCCAATACACTATTAGTGACGCACTAAGAGTGTCGCTAAAAGTTCGAGCCAATACACTATTTGCGACGCACCATGAGCGTCGCTAAAGGTTACCATTAGCGACAAACCATGGTGCGTCGCTAATGGGCCCAATTAGCGACGCCCATTGCATCCATGTATAGTATTCGCGATCCCCATGCTTGATTATTCGTGATACCATATGAACGTCGCTAATAGTTACCTTTAGCGACGCATACAAGTGAGTGCGTCGCTAATATTATTGGTGACACGACTATTCGCGACGCCTTTAGCGACGCACATTACTACTATTAGCGACGCACTTGTGCGTCGCTAATAGTGTCTTTTCCTGTAGTGCATTTTACTAGAAAGTTATTTGAAAATAAGATAATTACCATGGAATATGTACCATTTGAAAGATAGCTAGCTAATCTATTTACAAAACCTATAGATGTCTCTAGGTAAGAATATCTTAGCAAATCTCCTGGTATTTGTAATTTTGATAACTAAATATTGTTTAGATCATAGCATTATAATGTTCTTAAATATTTAACACTTTGTCTAATAGCTATGGATATTATATCTTTTTTATTATTTACTTTTTGTTTTTATTTTTGGTATAGCTTTTTTGATAATATATGTGCTATATAAGGATGAATACTTGAATATTCATGATAACTTAATTTATGTGTGTGGTGGATTAGTCACATATCATTTCACTTCCTTAAATAGTGACAAGTTGATATGCTCTCCATGTCACTAATGCTAATTGATAATTGTACTATGGACATGAGAAACAGTCTATTGTTTTAAGGCATTCTCATGTATACACTAGTTCACATTATTGAAGTATTGTTGCTTTTAAATCTATAATTAGAATCCACATCTCAATGAGAAAATGAAAGCACACGAATGTGAGTAAGATTTAATAAATTGTGAAGTGCTAAGAACTTGATAAAAAAATTGATAGTTCAATGTGTTTGGTTAAATGTCAGTATATTTTGCCTTAAAAAAATTGAATAATTATTCTTGTCTTTGCAAGAAACAATAAAGAAAGATGTGTATGCTTCACAAAGTTCATCAAATATCTTGTTAAAACACATTCAAATATTTTGGTCGATGTTGAGCTTTGAAGATATAAATTAATCAGATATTTGAAAATGCTTGAAATTGTCTTATAGTACATTCTGATTGGGTTATTGGGCCTTTATGCTAAAATCTAAATTTTATGCTGCGTTATTGATAATTACTTAATTTTAGATGAATTTTCGTGATCGCGTGTATTATTTCTCTCAACATTTATACAAAAGTTACTATTTGTTCATTCTTTAATGTTGTATACGACCTTGTTAACTTTAAAACTACTCATATGGCTCTTGGTACTGGATTATCTAGTGCACATACCATTAGTATATTTATATCCTTTATTTTTTATCTTTGACAATCATGACAAAAAGGAGAAGATCAACATTGTGATTTGCCTAATTTAAGTTCTGGGAAATTGTGAGTTTTAGGGGGAATCATTGAAAAGTTAGATATTTTGATATTAAAGGGGGATTTTATTTTAATTAATTTTTATTTCTAAAGATAGATTTCATGCATTATGCTTTGATGATATATATGATGCGTCAAATGTCTTTAGTTACTTAGTTCACCATATAATCCTTTTATTGTTAATATTTACCACACATGTGTTTAATATTTTGTTTGAGTTTTGGTGTGTAAGTATCTTTATAGGTGATCTCATATCTACGAAGTTTATTTTACTTTGATTTGACAAAATATAATGGGTTTACGGTTGTAATTTTCTGATTTATGTTTTATCAAGAATTGCCAAATAAGTGATTGTTAGGAAAATTAAACAAAATTGTGCTGTCCGTTCTTTTCAAAAAAGTATAATTATTTAGACAAGTCATTGTTGAGTCATGTGTATTATTATGAGTCTTTAAATGAAGACTCAAAAAGCCTAAAAGTATGTCAAGTCTAAAGAAGTGTGCAATTCAAGGTATGTGATTTTGCATATTTTTCATTACACTTACGCACTTAACTTATAATTGAGTTTAAGTTTGAGATGAACTTTACAATGGTCAAAATGACCTTAAGTATAGTTTAGTTTTGAGTATAAGATAAGTTTACTTATGTGAGTTACTAAACATTGTGTTTCTTAAATTATTTTGGTATTATTTAAATGGTTATTAAAAAAATCATAATAATTCCATCGTAAGTCTTGAACTATTTTTCCAGTAGCTTATCCATCCGAATGGAAGATTATACACGTCCAAATGGAACTCTATCAGAATGATGAAGTATTCCTTGTCCAAACGCGTGTGGAAAAAATCGTGACCGTATTGGTTGTATGTTTCTAAATTGGATTGCTAATACCTATTCCAACTAGGACACAATTTTTTATTATAAAAGGGTGTATGTGATACATAAAAGGAACCTTGGCCTTTTGAAGCATTAAGATATATGAAGAAAATTTTTGCTTTAGTTTTTATTCATATAGTCAGTTTCTCTACAAGGTTCTATACCTTATGTTTTGAAGTCTATATACATAGTAACAGATAGTACACATAAATGCATAAAACAGGCTAGACACATACTGCCATTACATAGGACTTTCTACCCTACTGCGGTGATGAATCTGTGGATTTTGAATGATGTTGTGGTTGAAAAGGACTAATCAAGAAGAACCAAATAACTAGAAGATTCAATAATCCACTAATTTGTGACAAGTTAGTTCTTTTGAGGATTATATCTTTAAGGACTTATATTATGTTCATTATTAATTAGTGAATATTTTACAGTTGGGTGGGTTTTATTCCCTAGAAAGGTTTCTCATGTAAAAATCTTCATGTCTTTATTATTCTCTATTTTACTTAATTTTGTTATAGTTACTTAATATATTTGAATTAATTGTTTCAGTGATTTAACTAGAGAATTTTTTAAATAGAAATCAATCTCTTAAGTTAAGTTAAGTTTAGTAAAAAGTATGACAACGGTTACGTTTAATTAAACATGATTTTATTAAGGGCCGGATAATTAAAATTGATAAATTATTTGTCACAATTTGTCTGCAAGATCTCAATACCTTGTGCTTGAAGTCTATATACATATAGTAGGCTAGGTACATATTTTCATTGCATAGGAATTTGCACACTGTTGCGGTAATGAATCTGCGAATTGTGAAAGACTGATTAGAAAGACTGATTAAGAAGAAGCAGATATCGAGAAATTCAAACAGATTAGAGGTTATTCATGGTTTTGTGCCAAGTTAGTTATTTGTATTTTATCTTTACGGACTTGTATGAACCTCTTAAGTTAACTTTAATGGAGAAACGATCATAATTAATTAAACCTATAATCTATTACATCTTGATTAATTAAACAAGATTTGTCTTCTACGACAGAAATAAACTTGTATGAAATTTTCACAATATACATACATACATAAATATATATATATATATATATATATATTCATTATATTGGATTCTAACAATTGTTTTATAACCGACAAACACGCGTTGTTTTAGGTTGATTTATTGAAGCAGATAAGCATCATATCAAAATAATTGGTTTGAGTTTAGGTCAAAACTGAAGTCATCCTAAAAAAAGAAATAATGAAACAAAAATGGTGTCATTTTCCAGTTGTTTGAAAAAAAAGGATGATGCTTCCTTAACCTACGTTACTTTGATTTTTCAAAATGACCTTATTTTGTATGTGTACCAAAAATTTATGCCCCTTTTTTTTTTTTCTTTTTGGGAAATTTCAAATCAGGCCAAACAATACCATTTTGACAGTTTACGTTCAAACTTTCGTTATCTTGAATGTTGAATCAATAATTGAACTTTCAACGAGCAATTAGGCATTGTTTAATCTTTTCAAAATTTTCCTCCTTTGCCCTTGGAAAGCTGCTTCTAATGTGAGTAGGTCTCAATGAACATGTCTTTTAAATTTATAAGCCTCTTTCTTAATTATAACTGAAATTTAATCCGAACTTCAGAATTGGAATGGGGGGATTTTAATTATCTCCTACTCCTAAGTAAATTCCTTTTACCAAACACACCCTAACTTCTTTACACATCATTTTAATGTGAAGTACTCCAGGCACATTGAATTGTGAGCTACTTCATCAATAAAGGGAATTTGAAAAGGGAATTCCATTGACCTTTGATATTTGGCCTTTGCTAAAGTTTTATGAATCAACTCATGGAGTCATGTTACTCTTAAATTGAGCCTCTTGGGATTAGTTTGGCATGTCTTGACTTAAGAAAATTAAATCTTGCACTCAATGCCTTCATCTTCATCTTCATCTCCCTTCACCTCATACGTTCAAATCAAATTACTTGTTGCTTTGCAGCTCAATTCTTTCATTGCATGTCGGTCGTTTCATTCCTCACATGAATCATCTTTCTTCTGTTGACCTTTGTTGCAATAATTTTTCTTTTTCTTTGTCCCCCCCTTGAACTTTGTTGCTAGAACTTTGATTATTTTTCAGTTAAAGTACTATACTAGAATTCAAGGATGAATCTTATCTTACAAAAAAAAAAAGGGAAAAAAAGAAAAAGAAATATGATTTTTAATAATAGCTCTGAAAGTGTAGCTCTAGAAGAAAATTGACCTTTACCAGGGTTATTAGAAAATGCCACCAATTAGCGCGGTTATAAAAAATTGCTGCCAGTTAGTGACGGTTTATGTAAAGCCTCGCTATTTTTTTTTTTGTAAAGTTCTATTTTCTTGTACTATAGCTTTTCTTTCCCTATAAGATGAATAAACATCAAAAAAATAAAACAAAACTTTTACCACCAATCACTCAATTATGAACTTCGAACTACATGAATTTAAACAAAATTACTAAAGATAACTTCGTATTACTCTCAAATATATATATATATATATATATATATATATATATATATTTATTGATGGGCCAAAATAAGATCTTCATGACACATGAACATACAGGTCGAAAGGATCTTGCCGCACTGAATTAAATAGATTACTCAACAAAGTAACAATTTAGACATTCCGAAGTGATAACCTACAGATCTCAAAGTTTACAGCTCTACTTTTGGATCCAGTACGAGACGAATAAACTCAGTCTTACAGATCTAACCTTCTAGTATAATCTAACTAGGAAACCTCAATGATGAGATAATCATAATCTCGATATTTTCTCTCTTCAATCGTATCAAAATAGTATGTAAAACTCCTATAAAAGCTTGTGCATGTAAGGTACGTCCCCAAGCATAGCCTAATTTCTTCAATTAATAGCAATCACTTGACTTGATCGTTGGAGTGCTCATCATTGGAGCTCCTCTAATGACTCCTAACTTTTTGTTTTGCATGATTAAGATAGAAGATTTCAATCGTTGATCCGATTGACCCAAAATCATCTCAATTGTTGAAATAATCAACCCTAAATCATCCACAACATATATATATATATATATATCTGTATGTATGTGTGTATTGGTAGCTATTATCCTCTCACTAAAAAATCTTGATCCCCTTTTCTTCCAAGCCTTTATTTCTTTCGAATTCTTATTCTTCGAGTGACAGGAGGAAAAATTAGGAGAAAGGATTGTCATGAAGAAAAAGACAAAGCAAAGGGGAAGAGCCTACTCCTAGCCCCCAATTTTCTTTTTGTTTGAATGAGGATATTTAGGATTTTTTTTTGTGTTTTTTAACTCATCAAAGCAATTACAGTTTTTTTTTTTTTTTATTAAGAGTAATATTTCATGGCAAATGTATATATACATTTATACTCACATAAGTATGAGACCCACACCCATGACACTCCCATGTGAGTACCAAACATTACTTTTTATTAATATGTTAGCCTATAGTAGTTTCCTTCATGTTCAACCCGGTTGGAAGGAAAGACCATTTTCTTTCCATATTCAGGCAACATTTCCCTTTCCCTCAAATATTTTTCTTCTTTTTTTAAAAAAAATAAAAAGATACTTCGTTTCTACTAACACTATTAAGCAGAGAATTAAGTTGTGTGGTCAAACTCCCTACCATGTGACGATGATTGGTTCAAACTCAAAATTTTTAACTACTTGATGACATATTTTACAACAAATTTCTTAAAAACTTGTATTATTACTTTTAACAGTACTATTGTCTCCTTCAAACAAAATTACCTTTAATTTTTCTTAGTACCTTTTATTCGGATGTGCAAGCTAGAAAACAGTAGATGTAGATAAGTAATTTTCCCAACCTCAAGATTTTTTTTATTTCAACAGGGATATGAGAGCTAACGGCATTTTTTTTGAAAACACAACAAAAATTGGAAAATTGAAATATTATCAAATAAATTAAATTTAGCCATTAACACCTAATTATATTCCTAGACACACAATTCTACAAATAATAAAATTCCAAGCATTTTTCTTTAATTTGTTCATTAATTTCCTCTCTTTATTATCTTATTTTAAGCAAATACTTATACCTAGGCTGACTCTAAACAATTGAAGGCCTAAAGCGATATATTAAATGAAATTCTAATAATAAAGTTTTTACATAATTTTATTTTTATCTAAATAGATAGTAATAAAATATTAGAGTAAGATACAAATAAAACTTTATTAATGGAACTAAGTATTTTTTTATGAAGTTTTTATGGGATCTTTTAATAGTGTTCGATTTTTATTAAACTTAGATTTTTAATTTGATTATACTATAAATCCATAAAATCTGAGACTTTTGTAGAGTTAGATTTTTATTAATCTTAAACTTCTAATTTAATTATACTATAATATATAAAATTTGAGACCTTATCTTTAAGTGGAGCTTAAAGAAATTAATATGTTGACTTTATGATTGAGCTTATACTAGTCTTTTTCCAGATGTAATTTGAATATCAAGTGGGTGTTAACAATTTCAAATTTAACCTGCATTAACTCTGGCCACCACTTAGACATTATCCAAAAAATACAACATAAGAGATAGAAAAAATTTTCAAAGTGCAAAAATACTTTTATAAACTCTATTTAGTCAATTTTTTATTTAAAATGACAAAATTACATATTTCTTTATTTTTGTTGATTTTTTAATTTTTATAATCTTTTTAATTTTTATTTTCAAATAAATATTAATTAAAATGTTTAATTTATTTTTATATAAAATAAATTTTTTTTAAAAGTTAAAAAAATTATTCAAAATCAAAAAAATAAAAGAAAAAAAACTTAAAATGGACAACTTTATTGTTTAAAAAAAATTGACTGAAATGTATATTTGTAACTTATTAGCAAAAATAAAAAAAAAATTAATGAAATTTTATAATTTTCAAAAGAGATTAATATAACTATTAAACATTTTGAGAGAGTAATATAATTTATTTTTTTATTTTTTAATTTTCAGATAGAATATATATATATATACACATATTTACATTTTGGCTCTATGCGTAGCTTATACACCACAAATAGTTATATAGAATTACGACATTTCCCCCGTCAGGGCGTAATCCCACGCGCCTCAGGAAATCCTAGGATTTCCGCTGAATGTATATATGTATACTTATATGTCGTAATTCTTGGTAGAGTATTTAACTATTTATGGTGTATATAATCTATGCATGAAGCCAAAATGTAAATATGTGTTTTATATATGCACATGTATATGCTTGGGCTGTACAAAGTTGCGTATGTATATATGATGAGAGAGAGATGAAGAAAGAGAGAGAAAGGGTGGGATGAAAAGACAAGTCAAACGTCAAATCGAAGGGCTTCAAATCATAAGACAGCCAGTGATGTGTTGTCAATCGATGGGATTTTATTTTTCAAAAGGATGGTTGCGTTGGGGGCAAAACAACAGCTTCTTACATACACACACACCCACACCCACTTTATTATGACTTAGACTGCATTTGCATCTCCTTTTGCACGTGTTAAGTCTTGTCTCACGTGCACGAAAGTCCAAACCCAATTAAATTACAACTGGGTGCGGGTCCCATTTTATCCACCGAGACCCGGCCGACACGCTTTCCCATTATCCGAATTTGTACAAAGTGTGCCTCATCTTAGAATATTAATGCCAGACTTCAAATTTGATACACCATAAATTAATATCGACTTAATATCATGAGACGTGTTGTTGGATTATACAAGTATCAAGGTAAGATATAGTTGAGTACGGATCAAGATGGTGTCTACTGATCATGAATAATAAGATTATGAAGATATCATCACTTTGAAGAGATTATTAATTTTAAAATAAAGAAACAAAGTTTAATATATTAATTTATATTTATGAATATTTTCAAATCTCAATCGTTATGATTCTTAATCCTACTTAAATTTGAATATTTAAACAATCTATAAATAAGGTTTCAAGATATACTTTCAAGCTTTGCTCAATTATTATTTTTTAATTACTATATTTATTTTTCTTTAACTTTATCATCGGAGCAATTATTACCGGATTCTTTCTGGTGAGCCTCTGATCTAGTGCTTTTGGCAAGAAGTCAAAGAAGATATACCTCCGATCAGAAACTGGTAACTTCAGTTTGTCGCCGTCTGTGGGAACGACTAAAGTTTCTATTCAATCTACATTTGAGATCCCAATTCTTCCTACTTGTTTTATATCAATGGCATCGAGTCTCCATTATGGCAAATCCACCAAATTCACAAAACCAAACTCCTACTAGAAGGGGAAGAGGACGGGCCCCATCTCGAATGCAACAATAGATAGACTAGATGCAATACCAAATCTTAGCCATATCTCAAGCAATAGCAACACTAGTGCAAGGCCAAAAAAGTATACATCGTCCCTCTTCACCGGTGAATACCACTCAAGGGGCCCCCCATCCTCTAGCGAAGATTGCGGTAAGAGGGGATCCCCAGCTCGGTGAAGTCTCTAACACCCAAGCAGTACACCCTCAAAACACTACTAGGATGGGGCTGATCCTCAAACCTCGACAATACTTAACATGAGCACTTTACCAGTGCATTCAGCTCTGCACTACCAAAGCAGAACTAGAGTACCAATACCATCAGCCCTAGGAGTGCATATTAGCAACCTAAACTTTCCAACACCCTTGTGCAACCAGCATAGAATCCTATGACACTAAAAGCTAGGTACCCTCCTGCTCCTACGAATCAACATCCTCTTGTACCAATAGACCGAATCCACCTGAGGTCACACTAACGAGGAATCCAAGTCAAGCTGGAAACTTAGTGCCTTCATGATACCCACTAAATATGCCCAGGGTCCCCTAAAGGATTAAAGAAACAACAGACTCTCACGATCAGACTATATCAACCAAGAAGCCTCATATTCCTCTAGAGCATGATGAACTGAGTAAATTTCTCAAGAGGCTTTCCACGCCACTATAATAGCATAAGAACGACCAAAAAAGTTCATTGTGCCGAAATTCACCCTGTATGACAGAGTTGAAGATCCTGGCAACCATTTGTCCCACTATCAACACACCATGGCCCTGCACGAGGCCACAAATGCATTCATGTGTCAAACCTTTATCACCAGCCTCAAGGGTACAACCCTCAAGTGGTTCTACAACCTTTCCCATAACCCAAACAACAATTTTTGTAAGCTTAATAGGTTATTCCTTGACCGATTCCTAACTTACATAAAATTAAGAAAAGGACCAGAGTTTCTCTTAACCGTCAAACAGGCTAAGGGGAAGACTGTGAGGGAATATATAGCTCGTTTTAATACAGAGCTTACCAAGATAGATGGTTGCAATAAAAATTTTTTGGTAGCAGCATTGACCTCAGGTCTAGGCCCTAGACATTTCCATGATTCACTAACCAATAATCCTACAACAAACATGACAACCTTTGTAGAACGAGCTCGGAAGTATAACAACCTGGAATATACTAAAACTTTTGTTCAGAAGGCTCATAAAGACAAGCAAGCTCGGAAGAAGGATACCAAAGACAACAAGAAAAGAGCTCAGAGTTTAGATAACGGTACATCATCTAGGGGACAGATCAACATGAGGTCTAGGAGGTACAATAACTATACTTTCATGAACGCCTCTTTAACTCATATATTCCATTAGATTTAGGCCTGCGAGAACTTGAAGTGGCCAAAACCCATGAAGAGCAACCTAGAAATGAGGAACAAAAATAAATATTATCATTTTCATTGCGAGCAAGGTCACACTACCAAGGAGTGCAGGGCCCTTAAGTAGGAAATCAAGTATTTGTTCCGTCATAGGTGATTAAGAGAGTTTGTTCGCTAGGACAAAAGGGTAAATCAATGAAATGATAAACACCCTCTCAAAGAAGGCATGATTAGAGGCCCAAACAGCAGGCAATCCATAATGATCAACGACTGCCAAATAACTAACACATAATATTCGTGCTTCATACTAAAACTACAATGACTAGGTTATCCAATAGACCTAGAGAGGGGTACGTCCAAGAGGCTAGGTGAGAACCTCATACCATTCAAATCTTTGCAATTGAGAAAAGATCCAGGACAACACCCCAAATATAGTTCTCAGAACTAGATTTGGTTGGTGTATACTGCCCCTATAGTGATGCTTTTGTTATATCTTTGAAAATTGCTAATTTTTATATCAGAAGAATACTCATAGATACGAGCAGTTTGACCAGTGTGTTGCTCTACGAACCATTTAAATAGATAAAATTAGATTAAAAAAAAATACATCCGAACAACTATAGCAGTAATGACAAGGTTTAATGGACATCTCAGCTTCACAATGGGAAAGATAGATCTCTCGACCACAATAGGAGAAAGAAATGAACAAAAAATGTTGATTTTAGAGTTCATGGTTCTAGATGCCAAATCATTCTATAACATGATAATTAGAAGGCCTTGAATCCACCAGATAGGGGCAGTCACTTCAACTTTTCATTAGTGCCTCAAGTCCATCCATCAAGACAAAGTGATCATGATTAAAGGTGCCAACCAACGACTTGGTAATGTCATGCCATAGCACTGAAAGAAAAGACTCCTAAATAGCAATTATAGTATGATCTCAAACAAGGTGAGATCTTTAAATCTGATCTGAGCGATGCATGCTAATGTCCCTCTGAGATTGAAGAACCATTAAGTCCCAAGGGGAATAGTTTGGAGAAATGCAAGGAAGAATTGATAAAAGTGCACGTCAGTTCAGAGGCTGAAGGCAAATTCTTGCAAATAGGATTAACACTATCCCTCTTCGAGTAAATGAAACTTGTTACATTTTTTAAATAAAACCTTTCAGTCTTTGCATTAGAGACTAAGGATATGGAAGGAATTGATCTTGACTTTATTTCCTATAAGTTAATGACCAATCCAGATCATCCTCTACTTCGGCTGAGAAGGAGGGTGTTCGTTCTAGAATGACACAAAATCATCAATGAGGAAGTTTAGAGGTTGTTTGATGCAAGAATGATACGAGAAGTCTTTTATCTTGAATGGATTGCTAACATAGTGCTCGTATGGAAGAAGAATGAAAAGTGGAGAGTCTGTATTGACTACAACAATCTTAACAAAACATGCCCCAAAGATAGCATTCCTCTCCCCAGAATCGATCAACTTGCAAATGTCATGACAGGCCATAAGCTTTGGAGTTTTATAGACGCTTATTTAGGGTAAAATCAAATTCAGATGTATCCTCCTGCTCAAGAGAATACTGCATTCATATCCAAACGACACCTCTATTATTATAAAGTGATGTCATTCAGGCTAAAGAATGTTTAGGCTACCTATCAAAGGCTTGTCAACAAAATGTTCAAACTCTAGATCAAAAGCACTATGGAAGTTTACATTGATGATATGTTCGTGAAAAGTGTTCCTAAGTCAGACCATAACCGTCACTTATCCAAGACATTTGATATACTTAAGTAACATAAAATGAAGTTGAATCCCTTAAAGTGCATGTTTGGGGTTACAAAAGGCAACTTTTTAGGATTTCTTGTCTCATAGAAAGTGATTGAAGCTAACTCTACTCAGATCTGAGCCTTGGTTGACATGGAATCTCCCAAAACAAAGAAAAACATATATGAACTAAATGGTAGTGAGGCAGCGTTGAACATATTTATCATCAGATCAACAAATCGGTGCCTCCCCTTCATTAAATCTTTGAGGGGGAGTAAAGTCGTAGAATGGACCTTTGAGTGTGAAGAGGCCTTTCAACAATTGAAGAAATATTTAGGCTCTCCCAAAATCCTGTCAAAGCGATTGTCAAGAGAAAAATTGCTTTTATACCTAGCTGTGTTAGAAAGTGCAGTAAGTTCAACCTTGATCAAAGAGGAAAAAGGGGTCCAGAAACCAATCTTTTACATTAACAAAACACTTCTTGATATAAAGACGAGATATTCTAAAATTGAAAAGCTAGTTTTGGCTTTAGTAATTTTAGCTTGGAAGCTCAGGCCATATTTTCAAGTCCATTCCATTACGGTTCTAACATTTTATCCTCTGAAGTAATTTTTTACAAACCCGAGATTTTTGGACGACTAGTGAAATGGTCCATCAAATTGCGTGAGTTTGATTTATAATATGTGCCTTTAACTGTAATCAAGGTATAGGCCTTGGTACATTTGATCGCAGAATTCACTAGAGAACCACGCCCTAACATTTTAAAGCCCAGTATTTCCAAGGGGCTAGTCTGGACACTTAATACGAATGTGTCTTCTACTAATAAAGGATGGGGAGTTAGATTGATACTCTAATCCTCTGATGGAGTCATTATTGAAAATTCCATAAGCTTGGGTTAGAGACTCCAATGATGAAGCAGAATATGAAGCACTATGTAATATTTAATAAATTTAAAAAATATGGAAATAAATAAAAGAATGGATAAGATTTATTTTTTCATGATTATAATAATCATAAACGTATTAAGATGGTGGGAAGAACTTAAACAATGTGATATAGAGAGTTGATACATGTGGAACAAATTGGGAAGGTAGACTTGAAATGTGGAATCAGAAAGAGGGAATGTTTCTGGTCTTCATTTGAACGAAGGGGAGTTTGTTCAAACGAGCACCAGAAACCCTTCATCTGACCTTTGTTTGATGCTCGTTTGAATGACGTTGCACTCGTTCGAGCGATGTCTTATTCGTTCGAATAAGCATGCAACAGACCACTTTATGTTGCGGGCTATAGAGTAATTTTCTCAAAAACTTCACCATTTTCTTCTTTTCCAAACTCTCTCAAGCCAAAAGGAGGTTAGGCTTTTGATATTTTCCTTTATTTCGAAACTATATAAACACATTATACCACAATTAATGACTCATTTCTAGAAAGAATCTCACCGATTAAAAGTTGGAATTTCTTCAAGAACAAAGGGTAAGATTTAGGATTTTTCAATTCTTCTCTTAATTCTTCAAGTTTCTTATGGGTTTAGCTTGATTGAGTGAAATAAATAGTGTAGATCTTTTCTAAGGTTTTGGATGCAAGGATTGCAGCTTGAAATTTGAACATCTCTCTCTCTCTACACACAAATTCATACTTGTTTTGAGGTAGGATTTCTAACCTAGGTGAAGAATGAATGCCTAGGAAAAAAACATGCATCTCATAACACTTTCATGGACTATATTGTGCGAGAAATGTGTATCGAATGGCATAAATGGTAGTTAGACTAGTAGATGAATATTATATCTCTAACCATTGATATATTCTTGTTCAAAATGATAATATATGTATTCGATATGTGGTCCCGGCTTAAAATTCTTATATTTGAATGTTCAAGAATTATTTACTTGTTATTCATGAACTTGTAAAAAGTTGACATACCCACTAAGTATTTGATAGAATGCTTAAATGATTGTAACGATATTGTATTGTGGAATTATTGGTTGTATTGTAGATATGATGCTTTCCCTTTGATGTGAATTATATTATTCTTTAGGATACCTTTGGTTTGAATGAAAGATTGAATAAATGCTTTGTGAGGAATGAATAGTAATTTAGATGGTTGAAGGGTTGAAAAAGTGAAAGAAATTAATGAAGTATTTACAAGTTGAGAAAGGGGGAGTCATGGATAGTTACATTGGGATTTTATAACGAGGATTGTGTCTCTTTTCGATTATGAACCGTAACCATGCATGGGTGGTCGTATGTTTCATAAGATTAGTAGTCCGAAAAGCACTCAGGCTTAACTAAGGGCCATTAGGTAGTCTTGAAGGATTACAAAATAAGTGGAATTAGAAAGTAGTATTGTTGAGTTAAGTAAGGTGATGACAATTTAAGAAACCTCTCTTTGTGTTATATTCTTATCATAAGAATTGAATTGTGCTACTATTGTTGTATTGTTATTCTTATTCTATTGGATTATATGATGAATACTCATTGAAATGATTGGTGACACTTTCTTAACACTACACTTGGCACATACCTACACTTGTTACTATTTATTCTTCCCTCTATTTAGTTGCTTTACTAGGGTTGTTGTATTGACTCCTACTAGATGCAGGTAATGACAAAGAGTCGGCTGCTTAAGGACATGGATTGAAGGATGAATCTTTTTTGTTATTTGATTTTCTTTGGACATGTAAAAGACCTTGTGGTCTCTATAATATGGATGTGAAGGCTTCGAAGCCTCAATGGAACTTGAACTTTATTTTGTGTATGTACAAGGGTAAGCCTTGAAACCATGGACTTGATTTCTTTTGACTTAGGAAGAAATACCTCATGATAAATACACTTTTGAAATTAATGTACGTAAGCTTTGTTGGGTTATCTAGATGGAATATGATGAACATGTATATTATGAAAACTCAACTAACAATTTGTTAATCACAAGGTGGCCTGAGATACATGGGGATTTTTTATTTAGTTTGACATTGATTTACTGGGTCACCCTTGAGTCTTTAGAGCCTAGGGCATGACATGCTGGTCCTTGGGCTCAGGCTGGCCCTAAAATTTAAAAACCCAATCTAAAGGTCTTCTCAGTTTCTTAGCATGTAGTTAGCCGGGTCTTAGGTGAATCTGCAATCAAAGACAACAGATGATAAAGTACTTATAACTTGTAGACTTGTTGAAAAAATCTTTCAAAGGGTTCACTATCCAAAAGGTTAATAAGGATCAAAATTCCCAAGCTGATGCATTGGCAAACATGGCCTTTCTCCTAAATTTGAAAAGGGATTCCAGCATTAAGATCTTGTATCAATCAAAACCTAGTATTGAGATCTCATAGATCCTAAAGACCTCATAACTAACTTCCAATCGGATGACTCCTATAGTTAGCTTTTTAAGTGAATGACTTCTCCTAGATGAGAAAAGCTAGGCCAGAACCGGATCAGGGCAACCTGGTATCTGATCTTCAACAAAAAACTATATCGAAGATCTTACTCCCAACCACTCCTCTTGTGTCTAGGCCTCGAGATGGCACAATAAGTTTTAGCAGAGATCTATGAAGGAATTTGTGGCATTCACAATGGGGGCAGAACCATTAGCCACCGAGCTCTATCCTAAAGGTATTACTAGTCGAGCATGTTAAAACAAGCAAAAGACTATGTTCAAAAGTATGACATGTACCAACATCTTATCACCTATCAGCATCGACCTTAGCATAAAATAATCCTTATCACTAGTTCTTGACCCTTTTCCCAATGGAGCATGAACATTGTTGGACTATTATCAAAGGCCCTTTGGAATAGAAAATTTCTTTTGGTCACTATCGACTATTTCTCTAAATGGGCAGAGGCTGAACCTTTGACCAACATCACAGAAGTGGAAGTTCAAAATTTCACATAGAAAAACATAGTCTACCTATTCAGGATTTCTAAGGTATTGATTACAAATAATGAGACCCAATTCACTAGGAAGTTGTTCTTAAAATTCTGTATGGATCTCCACATTAGTCATCACTTCTCCTCTGTAGGGCACCCGTAACCTAATTGTCAAGCTAAGGTAAAAAAAATGGTATTATCCTGGAGGCTATAAAGAAGAAATTAGAACAAGCTAAAGGAAGATGGATTATAAAGCTTCTTAGGGTACTCTGGGCTTACCGAACTACAAGAAGGGTTTCAATTACCGAAACACCGTTCTCTCTTACTTACAGGATTGAAAGTTGTGATCCCAGTTGAGATTGGTATGCCAACTCTCAGAACAAAACTCTTTGATCCATAGAACAGTAACCAACAACTTGCTTAAAACCTCGATCTTTTGTAAGAAAATGTAAGTAGGCTCAAATCAGAATAGAAACATACCAGTAAAGAATGACTAAGTGCTTCAACAAAGGAATCAGACCAATTAAATTTCAAGTTGGCAATCTAGTCCTAAGAAGGGTGTTCCCGAATACTAAATATTCCACCATGGGGAAGCTCTCCCCTAATCGGGAAGGTCCTTATAAAGTAATTAAGATTGTAAAGCCCACTACTTATTGGTAAAAGGATATGGTTAGGAAGCCTATTCCCAAACCTTGGAATGTTGAACATTTGCACAAATATTATCAATAAAGTTGTTACTTTATATCTACTATGATATCTTTTTATTATCCAGACTTTTAAAAACATAATGTTTTGTATAAGTGTTAGGTCTGAAGTCTTTTATTAGCCTAAGGGCTTTATGCGGCATTGCCAACTATCTAGACCCCTAAAAACCTTATGTTTTTTTGTAAATGTAATAGGTCTGAAGTATTTTATTAGCCTAAAGGAATTTTGCGGCATTGCCACCTATCCAAACCCCTAAAAACCTTATGTTTTGCATAAGTGTTAGAGGTCTAAAGTCTTTTATTAGCCTAAGGGCTTTATACGACATTGCCACCTATCTAGACCCCTAAGAACCTTATGTTTTGCATAAGTGTTACAAGTTTGAACTCTTTTATTAGCCTTAAGGATTTATGCGGTGTTGCCACCTATCCACACCCCTAAAAACTTTATGTTTCTGAAGTCATTTATCTACCTAATGGGTTCTATTCGGTGTTATCACCTGTACAGACCCCGAAAAACCTTATATTTTTAATAAGTGTTATAGGTCTACGACCAATTATTAACTTACTAATTTTTACTTACAGGTCAGAAGCCTTTACAAATATTGATTTTTTGGACGTCCAATTCATGTAAATATTTGGGATTTGGAGGTTATGACCAATTAATACATTATTAATCAGTTATTGGGGGTTAGTAAGCAATCAGTCACATGACAAAGGTTTGAGATTCAAAGCCAGAGAGTTATTTTATTAATAAGTTGAAGATTACAAAGGAAGTAGAACAAAAAATAAAATGGAAAATACATAAGGACTATTGATCAGTAGGGTCTAGCTCTTTTTCAATCTCAGTTTTCATGAGCTGGTCTGTCCAACAAAAATTCGTCGTAGGGTTTATCGCCTTGGTATCCTCTTCTCCTTCCTCGTCTTGCATGTTAGCCTCCATGACCGTAACAACACACAGTTCAGCGATGTTAAGATCGGGATGTAGTTTGGAAAGCTTATTATTGCATAGGTGGTAACCATAGTAAATTAATTTGCCCTCTGCTCGTCAACTTCGGCCTTCAGATCTTTCTCAATCTGAATTTTGGCTGCCTCGATGCTTTGAGCCAACTTTAGAGCAATCTCTGCCTCAAAATGTGCTAAACTCTTTTTAGCTGCCTCCAGATCAGCAACCAAGGAATTTTTCTCTAACTCTAGACTGAAGTTAGCATTAGCAGCTTCCTTTAAAGTTTCTTCTAAAGATGAGGTTACTGACTAGGCATTTCCCAATTACTGTTAGAGTTCATCTAGTTCAACATGAAGTTTGTCAATTTGTTCGGTATTTTTTGGGCTATCCAAGATGGTAGCCATGGCATGAATCACCTATAGAACAAGGAAATAATAGGTTAGTGTAGGAAGCAAAACATAATAAAGGCTAAGTACAAGACCTCTGGATATATACCCTCAGTTGGGCAACCATTATATCTTTGGTAATCTTCTTGGGCTTATGGCCCTTGAACTTACCTAGACAACCTAGGCACTCTTCAACACTAAAGTCCCAAATTTAGTGCCAGCTTCGGAAGGGGGGAATTTGTCCTTATCTTTACCCTTCTTGGCTTAAGTGACTATAGGGATAGGGGCTAGGGCCTCTTGATGAGATGGAAAGAGCTCCAGCTTTTCAAAAATAGTCCGTTTAATGGACCCTTCGCTTCTAAGCAGAAGCATTTTCCTCTTTTGAGGAACCACTGTCTGCATAGGGGTAGAGGTTCCCCTAGTTTTCTTCTCTTATCTAAGACACTACTAGGTAATCACGGACTTCTTTAGGGTAGCACCCTTCTGTTGCACGATCTTAGTCTCCATCAGAGAATTTAGGCTCAGGATTTGATCGTGCAGATGATCTGAATTCTTCAAAAGCTGCTTGTACTTTTTCCCAAGGTTTTCAGAAAAGACAAGCCTCCAACTTTATCCGCACCAACACATAAGATAAGTATGGTCAAAGTTGAAAAAAACTATAGTGGCTAAGAGACAAAGTGTTTAAGATTGGTAGGCTCTCTTTTAAAGCCAGTGTACCGAGGAAACACGCTGGTACAATTCTTGCAGTCCTCGAACTCCTAGCCTCCCTTAACGAAGAAATATAATTTCTTCCAAGTCTTGTTAGAAAAAGGGACCGAGGTTAAGGGTTTGAACCCCTTGTCAAAATGCATATAATATATGTCTTCTAACCTTAAATATTTGAGATCCATTGTACTTCTAATTAAGTCAAGGTCAACCTCGACCTAATTCTTGTGACCTAAAACTAAAAAGGCAATCAAATGTCTCCAACTGTTTATGTTGAGTTCGGTATAGTACTGCCTAAACCAATGAAAAGATTCACTAACTAAAAGGTGAAAGGGGACACGCACCCCAGCCTTGAACCATTCAAGGTAGGCACAAATTTCTCCATGGACAATATCAGAAGGGCGCTTAGAAGGCTTAGGGATCCTACAGGTTATATTTTTTGGGAAATCGTAAGTGTCAATCATTTCTTGGGCAATGGCACTCTCTCCTTCTTCTCTTTTGTGGCCCCTATTGGAAGTTCCAGCTTCCTTATTCCTAAGCTCAGCAAAGTCGTTGACTATGATGACCTCAGAACTACCTATAGGCTTACTCTCAAGGCCCTCAGACCCCCTACCGACCTCAAGGCTTAGTGCCTCTTGGTTTTTCGTTTCCTTGGGGTCTGCCAATTCATGCCCAGTACTAGAATGGATGTCAGAAGTAGCCATAAAAAATAGAGAAGAGGTGGAGGGGTGATTTAGAAAAGGCAAAGATAAGAAGAGTTTGGCATGTGTGGAACCAAACCTGACCAGCAGAAGCAAATTGTCACCTGAGATATGACGGTAGACACGATACAAATTGCCTTAAGTTTCAAAAATCACTAAGTCAATCGTTTAAGGATTCTGAGCTCCTTTGAGAATGATAAAAGTTCTTTAAGGGTGCCAAAACCCCTTTATATAAGCACCAAAAGACACTAATGATGGATCTTGAACCGTTGCGACAATTGAGACAATGATGACCTCGCTTCTCGAATTAGTGCTTGCCGTAATAATGACATATTAATGTCCTATCAAATAGCTGCCTTCTCAAAACTAGAATGACGTATTAAATGACTGTACAATTGATGTTTCAAAAATCCAAACCTTAGCTCGAAAAAATCCCAAACAACTGAGGTTGGGGGAGTAGCTGATACGCCATAAACTAATATTGACTTAATACCTTGACACATGTCCATTGTGATTTGAAGTACACAGAACAATTATATTTGGGTACCGATCCAGAATAACGGGATCCCAAGTAGCTTATCGTATTGAAGAGACTACCAACCTTAGAATAAGGAACCAAAGTTCAACATGGTAACTTCTATCTATAGATATTTTCAAATCCCAATCGTTATGGTTAATCCTACTCAAATTCAAATTTCTAAACCTATAAATAAGGCTCCAAGGTACACTTTTAAGCTATGGTTAATTATTCTCTCCAATTACTATCTTTATTCTTTTCTAACTTTATCATCAAAGCGGCCATCATCGGAGCCTTCCTGGTGGCCCTTGATTTGGTGTTTTTGGCATGAAGTTGAAGAAGATAGATGTCTGATCAGAAACTAGTAACTTCAAAAATCTCACTTAAATTGTTTACCTTCATGAATTTTTAGTATTGTATTGGTTGAATATCACATCATAATTTGAAGATAAAATTAGCATTACTTTATCTAAAAACTATGTTCAATAATATAATTATAATTTCGAAAGGGTATTTTATAAAAAAAATTATATTATATTAAGATGACCATTCTCAATCTGAGAAAAATATAGGAAGGCATATAATAGTGCAAACAACTTTTCGATTTTTAGGTGCAATATAAAAATTAGAGATAATAATTATCTATTAATAGCAGTGCAAAAACATTTATATTACTTTTTAATTAATTACAAATTTATTCAATTAACAAAGCACATAGATTTATAATATTTTCTTTAATCAAGATGAATTATTATAAAAAACATCTCTTTTTTAATATTTAAGATCTTAAGTTTATGGAATCATCATTAGTATAATAATTAAAATAAAATCATGCATTTACAGAAAAATAAATAAACATGACACTAGATCTACGTGGGAAACGCTCATGAGAGAGAAAATCCCATAGCAAGTTGTAAAAGTTTACTTAAAAAGAACGCAATACAACTCCATAAAATCTTATCCACAAACAACTAACCTATCAACTCCAGTGATTTACCAGTTATTCTGTGTACAACTTTGAATTGCTTATGCACACTCCAATGCCAATTATGATCCTCAAATCCCCTCGCCTATATAGTTTAAAAGCTCCATGCAATTATTGTCATGCTCTAACCACTATATGCCAATACAAAGTATATAGCAACCCTAAGGAATAATACTGTTATATAAATAACATATGAAGTCCATGATCTTTCTATAACTCTCTATACTTCAAGAGGTTAGGGTTCTCCCTATATGAACTATAGTACTCTATTTATACTAAAAAATTCATATAACACTCCTAAACCTAACTGGAAAATATGTTGTGCAAGAAATTATAATAAAATCGGACTAATCAGAGTTTTAAATCTTGCACGTGTTCAGACAAAAACGCATCCTCCGTTTGGACCAAGCTTCGTTCAGACGAGCACAAGCTTTCCCTACGGACAAGAAGCTTACTGGAAAAATGTCTTACTATTTTTTACTTTAATAAACGGGATTTTTTCAAAAATCATTAATCTAGGCAATAAAATAAGTTTAGAATATTCCAAAAAGATATTATCCATAAGTGTATTAGCCTATAGTAAAAAATAACTTACTTAGGGTCAAATAAACCATAATTAAATTTTTTTCTAAACTTAAATAACTGTTGGGACCATGGGCTTCGATATTGTAATTGGCTTATCCGATTTGATCAAACGTGTTTTGTGTGTAATCCTTACATAAGTCCTATGAGTGAGTACCTCAATACCCGTTATTCTCCAAGTTCATCCAAGAGACATTACCATGTATCACTACTGGTCGACTTGGTTCTTGAAGGGTATATTGGACTTTTGTATTTGATTTAAATCTCACACACTCACATCATGCATGCATTGCATATAGTTTTTATCATAACATCATGTATGTGATTGACTTGTGGTTATGAACCAATTTTTTCAAAATGCATTTTTGAAAGACTTAAGGAAAAAATTCAGTTCACAAGACAAGTAAGAACTAGCAACTTTCTGTTACTCGTTTGAACGAAGCCTTGGCTTGATCAAACGAACAATAAAGACATTCATTCTCATTCATTTTCATTCGTTCGAAGGCTCTATATCAAATGAAGAGCTGAAACCTCTGAGTTGTGCTTGTTTGATATTCGTTCTTTGTTCATTCGAACAAACTAGTGCTCGTTCAAAAGAGTGATGGTTCATTCGAATGAACCCTGAGCGAAAAATAGATTTATATTTTGTTTTCAAGCCATTTGGGGATGGAACAAGTTCTTTGCGAAAATACACAAAAATATAATAGAGAGCAGGTAAAAATAGAGTGAGAGTGTCTAAAATTGTGAGAGCTAAATGGTTGATAGATCTTGAAGCTCTTATGAGAGATCATTAATACATGTCATTCATACACATCTTTAATCTTGTTTAGTGATCGATAGAGATCATCCACTATATCCAAACCAGATCTATGAGCCTTAGTTCATGTTAATTTCACCATTGATGAAAGATGGAGATCCAGCTGGAGGATTCGACGTTGAGCGATTGGTAGACACCGAGGTTGTGAGGATTTATAATTGTTGAGTGACATGATCGGAGGATCCTGAGACTGTTGAGGATTCCAGTTGTTTGAAAGGTTCTGGCTATGAGATGCTTGAGGATTCAAGGGGAATTTAAATACGTGATTGAGGAGAACGGAGCTTGAGGTACTAAGCTTGTTCGTAGATACGTTGTATTTCATTTTTAATCATAGTGGAAGTCTTCCTTGAGCATTGGCCCGGCTTTGAAGTTTTACTCAAATGATTATTGTCCTTGGTGGTTTCTCCGTCATCAATCGGTTTGCAAATCTCTCATTCTATCCATCTTTTTCAATTTACTATTTTCTTTAATTGAATGCTTCTGCTTGAATATTGAAATTGAGTTTTCATGAAATTCATAATTATTCTTTAATTTGATTAATTGAAAATTTGATTGAGTAAATTGAATGAAATCATAAATTGGTCACTTAGTTGAATTTTCTTTGTATTAATAAAATTGCATATAAAATTAAGCTAGGTTGATCAATTTGATGAAGGTTGATAGGTTGGTGTATTTGATTAATTCTTGGAAAATTCATTGGTAGATTGGCATAAATGTTGGATTAATCATATTGAGTAGTTTTGTTGATTGTGTCATCTTTTGTTTTAACCAAGAATTGAAATTAATATAGAAAGAAAAGTTTATTCAAGACCTACCTATTCAACCCTCCATCCGTTCTAGGTAATATTCACACTTTAGGACCTTGAGTGATATCTAAGTGGTATTCCTCCAAAACAAGAACAACTCAAGGTGTGCCCCTAATGTAGTAAATACATGATATGCATTAATATGTACCTTGAATTACATACTTCGTCAGATATTGACGTAGATGCAAGATGTCTTGAGTCTTCATTCAATGACTAGTAATAAATCACACAACTCAACACTAACCTAACAAATATTGTCTAAAGAAATACAATCTTTTGGAAAAGAATTTATGAGAAGCCCTATGTATAACTAGATGGTATAAAATAAAATTAGAGGGGGGAGGGATGAATAGGTCTATTAAACAAATAAAAATTATCTTAATAAATTTTAATTGTTTTGAATTATCGAGGTTATCACTTCAATTATGTGTGTATTATGGTTCTAATGCGAGAATTGGTAAGAAATTGCCACAGAAATAATGAACCCTTAAGATGCGCTATAAAAATTGACTTGATGAAAGCCTATAATACTGTTAATTATGGAAATTAAATGGATCAATAAATGTGTCATGAAAATAAGCTTCACTCTAAAAACAAATGGTGCTCTAAAGGGATACTTTCCAGTGACTAGAGGATTGAGGCAAGGGAATCGTGTATCCCCTTACCTATTATTGGATGTGAAAGAAACTTTTAAAAGTTTTCTTAATGATCAAATTCCAAGAGGATATTTTAAATACCATCCCAAAATTACAACCCACAAAATCAAACACTTGGCTTTTTCATATGACTTAATTGTTCTTACAATTATAGAAGATGAGTCAATTATTATAATCAAGAATGCTTCTAGAGAGTTTGAGAAACTTTCAGGCCTTCCTCCTATCTTGCAAAAGATTATTGCTTACTATACAAGGATCACATCTCAAAGAAAGGAAAAACTCATTAGAATTTTGGGAATCAAAGAAGGCAGGCTCCTCGTCAGATACTTAGGGGTCCCTTTCATATATCAAGATTAAAAGCCTCTTATTGTAAGGCTCTGGTAGATAAAATCATTGCAAGGGTAAAAAATTAAACAACAAGATTGTTAATCTATGTTCGAAGGCTTTAATTAATTAATTCAGTTCTCAGTTGCATGCACAATTATTGGAACTTAGTTGTCATTAGAGGAGTTGAAAAGGTTCTTAAAAATTTCTTATAGAATGGTCCCGAACTAAAAAAAGAATGAGCCAAGTTAAAGTGGAATACTATTTGTCTGTTAAAAGTTGAACGAGGTCTTGGAATTAGAGCTATGAAAGTGGGTAAAGCTCTAATGCTTAGAAACCCATGGGATTTATTTGCTAGAAAGGAGTCCTTATGGGTGAAGTCAATGCACACGTACTTTATTAAAGATAGATGCCTATGGACTCTTAAAAACTCACAAAATTGTAGCTGGACATGGAACTCTATTAAATCTCAAGAGATATGCAAAGAATATTATGAAGAAACATATTAGGAATGGAAGGGCTATTTTTCTTTGGTATGATTTATGGCATCCTAATGGAATATTAGTTGATATATGTGGTGAAGATGTTAAAAGTGAAAGTGGAGGCTCTTGTAATAGAAAACTTGCTAAAATAATTAGATATGGAAAATGAAGGTGGCTAGGAAGGAAAAATGATATTATTTAGGAAGTCAAGGCAGTTATTCCTCGACATTATGTTCTGAATCAAAGCCATAAAGACACCCCTTGTTGGACTATTACATCAGATGGAGAATTCACTTCTAAATCTGTTTGGAAATACTTGAGAAAAAGTAATCCTAAGGTGAATTTCTATAAAAGTATTTGGTTGAGTAAAGTTGTACCCCAATTTCTTTCATGGAATGGATGGTGTGTAGGGAAGCATTGGTTACTAAACTCAAGTTGAGACAAACATTGAAAGTAAACTCAAGTTGAGAAATAGGGAATTAACATTGAAAATGAGGCGGTTCTTGGTCTTAATTAATTAACTAATTATCCCACAAAGTACATAGAGAGCCTCAAATTTATTTTTCTATTTAACTATTTTAATTAGACAAAAATTATTGAACTAAATGGTTAATCAACTATTCCTAGATATATATATATATATGTATATACACATTTGAAACCATATTCCAAATAAAATATGGCCAAGTGATATATAATAGATATTAAAGAATTATAATATCAAATACAAAAATAGAAACAAGGCACATAACACTGAGTCTTATGTGGAAACCCCTTCAAGGGAATAAATCCCACACCTACAAGAAAAGTTCACTATAAATTCAATCCGTAAAAAGATACACCAGACCTTGATAAACTAATCTTATTACAGTCTGTCGTAGTCTTCCACCATTAGTCAACGTCCAAAGTTATTTCTATTATGATCATTCATACTATCGATTGCGACTTCACCAATGATTTTCTTCACAACAACCACTTTTACCACCAATTTGAACTCTATAAATAAACACTCAACTTTGTCATGGTAAATAGTGAACCTAAGACACAATCTGAGGTGAAAAGAATCATAATAGTCCTTATGAATAAGGGACTATATGACATCTTAATCCTGAATGTACATTTAAACTTTAGGATTTATGAAAAACATCAAAATTATTCAATTAAAAAGCTTACAAGGCTTTGTTGAGGCAACCAACTAATGCAAAATTTAGCTATTTATTTCTTTATCCTCTATTTGTGTATGCGTTGTCAATTTTTTGCACATAAGATAAATGTTGCCCAGATATTTACCCTAGAGGGAGGTGAATAGGTTATATTGTAAATATTGGTTTGTTTTGGGAACTTTAAAATGAATGTTGTAAATGCACAAATAAATAAGTAATATAGAGAGAAAGAAAAAACACAGTCATTTTACAAGGTTCAAAAAACTTTCTACGTCCTCGACTCAAGCATCCCCACTTGAGTTTTTCCACCATTTAGACCTTTTTGTAGGTGGAGGCCAAACATTTACAAAGCGAAGACCACAACTCTCTTATCCTAACAAAATATACCATTTTGCCTCACCGGATAGCACCAACCCACAACTCTTATCATAATGAGCTAATACAAAGATGTTTACCAAATAACACTCTCTTCTGGAGTAGTTTTGGTGCAATAAGATACTTTCTATAGATAAAGTAGTTGTAAGTTCATAGTATTTAAAGATGAGTAAAATTTTTAGATCTAGATTTTCAATGTTTGGATCTAAAGTCAAGAGCAAAGATGTAGAAGTGTAAGCATGTAAAGAGATCGAATAGAATGCCCTAGAGAACCTCTATTTATAGCCCTTAAAATAATGTCATTTGTTTTTCAAAAAGAGTTGTTTCCCCTTTTTTTGTCTATTCAAAATTTGAATTCGCGATTGCCAAATTGACAGATTCAGTAGACTGAATTATCAACTAGTCGACTAGATAGAGGACTGGTCGATTGATTAGGTTAACAAAATTGTCTAGAAGGTTTGAGTTTCAATTGTTCAAGAACATTCAGTCAACTAGTCTTTCGGACCAGTCAACTAGTTCTGATGTACACTATTTTTAGCCTTAAGAAGTAATCGAATGATTCTCCTTAAAGGTCAATTGTATTGGACAGAGAGTCTTAGGCTGTTTTGAAAAATGTCACTCAGTCTATGGGTCCTTGAAATTGGTCGACTGGTTTGAATAGTGTAAAAATAAGTCTTTAAGAATTAGTCGACTAGTTCCATGAACTGGTTGACGGATTTGGACAGTAAGTGTTTTCTAGTTTATTTGTTCTCAATGTACTTTTATCAAAACCTTTTGATTTTTCAAAATTTAAAGTATGGCATTCGTTTTGTTTTAAAAAACCATTTGAAGTTAGTTCTTAGTTGATCATTTCTAAATAGTAAGAGCTTATAAAAGATGATCAATTTAATCCTAAATTACTCAAAACCCAAAATAAAGAAAATAAAAGTCTTTACTTAACTTGTCTAGAATCTTTGGGCTTGAGTGTGTCCATTTGCTTGATTCAACATGAAATCATTTCACTTGATTTGATTATTGCCTTGAATCATGTTCTTGAGTGTAACCCTCTAACTTGATGACATTGTCATTTCTTAGTCACCATTCTTCGTTGACCTAGATAACCTATTTGCATTGGCACTTGGATAAAATAGTAGTCCACTAGGATAATGTTTTGTTATCATCAAAATTACAGAGATGCACTTGGTTGAAAAACTTTAGGTCTAACAATATATTTATAGCCTCTTCAAAACCTAATACCATTCAGAAGCAACCATCAGAATTGCTAAAATTCCACAAGTGTTCAAATGGAAGAAAGGTCTTAGTTCAGACAGGATTTCGTTTGAACAAGAATTACATTTATGTTCGGACATGAAGGTTATTAGAAATGAACTCCCATATTTTGATAGAAATAATTGAGAATTTCTCAATAAAGTTATTATTGGGAAATTAAATAAGTTTAGAAATTTCTAAAAAGAATTTTTCCAAAAGTGATTTACTCTATAGTCAAAACAAACTCACTTATGGTCAAATTAAGCACTGTAAGTTTCATATCTAAATTTCAACATTAAATCACTAGACATACTAATGTTATCTTGATCATGTATGAGTGTCTAAGTATGATTTACCTTTCTCAAGTATGATCTAAAGAAACAAATTGATCGTAGAAGTTTTCTTTAGATGTAAGAGCTATAATTTGAATAATGATGCAAGCTTCAACAAAACTGACCTATACGTGGCAATTACAAACTCAATATAAAATTTTGGAATGAATTGCCAACATATCATAAAGATCAAAATTTTAAAATCATTTCAAACTCAGATTTCGTAACAGTTTTCCCCTTTGACAATTTTATAACAAAACATAAAGATAAACTTTTATTATATTAATCTTGTACATTTTTAAAAAACCAAAATCAAAAGAGATACATGTTATCTACACAACACAACTAAAAAAACATACCTTGAGTAACATTTATCTTATGATTAGTAACAAATACCAAATAATTACTCCCCCTCCCTTAAACGATAGCATAATGCCTAAGGATGCCTGTAAACTCTACCAAAAACGTGCCATGAATCGGGCATCTCTGTCTAAAATGATAGATATTGGGATCCTGTGAAGTTTAATGATCTCACGTATATACAATCGGTTAAGCGTGTCCACTGAATTTGTGGTCCTGATAGATAAGAACTATGCTGACTTTATCAGTCGATCCACAATAACCCAAACAGTGTCATGTCCCATGGTGATCTAGGTAATCTCGACATAAAATCCATAGTCACATGTTCCCATTTTTTCTCGGCAATTGGAAGCAGTTGAAGCAGTCCTACTGGCCACTGAAGCTCTGCCTTGACTTGTTGACAAGTCAAACTTTGACTAACAAATCTTTCACATCGGCTTTCATGCCCTTCTACCAATATTATCTACGAATATTGTGATACATCTTCATGCCTCCTAGATGGACTCCCATCTAAAATAGTGGAACTCGTGCATAACTTCCTCACCATAAGACTACGGAACGTAAACTTGACTTTGAAATCTCATACCATGATCGGTTTGAAGTGTCTAACCCTCCACTGTATCACCACTGATGATGCGAGTACAAACCACCTCGGCCTTGGGGTCTTACAACTGTGTGTTGATAACGTGGCTAAGGAAACTAGAGTGTGAAACAATGGAGAATAACATAATAGTTCCATCAGTCTCATCAAGACACATATCAAATTCCACTACTACCACTAGCATTTCCCATTCGCAAATGAGTATACTCGTTAAGTTTCCATAAGATCTCATATTAAGTGAGTCAACCACAACATTGGCTTTTCTCAGATGCTATTACAAGTCAAAGTCATAGTCCTTTATGTATTCCATCCATCTCCTCTATCTCAAGTTCAAGTCCTTTTGTGAAAAAAGGTACTTGAGACTCTTGTGATCCTAAAATACCTCAAATCCCTCTCTATAAAGGTAATGTCATAACTCTTTAACGCGAAAACCATAACAGCTAACTCCAAGTCTTGGGTTGGGTAATTCTTCTCGTAAGGCTTCAACTATCGTGAACCATAGGAAATGACCTTGCCTCGCTACATAAGCACACAACCTAATCCCTCTCACGAAGCGTCATAATAGATTGGGTATCCCACTCCGCCCTCGGGAATAGTAAGAACATGTGTGGTGGTGAGATAAGTCTTCAACTTCTGCAAGGATCGCTCACAAACATCATCCTACACAAATCGAATACCTATTCTTTTGAGATAGGTCATAGGTGTTTCTAATCAAGAAAACGCCTCAACAAAATGAAGATAATACCCAACTAACCCAAAAGGCTATGAATCTTAACCATGTTCTTCGGTTTCTCCCACGTCATAACAGCTTCGATCTTTGAAAGATCTATAGATGCTTCATGCTGTGAGACAACATGCCCAAGAAATTTCACATCCGTATGCTAGAAACCACATTTTTCAAATTTAACATACAACCGATGTTCCCACAAAGTCTACAAGGCAACGCAAATATGCTCCTCATGTTTTCCCTCGAAAACGAGTAAATGAGAGTGTCATCAATGAAAACAATGATGGAGGTGTCAAGGTGCGGTCGAAAAATGTAATTCATCAAATTCGTGAATCCGTTGGGGGCATTCGTCAACCCAAAAGGAATAACAAGATACTCGTAATAGCCATATTGTGTCTAGAATGCAGTCTTTGAAATTTCCTCCAACTTGATCCTCAACTAATGGTACCCAGATCTCAAGTCAATCTTTGAGAAACAAACGGATCCCTTTAATTGATCAAATAAATCATCGAAATGCAGTAAATTATATTGGTTCTTCACAATCATTTGATTGAGCCTACAATAATCAATATATAGCCGAAGTGTTCCATCTCTGTTTTTAGCAAAAAGTGTTAGGGCTCTCCATGGTAAAGTACTAGGTCGTAGAAGCCCTTATTCAATAACTCCTCAATCTGCACTTTTAGCTCTCTTAGTTCCTAGGTGTCATGCGATAGGATGCTAGAGAAAAAGACATAGTGCCCAGTAAGAGATTAATAGAGAACTCAATCTGCCCATGCGATGATAACTTGAATAAATCCTTAGGAAATACATCAGGAAAGTCCCATGTAACTAGGGGTAACTACTCACGAACACTACTATCATCATCCAAAACCCAATTGGCAAATATATAATGGAACTCGCTCAGGTCATGTGAGTCCAAATGACATGGAGTAGTTAGGTCACTCCTGTTGCCCAAGAAATAAAAACAATGACCCTCGGAAGGGCAAATGGTCACTCTCCATCGATAACAATCGATGGTCGATCGGTAAATGGATAGCCAATCCATGCCTATGATAAGATCAGATCCCATCATATCTAACACGATGAAATCAAAGACGAAACGACAATCCACTATCTCAATCTCATATGAGCGACAAGTCCTTATAAGTGTAACCCTACCTCCAACTATAGTCTTTACTCAGAGAGGAATGTCTAAAATATCTATCTTTAATCCTAATGTAAGAAAAACTGATAAAGAAATGAAAAAATATGAAGCACCTGTGCCAATCAGAACATTAGCCTATGAATTGACACCAAAAAAGTACGTCAAACAACTAATGGACTTATAGATGACTCGGTTGCAGTCACCGTAAATACTTTCCCATGAATCGGAGCCTATGAACAACCCTACTATCCTACTCCCTACTAGGAGGTCTGTGGCCTAACCGTTAATGAGGAAGACCTTGGAGCTGGCCTAGAGCTTTGTGCCAAAAATGCAGGCATTGGTGGAAGTGGAGAACGAAAACTCTAATTGGACTGAATAATCTGGGAAGAGTAAGGATGCTGATAACCCAAAGAAGCCTCAACTCCATGTGGTGTTGTGCACTATCAGGGCAACTGTCCCACCTAGCCACATAGAAAGTAATTAGGGATCTTGTCGCGCACCTGTGACTAGCCTCCACCTTGTGAGTGTCCCTAACCTCTATTATGTGTTTGTCCCCTACCCTGTGATCGAGTCTATCCTTTCTGTGGGCAATCTAACCTATAATGCCCCAGCTACTAGCATGAGAAACAAATGATCTCTCCTTAAGAATTCCTCCCAAGTGTGTAGAAAGCAGAATGTGTTGATCATGAAAATAACTAGGTCTATCCCTGAGACTAAATAAATGCCTCTTTTTGTCCCACCTCTCAGGATAAGCACTAATACTCCTGGATGGATATCAGACCTCACGAATCAGCCTAGAATCCTTGGCCTCTTCTACCTCAATCAGTAAGGCACGCTCCACTAATTTAGAATACACTCAAAGCTTGAGTGGCACTACCTTGGATCGAATATCAGGCTTGAGTCTAAACTCAAAGTTACGTGCCTTCTCAGACTTATCTATAACTACCCCTGATTATACGGAGACAGTATGAAAAATTGGGACTTATACTAAATCACTATCATTTTTCCCTGATACAAATGAAGAAACTCTTGGCTCATCACATCTCTGACAATTGCGGGGAAATACTTCTCAAGGAAAGCAATTGTGAAGACATCCCATGATATCACCATGGGAGGCCTAATTACATCCCATCAATTTAGGGCCTCACGCTCAAACAACATTGTAGTGGATTTGATTCGAAGATCATCCTCATCAATTCGAACTGTGTGAAAATTCTAGTAACAATTCAAAGCCAATAATCAATAGTTAGTGGGTTTGGAGCCATTAGAACTCTCTTATGGTCTTAGTGGCCCTATTCTCGCCACCATGGGAATGTGACTATGCTTCATCCTTATTGCCCTGTTGGAATTTTTTTGTAAAGTCCATCATGCCATGTGCAATCTTGGCTTCATCTATATGAACTGTCGGAATAGGTTGTGGTTGAGAAAGCGATAAAGTTTTGGGAGTAGGTGTTCTCCCCCTACCTTGACCTCAACCTCTCCTTCTCGGTGGCATCCTATATTAGTAGAAAAGAAAGGCAATATTATCATGTCCTAAATTATATGTTAATTAACCCCATGCACGTTGACACAAATGTATATGAGCATTCAAACAATTTATGCATTTTATCAAGCACTCAAGTCAACATTTGTATCAATACCTAAGAAATTTGTAATAACGTTATCATCTCCTAATAATTTAGTTTAATCAAGCACGCTCATCTCAACTACATGTAACACACTTCGCTTTTCAAAATATGCAAACTAATCATAAAGGAGAAATATTGGCACTTAACGTTTTTAAATTTTATTCAATGGTTCTAGTGTCACCTAATCCCATTGTCCTAGGTATTCTAAACCTAGAGCTCTGATACCATTCTATCATGCCCCGTGCCCCCAAAGACCCGAGGGTGACTTTGTAGAACAAGGTCAAACTAAATAACCAATCCTTGTAAGTCTCAACCCATCTCATGGTTAACATATTCTCACTTGAGTTTTTATAACAAGAAAATTCATTCACATTCCATCTATTTAATCTAATAAGGTTTTTATACATGATCTCAAAAAAAAAAAAAAAATTGTTCTTTAATCTGTGTCCTCAAATGGCTGACTCCTTGTCATTACTAGCATCTGGTAAGGGTTTCAACACTGATCCTAGTAAAACAACTAAATAAAGGAAAGAATAAAAAGTGACAACTGTAGGCATGTGTCAAGTGTAGTGTCATTCAAGTGTCACCAAGCATTTTAATTCAAAAGGTACTTATCATATCACCAAACAGAATAAGAGAATTAATATAACAATGATAACACAATTCAATTCTTACTATGAAGAGTTAATACAGAAAAGAAATCTTGGGAAATCATCACCTCACTTATCTTAACAGTACTTCTCTCTACTTCTAATGCCTTTCATATTTCTCCAATACTACCTAATGGCCCCGGTTAAGCCTGAGTGTTTTTCAGGCTACTAACTCGATGAAAATATAGGACCACCCATGCGAGGTTACAGTTCAAAACTGAAGAGAGACACCATCCTCATCACAAAACCCCTGGTAACTATCCATAACTTCCCATTTCTTAACTTTTTAACCATCTTATCTATAACTTCACATTTCTTAACTCTTCAACTATCTCATTTTCCACTCATTCATCACAAGGCATTCATTTAATTTTTCATCCAAACCAAGAGTAATCAATGGGATAATAACATTTATATTATGAGAAAGCATCATATAAGAGAACTTCACAATATGGCATCATGGCAACTATTAAAGCATTTTATCAAACACTTGGTAGGCACACCAACTTTCTACATGTACATGAATAACAAGTAGATAACTTTTGAGCATTCAAGTAAAAGAACTTTGGACCGGGATCCTACATCAAACACGATTATCATCATAATGAATAAGGATATAGGAAAGGCTAAGCATATAATGTTCATCTACCAGTCTAACAAGTGATTCATATCATCCAATGTACATTAACCATACAAGATAATTATTAGAATGCCATGAAAGCATGTTTTCTTCCTAAGCATCCATTCTTCACCTAATTTAGAAGTCCTACCTTAAAACTTTGAGAAGAAGTGGATTTGTGTGTGAAGAGAGAGATTTCAAACTTCTAGCTCCAATCATTGTCCCAAACTCTGAGAAAAGATTTATATCGTGTATTTCACTCAACCAAGCCAAACTCATAAGAAAATTGAAGAACTAGAAGAAAAAATGGGAACCCCAAATCTGACCTCTTGTTCTTAGAGAAATCCTTGAAAATTCTAGCTTCTAATCGGTGAGAATTTTTTTAATTAAGGATGAATCTTTTCACTAGGAAAGTTTTGTATGACTTAGGATTTCTTGAAACCCTAAGAATCTTCAAAGCCCGAACATTTCCTTTTGTCTCGAGAAACTTTGGAGAAGAAGAAAAATGGTAAAGTTTGTGAGAAAAATGGCTTTGAAAACTCGCAACCTAACTTTCTGTCGCTCACCCGTTCGAACGAATATGGCCTCATTCGAACGAAACTACTTTTGTTAGAACAAATATTTGAACGAATGTCAAATGAGAAGCTACTGGAAAACTCATTCGAATGATGGCCCGAGACCTTGGCTATCTCTTTTTTTTTTTTATCCCATATTTGATGTCCACATTCTCAAACCCATTCTACATGCATCATCAACATCCAATAAGACCAAACAACAAAATAAAGTCATTTTTCAACATGTTTTGAGATCTAAACATGTAAGTTAAGGCATGTTCACTTAGTTATTAAATAACATGCACACATGTAACACATATCTCATTTTTCAAGTTTTTTCACCTTCTTATATGCTTGTGGTTGTTATGATTATGCAAAACTTAATATCACCCATTATTTATCCATTTTCATATTTTCTAAATTTATGAAACGTTACATATATATTATCATTATTACTAAAAAAAACATAACTAAAGCATTCAAAAAAAAATCTTTAAATTCAATCCATCAAGAATTTTAAATTGTTACTCCATAAATCAAATGAATAATTTCCCAGGGTAATTTTCTTCACTCAATTCAATCAAGACAATGTCTAAACTTTTGTGAATTTAGTTTCAAGTTGGTGATCAACTACACACATAGATCTCATATTCTGAAGTAGGTAAGAATATTATAAAAATTACACAAATTCTGAAACCAAGATAGTTTAGACAGGACCAGTCAGTTAGACATGTTATACAACGTCTTCAAACACTTTTCTACATATCTCTTTTTTCTTCTTTAATTTGAAACACGACAATTATTATGAATATGATCTTTGACTTTTTGAATTTTTCATTTCAATTTTTGTTTTGTATTAGAAAACTTTTACTTTAGTCAAAACCAAAGTCACATTCATAGTTAATTGTTTTTAGAAAAAAAATTTGAGTTTTTATGTTCATCCAACCCACTGAACAAATCAACTCATTTTGAATTAACAATTGAAATTTTATTAATCAATATTCATATTTAGATTATTCTTTTCTTCTTTAAAATTGTGTAGTCTAACCAAGAGCTCCACTCACAATCATCCTAGATTTTGAATTTCATGAGACTATTATAATGTCCACAGCAAGTAAAAAATCTAAAACCACCAATGTATAATAGGCTCAGGTGATCTAATTATTTTATTTAGATAAACATCATCTAGACTTAACTGAAGTTATTTAGGTTGCTTTAGGTATTTTAGTTTGACCATGGGTTCACTCAACAAATAATATCAAGATCTTATCAAGACCCAAGAAAAATAGATTAAAAACTATTTTCTTAAAAATAAAAATCTTTTGCTATTTTTTAATTTTTGAAAACAAAGTAACTTTAGAAAAGATTTTCAAACCAGTTCATAGGATTCAAATATTTCAAAACTTATGGTGCAAAGACCCTAAACTGCAAGTTTCCTAAACTTATCAAGTAAAAAAGGAATATACTTTTCCAAAAGTAAAAGTATATGGAGTGAAGTTACCTAGAACATCTTTCATAACCCAAGTTTTCCTAATTTCTAACAAATCACTCGGATCATGTGACTGTGATAGAATATATAGGACCCTACTAATGTTTTTCCTTTTTTTTAGGAGAATTTACCATCTTAATACTATAAGATGATAAATTTTCACCAAATTGTGCAACTGTAAATGCACATTTAGTTCTTCCTTAAACTTTTCAGTTGCATATATAGAGTAACTTGGCCTCCTTAGTTTTAAACACTCTTGCACCACATGCCTTATTTTACCATATCTAAAACAGGTAAGAATGGACAGTCTCTTATGAGGATGTGACCTTTGAAGAGTGACCTTAGGTTGTCCTATTTTGAGTTTTGAAACTGTGTTCTTCTTAAGGCTACTGTTTGAATAAGGAATAGTGGGATTTTTAAATTTTCTCTCCTTATATCCTAAACTAGTTCTGTCTCGTACAAGTTTCCTTATCTGAAGCATGTTCTGCAAGTCTATGGGGCTCTCTTTTAATTTTAGTTCTCTTTTGAGAGAAACATTAGTATAGGATAATTCCTTTTCTAATTCTGAAATATGTAACTTCAGAGATTTTTTTCCTCAAGAACATTATGATGTTCAATTTCAAGAATTTTTACCTTATTAATGAAAGAAAAATTTTCAGTATTGAGAGTTTCCATTTTTGAAGTACATTGTTGTAATATAAGTTTTAACCTTTCAATCTCTATAAAATTTTCTCTTTCCTTTTGTTTTAATTTATTGTTTAGAGATTGGGTAACTATAAACTTATGTAAAAGTTTCTCATACATAGCATGAAGTGTTTTGTCGTCTCAAACATCTACTCTCCATTCATTATAGTTGGAGTTTGATGAAGATTCTCCATTCAAAGAAGATGTAAGGGTTACAAAGTTCGCAACCTTCTTAGATTTAGAGTCATTATCCGACTCACTTTCAAAAGCATCTAACTGGGTCTCATTTACGACTTTCTCTTTTATTTTCTTCTTATCAAGAAGATAATCTGCCTTTTATGACCGGGTTTATTGCAACTATAGCATCTATCAGAATTTTTCTCTTTTTCATCGATTTTTCTGCTTTTACTAAACTCTTCTTTGTAAGGGTTATTCGAGTTATTCTTTTTCTTTTTGTCACTAGAAGTGTGATACGAACCTTTTTCTAGAAAATAAAATAAAATAAAATAAAAAAGAAGAATAAAGAAGAAACCCACTTCGAGGGGGGTGAAATCCTCCTTTAGGTTCAATTCGAGTAGAACCAAAACTCCAAAACCTTCACATGAAAGTTAATCAAAATATTATCTCCATTTTTCATTCATAACAAGTTCTTTAAATACAAAAAAATAGTCACTAACCATGACTCCATTATCTTAAGCACTACTAGCCATAATTCCACTTTATTGATAACTACTTAGGAAGTCCACTAACACCCTACTACTAACCCATTCACTAATTAACTAATTAAAATATATAATATATTTTTAAACTAAAAATAGGCACGTATCATTCCATCCCCCTTACAATGACCTTGCCCTCAAGGTCAATACAAAAGTAGAAAAATCAATCCGGATCCCAAATTTTAGTAGATATAATAAAATACATCACCAAATGAGTGTCGTAGTCTCCTTTTATGTCAAAAATAATTCTTGACAGTTTTTCAATGATGCTTTCAAAATACCCACCTTCAGATGCTAATAATTCTTGAAAATCAACTTTGTTGAGATCTAACTTTTCATCGTCGCAATTTACTTCTTGAAAAACTTTTTCTAGTTTTCTGTAGCTCTTTTGAAAGTGTTGATTTCTTTCCATCATAGCCTTGAAGCTTTCTTGCATATTCTTGAGTAGCATCATGATCTCCTTGATATCATCTTGTATCAATTTCAAGATCTCTAGTGATATCGGCATCACTCAGAATCGTTGGCTCTGATACCAATTGATACGAACCTTTTTCTAGAAAATAAAATAAAATAAAAAAAGAAAGAAGAATAAAGAAGAAACCCACTTCGAGGGGGATGAAATCCTCCTTTAGGTTCAATTCGAGTAGAACCAAAACTCCAAAACCTTCACATGAAAGTTAATCAAAATATTATCTCCATTTTTTATTCATAACAAGTTCTTTAAATACAAAAAAATAGTCACTAACCATGACTCCATTATCTTAAGCACTACTAGCCATAATTCCACTTTATTGATAACTACTTAGGAAGTCCACTAACACCCTACTACTAACCCATTCACTAATTAACTAATTAAAATATATAATATATTTTTAAACTAAAAATAGGCACGTATCAAAGTGGTTCTTCTACCTTTTTTTCTAAGAGATTTTTTAAATTGTTTCATAATATAGGTTACATTATCTTCTCTTATTTTTCCTTCACTATTAATAACTCTTAAAACTAACCTATTCGGTTTCTTGTGAGGTTTTTGAGTCAATTCATATGTTTGTAAAGCGTTTACTAATTCATCTACTCTAAGTGTAATTAGGTCTCTACATTTTTCAATGGCGATAACCTTAAGTTGAAACCTATGGGGTAATCATCTAAGGATTTTCTTAATTATTCTAAACTCCTTCATCATCTTTCCTAGGTTATGACATTGAGTCACAATTTTGTTCAACCTAGTATAAAATTTTGTAAAGGTTTCATATTCTTCCATTCTAATGGTTTCAAATTAGTTTATGAGGAACTAAAGCTTAGTGATTTTTACCACAATTGTCCCTTCATAGAACACTTTAAGCACATCCTAAGCCTCTTTTTCAGTCGTACTGGTAGAGATCCATTGGAACCCACTTGGACTAACTCCGAAAAATATAGAGTTTAATGTTTTGGAATTATAATTTACGGTTGTAAATCGGTTGTTATCTAGGAAACTTTAAGTGTGAGAGTCTTATCACCTTCAACTAAGGTAAAGAGAGGCAACCATTTGTCTTCTACTGCCATCCATGCCTTTTGTTCTAACGCTTATAGAAAAATCTTCATACAGGTTTTTCAATAAGCATAGTTTGAGACAATAAAAATAGGAGCTTAGTTTATTGACTTCACTAGAGCCATGTTTTAAGGTATCAAATTTAAGATTCACTTAAACTTTGCTCTGATACTAATTGAGGTGATTATGGGTTTCAACTAATTAACTAAATTAATTAATAATTAAATAATTGTCCCACAAAGTATGCAAAGAGACCCAAATTTAATTTTCTAATTAACTAGTTTAATTAGACTAGAATCGTTGAATTAAATGGTAAACTAATTATTTTTAGATATATATATATATATATATGTGCGTGTGTGTGTACGTGTGTGTGTGCGTGCATATATTTGATAGCAGATTCCAATTAAAGTATGGCCAAATGATATATAACATATACTCCATTAAACAATAATAATATCAAGCAAAAAAAAAATAGAGTAGGCCCATAACACCGAGTTTTACATGAAAAACCCTCCTAGAAAATAAAATTTAGAGATGCAAGAAAATTTTCCTTTGAATTCAATCCAAACAAAGATCTATCAAACCTTAATAAACTAACCTTATTACAAATTTTTCTTAGTCTTCCACCGTTAGTCAACATTCGTAGTGTTTTCCATTAATTGTGATCTTCTATACTACTGATTGTTTCTTCATCAGTGATCTTTTTCACAATAACTACTTGTACTACCAATCTGAGTTTTACAAATCAACACTCTACTGTGTTGTGATAAACAGTGAACCTAAAACTCAATCTTAGATGCAAAAACTTACAATAACTTTTGTGAACAATGAACTATATATATGAAATCTTAATCTTGGATGTATATTTAAATTCTAGGATTCATGAAGAGCATCAAAAGTACTCAAATAAAAAACTCACGAAGCTTTCTTGAGGCATCCACCCAATACAAAATATAGCTCTATATTACTCTACTCTCTCTCTCTCTCTCTCTCTCTCTCTCTCTCTCTCTCTCTCTCTCTCTCTCTCTCTCTCTCTATGTTTGCATTATTAATTTTTTGCACATAAGATATATTTATTGGCTCGTCAAAACCTAATACAATTTAAAAACCAACCAACCAATCAGAATGACCAAAATTCCACATGCATTCAAACGGAAAAAATGTCTCCATTCGAACAGGAAGGAAACTGAAAATCAACTTGCGTATTTCGATGAAAATAACTGTGAATTTCTCAATAAATCTATTATTAGGAAATAAAATAAGTTTAGAAATTTTCAAAAAGAAATTTTTTAAAAGTGGTTTAGCCTATAGTCAAAATTAACTCACTTTGAGTCAAATCAACCATAGTAGGATTTATATCTAAATTTCAAGTTAAATCACTAGATACAGTAATATTGTCCCAATCATGTATGAGTATCTAAGTGTGATTTACTTTTCTCAAGTATGATCTAAAGTAACAGATTAATAGACAATTTCTAAGTATGATTTACCTTTCTCAACTATGTGTTATAGTATCTAAAAGGAGGACAGTTCCAAACACATATATTAATATCTGCTACCATTTTTCAGTAGTCTTGAGCCACAACTTTTGGTTTTTCTCATCCTGTGGAAACAAAGTTTCAAGAGCTCTTGGGTTGCAAACCTTGGTTTGTGTTGTTTTGGAGTCTTGTATGCAATATGCTGCTTTTTGGTTGGGTTCTTATTTGGATTTTTTTTTTTTTTTTTTGAGTCTCTTGTAAATAGGGTTTTCTCTTTGATGTTATTTAATTGGTCTGTATTGTGTGCTCTTTTGAGCTTGGCTAGGGTGTTAGCCTTCTTTGGTGGTGAATAAAAAAAATAGATGAATTAATTAAAGAACTTAGTTTTAAGGCATTTTGCTTTCTCTAAGATATATAACTTTTCTATCAAGTTTTCTCCCTCCCAAGGTTATGTTTGAATCAATTTTTTAAACCTGCGCATTTAATATATTTGAGTTCTCAACTGTACTTAATGCATTTTGAACTTTTTAATTACATTTAATTAATTTTGATGTCATTTGGTATGGAATTCAAAACTGTACTTATTGGCTATAGTTTTTCCCTTAAGTGTCATTTAAGTTAAACTAGTAAGTCTAATTTTTTTTATTAAGTTGATCAAGTCTATTGTGAATATTCAAATTTAATAGTTATTAAGCATTTTTCAACAGTTCATTCAAATACTCAATTGCTCTATGAAACAACACTTTTATACTGTTGTTTAGTTCAAATAGTTTCTTAATTCAAACTGTTTTTCACGGCTCAACTAAATGGGCACTAAAATTACAAATTTTTCATCTTTTTTTTTTTTCCCTTGAAGACTGGGCCATATTGGACTCTCCCCAATTCATATATAGATAGAATAGAAATTTTGAGTGAATTAATCTAGTAATGACACATCATTTTTCAATAAAAAAATGTACCAAATTAAATCAATATATTGAGGTAGGTAGTTATTTAAGTAAATAATTCAATCCATTTATCTTATAAGTAGATGACATATCCTTAAATCATAGATTCGAAAGGTGCTTAATCCACTGTATGAGACACTTTTCAAACTTTAATTGAGATAAAAGAATAGTGAATAATTTGATTTAAAGAGAACAAAAATATCTTTTTTTACATCAATTTGTGAGAAAATTGAGCTAAAAGATAAATTTAATTGTATGTGCTAATTTATAATAAGACGCTAATAATTAAAATCTAAAAATATGGTAGCACTTAGTTATATAGTTTTCTGCACACCCACACTATGAACGATATTTTTAATTGAGTATTGCTATACAAACAAATTATAAATGGAATTTCTGCTAAATTATGAAGTTTTAAGAATTAAATGAACATATTTTTCATTTTAAAAATTTCTCTGTCACATAAATTTTAAATTTTCATAAGAATATTTTGTTGCATAAAATTGGCTTTTTCATTTGATGTGACAGAATGTGGTTCAGGTCAAAGTGTTTGTACCCTTTGTAAACTACCCTATATTCGAGAACACCTACTTCTATAATTAGACATTAAATCAAGTGCTAACCAATGTCATTACCCCTTATCAATATTCATTATATTTATTTCTTCTTCCTCTGTCCCAATTCTTATTTAAATTGTTTATATTTCTATATAAGCACCTCAGCCGCCTAGAATAGCCAACCAATTTGCTGTCTCTCTCTCTCTCTCTAAATATCTTTCACAACACCATCGAGAGAATCTAACAAGAAATAACAGTAATCATCACAGAGTAGAAGAGAGATGATGGCACCGAGCTTTTCTCCATTCCTATTCCTCTCTCGCCCCTTCTTCACCTTGTCCTGTTTCACCTCCTCCTGTTAGCCTTCATCACTTACCCCTCCATCACTTATATATACAACTTTCTGTATCTCTCTATACCCAGTAAACCATGACCCTTGAAGACTCCTTAAGATCTCTCTCTCTTGACTATCTCAACCTTCTCATCAACGGTCAAGCCTTCAGCGATGTAACCTTCAGTGTAGAGGGTCGTCTAGTCCACGCCCACAGGTGCATCTTAGCAGCTAGGAGCCTCTTCTTCAGAAAGTTCTTCTGTGGGCCCGAGTCGGCCGCCGGTCTCGACTCCCCCGGGTTGAGGATGGGCTCGGCCGGTGCCTTGGCATCATCGCCAAGGGCGTCGAATTCGCAGGTGATACCTGTGAATTCAGTGGGCTATGAGGTGTTCTTGTTGATGTTGCAGTTCTTGTACAGTGGACAGGTCTCAATTGTGCCCCAGAAACATGAGCCAAGGCCTAATTGTGGTGAGAGAGCCTGCTGGCACACACATTGCACCTCAGCCGTTGATCTTGCTCTTGATACCCTCGCTGCCGCTAGATCCTTTGGTGTGGAACAGCTCGCATTACTCACTCAGGTTTCCTTGTTTCTATTATTACTTCTCTCTCTCTCTCTCTCTCTCTCTCTCTCTATATATATATATATATATATCTGTGTGTTTGTGTGTGTGAGACTATTGTGTACAGTAGTCATATGATTATATGTTTTCGTTATGTGAACAATTACTGGGTTTAGTGTCCCGGAAGTGGGATAAGATTTTTTAGCTGGGTTTTAATTATTTTTATATTTTTGGGAATTTTATAATTTTGTGGGTGGGTTGGTTTTTGGCCACAAATTTTTTTATATGTTTTTTTTGTTCCTTGTAACTAAATTCTGCATTTGAAGTGGTTGGGTTTGATCCCACAGCAATCTAGTACTACCTCTTTTCTGTAACTAGATTTCTCCTTTTCAGTTTCTTTTGCAACATTTGATCTAACTACTGACCTCAATTTTCTTCATGTTCAGCTTACAAAAAACAGGTTATTTTTCTTTTTTATGTCCTTTAAGGGTTAGTCTATTGATTTAATGTACCATTTCCATTTTCTTGATATGGTTTTCTCTATCTTTATGTTCAACACCCAAGACTTACCAAATTTAGATCTTGATCTCAAGTCAAGTCTTCCACAGTGATCACATAAAATCTTTCCCAAACAATCTACTTTCCCCATATGGTTTTGGACTACCTAAGGCCAATATTGCACAAACACATGACCAACATTCACAGATGCAAAAAACTTGTGTTATAGATTTCAATGTAAATCTTACTCTATTCAGAGGTATTGATTAATTTTTTATTTTATTTTTTTGGGTTGCAGAAGCAATTGGAAAGCATGGTGGAGAAGGCCTCAATCGAGGATGTAATGAAAGTTTTGATTGCTTCAAGAAAGCAAGACATGCACCAACTTTGGAGTACTTGTTCCCATTTGGTTGCAAAATCTGGCCTCCCGCCAGAAGTGCTAGGCAAGCACCTTCCCTTTGATGTTGTAGCCAAGATCGAAGAGCTTCGCCTTAAATCATCGCTGGCTCGTCGATCCCTTATGCCCCACCACCACCACCTCCACCACCACCACGATCTTGGCGCTGCAGCTGATCTTGAAGAACAGAAGATTCGGCGAATGAGACGGGCACTCGACTCATCTGATGTCGAGCTTGTCAAGCTTATGGTAATGGGCGAAGGCCTTAATCTTGACGAAGCATTAGCCCTACATTACGCTGTCGAGAATTGTAGCAGGGAAGTTGTCAAAGCTTTGCTTGAACTCGGTGCAGCCGATGTTAACTACCCGGCCGGGCCTGTCGGGAAGAGTCCACTCCACCTTGCATCTGAAATGGTGTCACCAGACATGGTGGCAGTCCTTCTCGACCACCATGCCGACCCAAATGTCCGAACTGTCGATGGGATCACCCCTCTCGACGTGCTTCGAACCCTAACTTCTGATTTTCTCTTCAAAGGGGCTATCCCGGGATTAACCCACATCGAACCCAACAAGCTTAGGCTCTGCCTGGAGCTTGTTCAATCAGCAGCTTTGGTCATTTCGCGAGAAGAAGGCAATGGAAATGCTCCTTCTTCCACCACCATATACCCGCCAATGAGCGATGGTCAAAATAGCAGCAGTGGTAGCGGTAACATGGCTAACCTTAATGTAGATTCAAGGTTGGTTTATCTCAATCTCAGTGCGGCTGCTTCAGCTCAAATGGGGTGTAAGATGGATGAGGGGAATGGTAGAGGCCATAATAACCAGAGGGAAGCCATGAATCGACATGGGTCGCAAGGTGGTTGTGACCCCTCAATGTACCACCAGTCTCATGAATATTAGCTCAACATTTATATATCACTCTTATATGTCATCCATGAACTGGGAAACAGTGTTAAGTTGATTAAAAAAAAAAGATCATGGAGATTAATATTGGGTTATAGATGTTCTTTGTCATTTCTTTAATTTTTCTATTTCTCTCTCTCTCTCTCTCTAGTTCTCTGTTCTCTGTGCTGGGTGTTTCTGATTTTTGTAGGGGCCTTCAGTGATCATCATACGCAGTGCAGTGACCATTGGAGAAGTGATTTTTCTCGTCGGATGAGACAAGTAGAATAAGTTTTTGTGTTGGGGTGATGGAGAGGACGCAGGTCAATCTTTTCAACCCGGCCTGTCAACTTCTTTTGTATTTATTTCGTATATCTATTGATATGACCTTTTATTGTGATCTATAATTTTCTTGTCCCCCCACCCACCTCTCATGATATAGATAATTTTTAATTCTATATTTTACATTATTCATAAATACAGACGCATTCATACATATACTTTTTTTGATCGGAACATTCATACATACAAATAATTATTTATTTATATATATTCATGTATATACATTATACATGAAATGTTCATGTTGAGGAAGGTATATTTTGGTTTCTTATGCTGTAGGGGTTTCTAGATTTTCTCTTTTTTTATCTTCAAGGCTTTGTTTGGACTTGCATTACCTGTTATTCTAATGATCAAAGAAATGAGCTGTCTCCTCCCCTTTTTTTCCCTTTAATTTTTTTTTCTTGCTTTCATGGGCATTCAGATAAACTTGATTAATTAGCTTTAGCTGTGTCTGTTATTTTAAAAGACATCATTTGGTGATGGACAAATTGATCGGTTGTCTTACATGAATGCAACATTGAGTGTGACCACACGACAACTTAATTTATTGGTAATATCTAACTCTGGATCCCATCCATGTAATCCTCTTTTTGTCCCCCCAGCCTTTTTTGGGTTCTCTCACTGGGAGAAAACTAGTAATGAAGCCCTAGGGTTTGAGCGTTCTTTCAATTAACGCAGTGCGGACTTATTGGTTTGTCTGATCTCCTTCATTTTTGCTTCATATACATTCTTCTCCCGGCCTCTCTCTCTCTCTCTCTCTCTCTCTCTCTCTCTCTCTCTATATATATATATATATATATCTATATATTTATATATATTGTTTCTTTGAAAGAGTTCCATGCTTTTCTGAACCAATGGGTCGACAAGCTATGAAGCGAAAATGTTGCATGCATAGTCTTTAGACTATCCTTTCAAACTTCATCCTTGAAATTTATTCATAAAAGGTCCTTTATAGAGAAGTCATTTCAAGAGAAAAAGATTAAATCATTTAAATTGAGAAACTATCATGTACTCTATCATTGTTTATCAACAAATTGATGCAGATTGATGTAGTTGTTATGTATGCCTTATACATTCTTTTTACATCAATAAAACCCCTTTATCTTTGCTGATAAAAAAAATAGCAATTACAAATGTGAAAGATAACAATAGTTTGGACTGGCATTCATGATAGAATGGAAAATGCTATTTATCTTTGTTCTAAATGATTTTTGAAATGTAATTGACAGTCTACTAAATCTATTAGGTTGCAGATAACTACGTACCCCGGCCCATTCCTTCTATGGAGTCAAATTGTGTTTTATTATTGTATCACTAAAATATGTTGCCTTGAACATTGTCATGATCATCTGAGTAGGAATTTATCGCATAATCTCTCTTGTTTCTCTCTCTCTATATTGTGAATAATGAAACAAAAGGTAAGGTAACATAGTATATATTATATGGTGTTTATCGATTTAAAAAAAGTTTACAAAAAATCTCTCTGGGATCTAATATGGTAGATTTTCTAATAAGTTACAAAATGATAAAAGATATGTATGATGAGATAATGTAAAAATAATTATTAGAGAAATAAATAGATTTTCTATCACAGTAGACTTATATTAGGTGTCAACATTAAGTCCTTATCTCTTTGCTTTATTAATGAATGACCTAACTAAGCACATATAAGATGTAGGTTTTTTGGCTGATGACATTATTTTAATTGATAGAATTGAAAGAGAAATATTTAATATTAAATTAGAGGTTTGGAAAGAGTTTTTAGAATTGAAATAATTCAAGATAAGTTAGATAAAAATTGAATATCTTGAGTGTGATTTTTTTTTTTTTTTGAGAGTAAATGAACTCTTATTAGAGGATTGAGCCCAATCAAGAAGAGAGACAACACAAGACAAAACAAAAGAAAAAAGGCATATAGGCTTAGAGGAGGCAACAAAGAGAAACTAAACAACTACTGGGGAACTTTGAAAATGGCTCTGATAATGTTCCAATGCATGCAAATCTCCCAGTTGTTTAAAGATTTGGGGATATTCCTCTATGAAAATCGAGGATATATTGAGGATTGAAAATTAAGAAATAATGAAGAGTGAAAACTTTCATTATCTAGGCTTACTTATATATACATCAAGAACGAAAAATTGGAGATAAAGTTACTCATAGAACTAAAGGAACACAGATTAAGTGGAGAAGTATGTTTAGCATATTGTGTGATTAATATATACCTTTAAAATTAAAAGGTAAATTTTTAAAAACAACTATCAAATCAGTTATGTTGTATGAAAAAGAATATTAGGCACGCAATTGAAAAATAACATGTTAACAAACTGAGTGTAGTTGATGTACTAAAGATGTGCTGCAGAAGACTTCTGGCCATTTTAGATGTAGAGTGGTTACCTACAAGAACACTGAAAATACCTATGAGAACTGGGAACTATGTATGGCTTGGGGCCTACGTACCTAGATCAATCCAATTATCTTGATAAATTTCCCTTCTTTTCTTTTTCTTCTTGTCTAATTTTGCTGTTGGGTGCTCTTGTCTCTTGAGCCCTTTGCTGTTTCAGTATAGTTGTGCTTTTCTGGCCTTGTTGCTATAAAATTTCTTACTTATCCAAAAAAAAAAACACGTGTAGATGAAATAAGAATGTTGAGATAAGTGTGTAATAATATAATAAAAGATAGAATTAAAAACGAACATATTCTTGAGATGGTAGAATTAGTACATATAAGAGATAAAATAAAAAATAAATTAATTAAGGTGATATAATCATGTACAATAAAAACTAATAAATACATTAGGAGATACATAACATTTTTCTTAGAATTAATACTCCACTCATTTATATTTGGCGAAAATCAAAGTAAAACAAGAAACCTTGGAATCATGCAATCATATGCGGTGTATTGATTGTCTTAGGATTCCAATTTCTTTGTCCTTGCCTAGCTTAGCTTTGTTTGGTCCTTTCTTTGTTTTTCTCTCCAAGTCTTCTTTTTTTTTTTTCATTCTTCTGTTTTTTTTTCTGTGTCTTGGGTTCTCCTTGCAGGGGTCTTTCCCTTTTTTTTTTCCTTCTCTGATAAATTTTTCCTTACAAAAAAAAAAAAACAAATTATTTTCTTTTCCTTGTCTTCTGAACAATATATCAACCTTGTGGAGAGAATAAAAAAAAATCATATATTGAGATATTCATTAATACATAATTTCAAAAATGGAATGTGATGGTAAAAAATCGATCTCATTAAGCTTTTATAGAAATCTAGTATAGAGAAAGTGTGTAAAAATGTACACCTAGGAGAAAAAATGTTGAGCGTCTACATGGGCATTTATATTCACAGAACAAAGACTGGCAATCAAAGAGGTTGGGTGGTACAGGAAATTAAGGACCTCATTTTGAGGTTGGGGTTGTTTTTTGTGTGTACAACCTTGTAGCTTGTGTTCCTCCCTCTATGTCGTTTAATTCTATGTCCTTCACTGGTGTCCGATGTAAATACTATTCTGTTGTATTAGTATTATGTTAACTTCAATTATTATGAGAGATACTGCATTGTACTACGATCAAGGGACTATATTAGTATATAGTTCTGTTCATAAACAAAACAATATATTTTCCATAGAATTACATTCATGTTTTGTTTTGATCTAATAGTTCATTTTTTAGCATTTAGATTACATATCCTAAAGATGGCTCAACTAGGCTTCCATATGAGGTGTGAACCCATGTTTTTTCTATTCTCTTTTTGCATTCAGTTCCGATGAAATTAAATTCTCAAATATTGCTGTAAACCATTCTTAACACATATGTTTACCTTAAAATCATATTAGCATGCATTACAAGTCATTTTAGAAGGTTCTTTGTGAAGAGTAGGTGTAAACTGCAGAATATGGTTACATATTGTACCCCATTTTTAGCATGGAAATTACTCATAACACTAAGCACTAATTGTCATGCTGCAGCATTCGCACCTGCAGCCGGGGCTTAACAATTGTTTTGTTTGAGGCTGGCTGTCCTTTTTTGTTTTTTCTTTTGTCTTGGATATGTAGCTTCTTGATCAGGAAGAAGAAAAACTACCATGCACATCTTAAGACAATTTAGATGCAATCGATAGAGGACATATAGAGACCTTAACATATGATATAGCTAAAGAACCAAGTTAGGACAATTTTCTATCATCCAAATGAACTAGACTGTCTATCTTTGACAATTAATATACTGAGGGCTAAGAACGTAAAAGGGAAAAAAATGGAAATCTCCAACTACTTGGGGTTATTGCTGTTCCTCTGAGTATTTCTTGTGTTATATATACATCCAAAGATGAGTTTATATAGGAATACAATGAGAAATATATGGAAACAATATTTATAATTAATGAAATAAATCTAAATATAAAAACATGTAGAAAACTAACATTATTTGGCTACTACATGCACATCACTCATTTATTTCCATATTCTTCCAATTCCCTTCCTTGATTTGCTTCCTTCAACTCTTGATGCGTTAGGCCTTCTCCACCGGACCACTCAAAGCATCAGTTGTGTATTTGAGGAGTCTTGTCACCATTTTTAGCTTCAACCGGTACAACAAATCAGATTAGAAATTTTCTACTGCTCATTAGCAAATATACTTGATTTTGTTTTTTTGACTCGATATCAGAATTTTTAGGCCGACTAATTTCACCGTCTACTAGCAGAAGACTTGATTAAAGTTAGGGTAGTGCCCCGTATGGACTGGTAGTGTCATCTGCTAGGTTTCGACCTGGCAACCTTGAGGGAGCAATTCGGATCGGGACAAATCCCACCGTCTACTAGCCGAGGGTCTGATTGAAGTCGGAATAGTGTCTCGTATGAAGTAGCCCCAAAAGAAAGTGACTAGTATCCCATATGAACTAGTTCCAAAAAGAGTGGCATCTACTAAATTTCGACTTGACGATTTTAAGAGAGCAAGTCTCTTAGTTTCTGTCAACCACCCACTTGACTATTCCTCTAAATTTTGCAAATATACTTTATAGCATTAAAAGGATTGTGAGATCCAATAGTATGATCCAAAACTTTGTTGTCTTTTATCAAAAAGCTGTGAGACTTTCTTGTGTTATATAAAATGAAAAATATAAAAAAATTATAAACTATTAAAACTTATTTTTTTATTAGAATGTCAAATTTTAAAAATAAAAAATATAAATAATAAATAATAAATTTGTTTATGAGATAAGAAAAAACACATTTCTTACTTTATTTTTGAAGAATTTTTGAAAATTGTCTTAATACAACTTCTCTTCATTTGTCCAGTCTCTAGTGCGCACCCCAACAGCCTCACAGAGAGAGAGAGATTTAATTTTTAATACTCCGTATTTAATAAATTCATTTACTGAAATGAAGAGAAACGAAGAATTCACCAGAAATTATAGACGCAGCCAAAGAGGCAAAAAGCTAACAAGCTGCAGAGAGTGAAAACAAAAGCATGCAGGAAACAAGCTATTAACTAAAAACGAGAATCAACACATGTATTCAGATGATAAAAAAAATGAAACATGAGCTATCAACTATCGATCCTAGTAAACACAATTACAATTTCATCAACAACTTATGATGAATTAGGTTTTGATATGCAGAGAGTTAAATTCAATTTGAGATTGTACACTTTGGCTCCATCTGTTCTATGGAATACAAAATCTTATAAGGTGTCAGTATTGGTAAATGAAGCAAGACCTATTATGACAGCATGTCGATTTGTTAATTAAGATGGCCTTCCAATACAACCAAACTTCTTGTTGGAAAAGAAAAAAGAAAAAAGGAAAATACATTTTGGAGCACAGAGTTTAGTTCTTATTCAATGAGATGAATCCGTAGTTTCAAGTGTTTATTTTCAATCAAACATTAGATTCATTCAACATAACAGCCTAGGCTAAATTTTTCTCTTATGGAGGAACATAGACTTTGTTAATCAACATAGCATCAGCCACTGTGCTGCAAAGACAATAAATTTGAGTTCCCAATAACCATTACCCATATTTAGTTTTCGATCCTATGAGATGAATCTTTGGTTTTGGGAATTTAATATTAAGCAAACATTTAGTTATTTACCAAAACGTGAGTTTATTTCAGAAGGAAAGGTGAGGGGGTTCTGGGTCTCCAATCATCATCCATACACCTATTAAAAAAAGGTAAAGAAGTGTGGAATATGATTTACCAAAAGAAAAATTGCCGTGGTCATTGGTCTCAATTAATTAACCGTCTTACAGAGTATGCAAATAGTTTTAAATTAAAATTTTTAATTAATCAGTTTAATTAGACAAGAATCGTTGAACTAAACAATAAATCAATTATTCTAAAATATATATATTTTATATCGTATTCCAAATAAAAAATATGACAATGCTTTATAACAGATCTTTAACCAAACATAATATCAAGCACAGAAATAGAGAGTACGTAACACCGAGTCTTATGTGGGGAACTTTCGTGAAAAATAAAACTCACTACCTGTAAGAAAACTCTACTATAAAACTAATCCGTACAGTGATACACTAGACCTCTATAAACTAACCTTGCTATAGTCCGTCATAATTTTTCACAATTTGTCAACATCTACAATCCTTTCCTTTGTGTTCTTTTGTACTGCCAATTATGTCTTTACTAGTGATCTTCTTCACAACAACCACTTTTATCACCAATCCGAGCTCCATGTATCAATAATCTATCGTATCATGATAAAAAATAAATATAAGACTCAATTTTAGAAGCAAAAGCACCACAAATAATTTTGTGATACAAAATTATATAAAATCCTAATTTGAATTAATATAGATTTAGACTCTGGATTCATAAAGTATCAAATTAAGTACTCAAATAAAAATAAAGGCTTTATAGACTCCTCAAACCCTAGTAGAATTTGGAATTCAATAACCAATCAAAATTTTCAAAATTCTACACACATTTGAATAGAAGAGAGGTCTTTATTTGGACGGGAAGGCTACTAGAAAACAGTTAGCGTATCTCAACGAGAATTGATGCAATTTTTTCAAAATAAAGCCAATATAAGACAAGTTTAGAAATTTCTAAAAAATATTTTTTTAAAGAATGGTTTAGCCTTTTATGTGGGTCTAACAAAAAAGGATTAAGTCTAACCATTTGTGGATGGAGCTACAAAGTGGACTTTGCCTTGAACAAACGATTTTTCCTTTGTTGAGATAAAGTCAACAAACTAAGCACCTATTTGATTGCCTATGAACAAAGTACACACAAAGACATTGGAAACTTATTTTTATGGCCAATTGAATCACAAAATGTACTCTTTCAAGAGAGAGAAGGGCAGCAATAAGACAAATTGAATAAAGAAATGCACTTTCTTCGCTTTTCCAAGAGAAGGATAAAGATAAGAAGGACCACTTTTCTTGTAACGAATTATTCTATTGAATTTCTCTGGGTAATTAAGGAGTGATATTTCACATTGCAAGAAAGGGCTAAAAAGGAGTCAAGAACCAGAGTGCAAAGCATTAAGGGATTAAATTGGTTGGTAAATTGATAGTCTCGCATGCATATTACCTATTGGCAGATTGGCCACTCTTCCCTTTCCCTCTAGATTGTGGTTCATTCCTCGTAGAGATCGCTTCCTCGCTCGTTGATAAGAATGCAAAATGTCATATTTTTCTTGCTTAATGTTTAGTCTTTTATACTTATTTGGTGCCTAAATGTACTCATTATTTTTATATTTTGATTTAGGATGCAAATGGAGGCACTAAGTGTAAAACGAAGCTAATTGGGCGATTCTAAACAGTTTCCACATTGCTTCATAATCTGGGCATACCTTTCTCATCCGAGCTCCGATTGAGATGATTCAAGATGCTATGGAACGCCAAGAAACATCTCTATAACTTTTATGTTTTGAGTTTTGAGAGATTCTGGCTGCATCAAGGTCAAAATCTGGCTTGAAGTTGTTGCACCTGCACTGCGGACGTTCTAGAGCGTTTTTTTTAGCTTGCAATTCTAATGCACAGATCTGACGTGGTTTATTTTCTGAAGTTTCCAGATCTGGTGCACGAGAATTTCAGCTGAAAATACCACTTTCCTAGTTATATTAGGACTTTATTTTATTTTTAATATTTTCCTTTTTTAAAGTTAGATTTGGATATTGTTATTTGAGGATAGTATTAAGAATATCTTTAGGAGTTCTAGTAGGCTTTCAATATTAGTTTTTAACTTGAAAAGGAGGAGAAAGGATCTGATTCTACATACACGCCTCTCTCTTTCTCTCTTCTTCTCTGACTTCTCCTTCAAATTTTCATGGCCCTGCGTGGCTAAACTTTTATAATTGGTCGAAGGAAACGGAAGCCTCGGAATCAATAAAACTGTGAGATCTAACTTTTTTTTATTGTTCAATTTATGCTTTGAGTATCTGATGTTCTTCTGTGCTTATTTTCATGATTGCCTCGTTTAATTACTAGGAGGCGTACTAGTTTATTATTCATTGCAATCTACTACTAAATTAGATATCAAATTCGTAATTGTTTGATCCCTCTGATTTGTGAAGCAACTAAGAATTAATAATTTGATGCGTCAAAAATTGTTAGATCTTAGGAATAACGTTCGACTAAATTAAATACAACCGCTTGTGCTTGTATTGTTTAGTTTCATCGATCTTTCTAATTCTTAAGACTGCTACTAAATTAAACATTTAGCGCTTGTCTTTGGTTGTTTAATAGTTAGGGTTAATTAGATCGCTTGTTTTCTAATTAACTGAGACTAAGGAAAGATAGGAAAATAGTTTCAACGGTGAATATTCAAAGTGTGAATTGATATATACTTACATCGATGATCAATTGTAAAATTTCGATGGTGGATGTTGACTTATACCAAGGTTTGTTTTTTTGATTGATTTCGATATTTTAATTTGAATTGTTCCTTCTTTGTTTTTCTTAAAATTGTTTTCGTTATACTCAAACTCCCAATCCTTGTTCACATAGCATAAAACTAGGCTAGAGACTCTCTGTGGGAACGATCCTTACTCCCACTACTACATGTATTTTTAGGAGTTTAAGTTTTATTTTTTAGTTGCCTGCGATAGCACACCAAATTTTGGCATTGTTGTCGGGGAGTGATTCTCGTTGATTTTTGTGCTTCTTGTGATCTTTATTTCGTTCTTGAAATTTTCAGAAAAAAAAAAAAGAAAAAGAAAAGAAAAAAAAGAGTTTTAGCGTAGAAGTTTTTATTTTTTATTTTATTTTATTATTTTTATTTTTATTTTTATTTTTTTTATTATTCTAGATTTTTCCTGATTTGTTTTTTATGGTTTATTAGAGTTACCTTGATTGTTTATGATTGTAACTCAATCTTCCAATCAAGGTGATTTGCAATGCGATCCAGAAATAGAGAGAACTTCGCACAGGTTAAGGAGGGAAGCTCGAAGAAATTCTGAAAAGAACGATCTAGCTCTTGCTAGCGATTCTGATTTAGGAGAGGAAAAAGTCATGGCTGAAAATCGAACTTTGAAAGAGCTTGCCGCCCCTGATTTGAATCAACCACCCTTATGCATAATGTTCCCTACTTTAGATATTACTACTACTTTTGAATTAAAATCTGGACTAATACATCTCTTGCCCACTTTTCATGGCCTTGCAGGTGAAGATCCTCACAAGCATCTAAAGGGGTTTTGTGTACTATACACGAGTATGAGACCCATAGGGGTGACTAAAGAGCAAATTAAATTAAGAGTCTTTTCGTTTTCTTTGAAGGATTTGGCTAAAGATTGGCTCTATTATCTACCCTCCAGGAGTATTACCATATGGAATGAGATGAAGAGGTTGTTTTTGGAAAAATATTTCCCAGCTTCAAGGGCGGCCAACATTCGAAAAGAAATTTGTGGTGTAAGGCAGCATAACGGAGAGTCCCTACACGAATACTGGGAACGTTTCAATAAATTATGTGCAAGCTGCCCCCATCATCAAATTAGTAAGCAGCTACTTATCCAATATTTCTATGAGTGCCTTCTACCCACTGATAGGAGCATGATTGATGCTACTAGTGGAGGAACTTTGGTGGATAAAACTCCCGAGGCCACGAGAAACATGATTGCAAATATGGCGGCCAATTTTCAACAATTTGGCACTAGGCTTGACCCTCTATCTAAGCATGTTAATGAGGTAAATATTTCCTCCCTTGAACAACAAATTGCGAGTCTAACTTCTTTTGTTGGTCAAATGGTTATAGGTAATATGCAAACGGAGAAGATTTGTGGGATTTGTTCGGTAGTAGGGCATCTAACCGATATGTGCCCAACTCTTCAAGAGGAGCCTGTCACATCCCGAACCCCACCCTACGCGGATGTCGAGGACGTGACTGCCAGTTGGTCGCGACGCGACCAACCAAAGGCAAATTCTGAACTTTCCGACGAATTGCACTCCGACTGTAGGGTCAGATGCAGCGGAATTTTAAACTTTCTCTTTGTGTCACGGGAATGCAACTCACTTATCCATCATAAGTATATGTATCACAGAGCAAGACTAAATCCAGTCAGTCAACAATTCTAATTTCAGAGCATATCTAAAATCAAGCATATAACAACATAGCAGATCTAATATCTCTAGAGTACCATTTAGTTCCATGAGCCATGTTCCAATATCTAGTGCATGTCAATCAAGTTAGTCGTATCATATCACTTACCTGGATATACGGATTCGATTCACAAGAATGTAAGTCTCTACAAATCAGTGCCATCTGATCCTTATTTGCAATGCCACTTGGCCTATTCACGTCATGTCATAGTACCTTCTAATCCAATGGAGATAATTCCTGAAAAATGTCAGAATAATGGGGTGAGCTTAAATAAGCCCAGTGAGTAACACAGATTCCCTATCATGGGTTTCAAAACCAGTTTTGTGCTTCCAAGGCACGTGGATAATTTAATCATTTCAAAATAACAATTTTCTAAATCCATTTCATAAGCAGTCTAGTACAATGGAACAAGATTGCACAAACAATACAAACGAATCGGAACATAACATAACCAATCGGACCAAAACAATAACCATTGCCAATATATCGATCAAGACACAGACACTTCATTAACGGAACGAATCACAGCTGAGACTGAGTGGGAACAATAAGTCAATCAAGACAGAGGCATATCCTCGACGGCTAAAACATAACGGATCTGAACAAGACATCAATCAAGACGAAGACATACCTTCAATAGCTAGAACATATCCGAACTGAACAACGTTTTAATCAAGTCATGTCATTACGGATAGAACATAACGGAACTGAACAAAAACAATATACTAATCAAGACACAAGCACATCATGAACGGAACGAAACATAACGGAGCTGGGTAGAAACAATATAACAATCAAGTCAGGGACACATCACTGTCGGAACTAATCATAACTGGACTGAACAATGTTTCAATCAAGACGAAGGCATACTTTCAATAGCTAGAACATAACGGAACTGAACAAAAACAATATACTAATCAGGACATAAGCACATCATGAACGGAACGAAACATAACGGGGCTGAGTAGAAACGATATAACAATCAAGTCGGTGACATATCACTAGCGGAACGAATCATGACCGAACTGAACAACGTTTTAATCAAGACAGGGCATGTCATCACGGGTAGAACATAACGGAACTGGACAATACATCAATCCAAACAAACCTATTATCGACCGGCGGTACACAATGGAATCGAACGTATCAATCAGGAACGTAGACATAGCATTAACGGATAACACATAACCGAACTGAACGGAATTCCTAATTCAAAGGACACAATCACATCGTGTGAAATGTAGTGCAAAGGGCCTACATTAAGTACGTACATTTAAACAATATAGTATTTAGACAGTATACTATACAAGTAGTACGGTACGACAAAATATCGTTATTTGCCTATATCACATGGTTAGTTTAATCATTTCGGGAATAATGGTTCAATACATCCATTTATCTCAACAGTTCAAAACAGGCAAAACAGTACGGGATGCTAGCACAGGGATCAGGAATATAGTCAAGTATTTAAAAAGACTAAAACCATGTCATAAGTGATATAGTACGGAAAGGCATGCATTTAAATAATTGCACTTAAATAATTGCATTCAAAACAGATCAATAAATCAAGGGACAGTATCAAAACAGTGTCAGAAGTTACTCACAAACTTTACGCTTATTCCCTTGCATAAATAATCCGATAACCTCTAGGTACGTCAAGCATCTCCATGTATATCCTGAATAATAATCATCAATCACAGACAGATCAGAACTCATCCATTCAGGTCTCATTCGTCATCTTAGGTATCTATCGGATTACCTAAGATAGCCTAGTAGCCTATCGCCCTTCCATTGGGTCTCACCCGAGGCTATTTCATTCTTTAATTAGGCTTAGCAATTATTAGGATTATATCCTAAGTCATTTAGACTTCAATTGTTATCAATCAGGCACTCATTCAACCTTAGGGGCAAAATGGTAATTTTACCATTCTTGTCCCGGACCCTGTCGTGGTCTTCGAAATAGTCTTTATATCTTAAGTACAAAGTTCTACGTCCTTTGGACTCCAATCGGTATTAGTTAGGTTCTCATTTTAACCATAGGGGCAAAATGGTAATTTTGCCATTCTTATCCCGGACCCTGTTATGGTCCTCAGAATATCCCATATATCGTGTATATGAAGTTTTAAGTCTTTTAGACTTTAATCGGTATCAGTTGGGTACTTATTTAGTCTTAGGGGCAAAATGGTAATTTTGTCATTTTTGCCCGGGACCCTATCATGGTCCTCAGAACGTCCCATATATCTCATGTATAAATTTGTAAGTCCCTTGGACTTCATTTGGTATCTGCTTTAGATCGTCGGGACACATCGGTCATTTCTCGTTTCACGCGTTGACTGTCTCGGAGTCTTATTTAGCCTTTCAGTGTTCATAATTATGCCTATGATAATTTATCATATCAGTTTGACCTTTATTCGACCTCTACTTTGCACTTACAGTGCTCAGGGGTATTTTGGTCATTTTACGTTTTGTGTAATTCTGACCCCGATTCGTCATCTAATCAAGTATACAGTCTCACCAGTGTCTGGGCTCCTACCGATATCAGTTTCGTCCCAAACGGACTTTGTTTAGGTCTCGTACGGTATCAGGGGTAATTTGGTAATTTCATGTGTCGTATTTTTCGGCACGTCAGTTCATAAAATGGACCTCACCATTGGGTCCAGAGTGTCCAACATAGTGAAATTGGACTATCTGTTATGTGTAATCGGCCCTGGGTATCATTAAGGGCAATTCGGTCATTTATACCTACGTGTCTGTATTTTTCGGGACCTCGGTTCATTAAACGGACCTCACTGTTGAGTCCAGAATGCCCGAGATAGTCAAAATAGGCTATCTGATATTTTTATTTGGGTTTGGGTGCCATCAGGGGCAATACAGTAATTTACACCTACGTTTCTGTATTTTTCGGGACTGTATTTCCAAAATTGGACTGTACCATTGAGTCCAGAATATTTGAAATAGTGAAAATACACTATTTATTTACTTAATTTGGACTCCGTTTGACATATTTAATGTCTAGGGGTAAAATTGTAATTTTACCTATTTAATAAAATAATTAAATAATTATTTTATTATTTAATTAATTTATTCAGGGCTTAAATGTATAAATTTTCAAAAGTCTGGGCCACTATACAATTCTGTCAAACAGTAGGGGTCAAAAATATAATTTCGTAATTTAGGGGTTCAAACCCAAGGGTTCAATGGTTCACCAAGTGAACCGGTCCAAAATCATCAAGAACCAACCGGTTCAGTTCCTTCAGGAAAACCGGAATTAAATATTCCTCTTATCCCCTAATTGGCCCTTATCCGTGTTTAGGGCTAAGCCCAAACCAATTTTAATTTGCTATCACCGTACCCAAACAGGCCGAATTTGATTTTAGACAAATCAATCTACACCCAAAACGGCGCAGTTTTATTAATTCGGTGGCACGCTCGTGGACAGACACGTGTCCGAGTTGGCTCGGCCCAACCCATCTCGACTCGATCGACTCGGTCGACTCGGCCGAGTCAACTCCGTCTTCTCCACAAACTGACTCGGTGTTGCCCTATTTTCTGCAGATTTTTAGCTTCTATTTTGTGAGTTTTAGGGTACGGTTTCTTGCTGTTTTCGGGTGGTATCGACTCCTGAGGGTCACACCAACACTTTGGCATCGGTTTTGGGCATCGAATCAACCTAACAAGTTCTGTTTTCAAGAGGATAACCGTGACCTGCAACTTGATCTAGCATCCTCATTTCTCAACCATTTTGTGCGTGGTTTGAAGCTACGTGACCTACAAACCCTAAGGATCAAGACCCTATTTATATATTTCAGTTTAGTCTCGAGTTTTAACGGATTGGATTTTAAACCCGTAGGTTCATTTCCTATTTCGTGGGGCTACAGTGAGTCTCGAGGTCGCGTAGGTACATATTTGAGATCCTCTTGGGGTCTATTTTGAGTTCCAATATGCCAAATATAAAACTGTTTCGGTCAAATCAGACTTGGTGTTTCAAGGTCCTTTAATGGAGGTTGGTTTCGGGTTTCATGGTTTTTGGCCAACCCGACACTTATGACTCTCACAGCATACATAATATACATCCTAGAATCGATATAAATGCATGCATGCAGCCTATACCCTCAATAACCCATCAAACAGTTCTAAAATTCAAAAATAAGAAATGAAGGAAATTAGTATTTACCTTCAACAGTGCCTCTTTCTCTCTGTCACGACCCAACTCAGAGCTTCCTTGGTTGCTGCAGGTATGCCCAGTTCCTTCCTCCCGTACACACAGTGCTTATACTCACTTGTATCAAGGCTTTTCACTCTCTCCCTCTCTCTAAGAATTTCTCCCACTCCAAACCTCTCATGCATTCACCAACCTAATATATATATAGAGACATGGCAGCACACAGCTTGCTAGGTGGTTTGTCTTCAAAACCATGGTTTAGGTTTTGCATGCAATTTTGTTGGTGGATGGGGGTGTATCTTGACCATTATGATGTCTCTCATATATGTATTCAGATATGCATATCAATGGAGTCTCGGTTGATTTGAAAAACTGATGTGAGAGGAGATGAGGTAAGCTAATAATGGGAGTCTTGCATGTAATCTCATTGGTCCAATTTGAGGTGGGGCTTGGTTAATTCAGGGATATATACAATTAGGTTGTATATAAATGCACAAAGGTGCTGGATGGCCACTTGGTTAAGTTTTTGGGTGAGATTCATTCCTTCCATAGGTCAAGGGTTCAATTCCCCTTGACCACCAATTTGGCCATTTTTCACCATTTTGGGCTAAGGCCCTGTTTGGCTGCGCATTAATTCAGTTTCTGATGTTTGCCTCATAACTTTCATTCTGTAACTCCTTTTTCGGTGCGGTTTCTTTCGGTCAGTTTCTATTTCAGTTATCTTCAGTGTCGGAGGTTCCGTGTCATTTATTAGTCATTCGGGATTTTTAGGATTAACTAATTCGAATTCCGTCAGTGTTAAATTGACACTATTTCACCTAATTAATTGGTAATTAGGTTCGGGTATTATACCCTATTCCCGAACATGTTTTAATTGTTCTATTGGTCTAATGTGACCACCGGGAGATTAAGGTTAATTTCCTTAATTATTCCCTAAGCCGGTACTAATTAATAATTAATTATTTAATTATTAATTATACAAAGTCGGGGTGTTACAGAGCCCATTGAACAAGTGGATGTTACAGATGGTTTTCCTGGATAACCGCAAAAGAAGTAAGACCCCTATTCGAGCACGTATAACCTAGGATGAAGGGATCACCCTAATCTTAGCTATGACAATCCACAAGTAAATCAGCCTGCAACTCAAAACCACCTAAGTTGCCAGCAATATAAGCAACCATACCCCCCTAGACAATAACCAGGCCAAACTTCTAATTCTGGTTTGTCTTTAGAAGATATTGTTAAGTCTCTTGCCATTAATACTTTGCAATTTCAACAAGAGACAAAACAATTTCAACAAGAGGCGAGGGC